>LNAC01000010.1:5105907-5246592 GCA_002007465.1 Ailurus styani | reverse complement strand
CCCCCACAACCCCCCACCCTGCCCCTCAAGTTCCTCATATCAGAGAGATCATATGATAATTGTCTTTCTCTGATTGACTTATTTCGCTCAGCATAATACCCTCCAGTTCCATCCATGTCGTTGCGAATGGCAAGATTTCGTTTCTTTTGATAGCTGCATAGTATTCCATTGTATAAAATATATACAATAGATTATTATTCAACCATGAGAAAGAAGGACTCATGCCATTTGTGACAACCTGAAAGGACCTTGAGGGCATTATGCTAAATAATGAAGTTAGACGGAGAAAGACAAATATTGTTTGATATCACTTATAAATGGAATCTAAAATGATGAACTCATAAACCAAGGAGTAGAATGATGGTTGTCAGGGGCTGGGTGTGGGGGAAATGCTGAGACGTTGGTCAAAAGGTACAAACTTCCATTTATAAAACGAATAAATTCTAGGGATCTAATGTACAGCATGGTGATCATAGTTAATTATACTGTATTATATACAGTATAGTATTTTATATTGTTAAATTATACTATGATATATAATTTTAATTATACTTATATAATTGAAAATTGCTAAGAGAGTAGATCTTAAGTGTTCTCATGACAAAAAAGAAATGGCAATTATGGGAGATAATGGAGGTGTTAACTAACTCTACTGTGGGGATCATTTTGCAATATTTAAGTGTATCGAATCTTCACATTGTCCAAGATGAACTTACACAATGTTATGTGTCACTTGGACCTCAATAGAGCTGGAAAAAAAGATGAAATATTATTTTGTTTTGAGTAACATTTAAATAATTATGAACAGAGTTTACAACTGAATTTTTTTACCTGATACATTTAGAAAATTATGTGATTCACCCTGCAAATGTTGTTGCTTATAGTCCATAAGAAACACACCTTAAAGGATAGAACTGATAAAAACCTTCTATAAGTCAAATGTTATTGTGTCTATAAATCACACATTAAAAATCACAAATATTAAGTAAAATATCAAATAAATAAGAAATATCTATAAATAGATGAAAGTCATATTTAAACTATTGGGACACAGTTCCATGTTATTTAGTAACTCAGAAGATAATCTATTCTGCTCTTTATAAAAAGAATTATTCACGTTTTAATTCCTGTTGGTTTAAAAAGTTCAGAGAAATTAAAATATTAATTTAAGGACATTATGATTAAAGAAAAATAAAAGAATGCCACCAGAACAGACATCTGTTGTAGTCCAAAAATGAATAAAATCTGCTAAATTACAATGGAAATATAATTTTATTAGGCAAAGACAGCCAAAGGAGCTCAGAAAGTGTGAACACTATCTATTTACTCATTCCTTTGAAAAATAATTAGTAATTACTTTCTAGTTGTCAGATTCAATGCCAATTTTCCTGGCAAGTTACAGAATTAAATAGAGCAAAACCTCTACTCACAGGAAGGTTCTATCCAGTAACTGTAAGGAGTATATAAAAGAAACTGGTTGAAGAAAATTGCGCTTCAAATACTGTCAGTTGATACAATGAATGCAAACAGAAGTTTAAGAGCAAACTTGGAGCTGAAAGCCGAACAGGAAATCACGAAGTAGTAAAGACATGCTATTAGGATAAGCTGTCATTCAAGCTGGCGTTGATGACAATATTATGATTTTCTTCCACAAATGACTATGACGGATTATCATGAGAAAGAGGGGGAAGAAGCAAAAAGAGGGCAGCATTAAGTGTATCATTTCCGGATTCAATGAGTAGAGTAAAAAATGAAAATCACCTCTAGAAATAATAACCATTTCATCTCTGCTTTCATTTATTATTATTTTGACAGCAACCTAATAACACTTCATATTTCTAAAGGGAACTTTTGTTTCTTCTAAGCACAACTTAAGATATTATTAAAATATATTTGTTTAGATTCTACAAAGTTTGACTTGTTACATAGAAGAAGATTGCATGGGATGTGATTTTTGATTCCCATTATGGAGGAAAAAAATGGCAAATGGGTTTTTCATGTTGAGAAAGATAGTGGACAAGGTGTGCACAAAGGGAGTTAGCTGTTCTCTTACTTGAAGTAAAGGAAATTAATGCTAAGTGTATTTGTCTTTGTTACGCTTGTCTCAATAAAAAAATATACTGACGGATAAAATGCTTATTTCTTTATTTTGCAGAAGTAAGGAGTAAAACTATTTGAATAGCAGGCACAGTAGCAAGCAAGAAAAAATAATATATCAGCTTGATGGAAAAAGGCTATGGAGAGCATCTGACTCAGGGTAAAATGAGTGAGGAAAATGGTGAAAGAATATTTGTTGAATGAATAAAGAATGAGTACAGAAAGTAGTAGGCCATTGATTTTAACTGCTTGACTTCCATTTTGTGAATATACTGAAATTTATCCATTATCTTATTGATTCATGCTAATTGGTTCTATTTTGTTATTAATAAATATGGCTATAAATTGTCTTACATATGTGTTTAGTAGACACCTATGTGAAGTTCTCTAGAGTGGAATAACTAGAAAGACAATTGCTGTGTCATACAGGATGCATATTTTCTATTTCAATGTTTTACGAAATCTAGAGAAGTTCCTTCACATTTAGATACAAATTGCATTATATGTTACAGTAGTGTAGAATTCTTATAACCATTTCAGATGCACTAACCAGTAGGGCTTAGGTGTTAGTGGGTGCCTTTAGACTGTTACCTAAAATAAGCATGGAAAATTGATCAACATTATTAATATCATATTTATATACTCTAATGTTGTTTCCTAGAGTTCATTAGCAAGAATTTTGAGGTCATGATTAAGTTTCAAACAGAATTTTCTGGTTCAAAATAATGTTTGTCTCGTTTGGGGGTGTTGAAAATTTTGGTGAATGTAATAAGTGCCATTTGAAATGTTCCCATAATAGACTCAGAGAGAATGGTGTAGAATTTCTAGAACTTGGCATTAGCAGGGATATATTTTTTTTTCTTATATAGCCAATGACTATGCTAGGCTTTTATTCTTAAACAATAATAAATTTAGTGAGAAATCTTACTTATTTCCTTGTATATGTTGACATATTCATTATCTCTTGTACTACTAACATAAAGAAAAAATGAAATCTGTTCAATAATAACACACAAAAAAGAAGAGATATTATGAATGTCTATTTTTAACTTACTGAGTATTTTCCATTAGGGTTATTTTTCTTTGACTTTTGGGAAGATTATGGATGCACTCAAAGTCTTATTTTCATCTGGAAGTTAATTTTAACAAAATACTGATGGCTTACTAAATAGTAATACTTTGTCAGATATTTCAGATGCATGCATATACGCACATATAGGCAATGCGTATTTTGCTTAATATGCTAAAAATATAATATTGCTAAAAATAGCATGGTTACATGGCTATAAGCTGTTTTATTTCATTTTTGAAGTTATTCTTACTCTTGTTGTTTATTTTTCTCATGAAGACATATTTATTTATGTATATACCTGTTACATACCTACTATATTCCTGATGTGCTCTTCAAAGATTAAGATAACATGGGTCAATATTTTAGTTTTATAGAATTGCATGGTCCCGATAAAACTAAACATTTTCTACTAATAGATTTTTTAGTAAATATGAATAAGTATTCAGATCAACATATTAAATTAGGTTTTATATTATTCATTCAAACATTTCCCAAATTAATATATAAATAATATATCTATCACATAAAAATAATTGGAGAGAATAATTTTTTGAAAAAGGAGAAGTAAGCTATAAAATTTTCAAGTAACAATGACTATTGGCACTCAGAATATATAAAATTGAAGGTAAATATTGATTAAAATTTAATAATTGGAGAATATCTCCATTCTTAAAATTTACTTATTTTATTACTATGTAGTACTAAAGAATCACCACTCCTGTGGTACACAGTAATTAATCTAAACTAAAGAAAAATGCAAAAGTAATAATATTATGTGTCCATTTGATATAAAAAGTTGTAAGGTTTGCATCAAACAAATTAAAAAGTATTAACATTTATAAAATGTGAAGACTAGCCTGTAAAAAAATAGCTGATTCTAAAAACAGCAAGATTTTGACATATTATGTAAAATCAATTAGAAAGCCATATAAACGAAAAAAAATAATTATATTAACTCATGTTTTTTATTTCCTCTTTTCATGTTAGAGACCACTAGAATCATCTACTTAGACTCACTTGAGAAGCCAAAATTATTTTAAAGAGTTTCAAGTATATTCTAGAGCTTTATTCCAGAATAGCATGGTTCTCATATTTTTAAAAGAGAGTATGTGAAAGGCTCACCTCTCAAACCTAGCTCCCTCCGATGACTCATGGGAATTATTAGATGTAATGACACATTAGTAAGAACGTGGAAATTGTCAAACGCATTCCTTTTGAGATGGGTTACACCCACTGAAGAAGACAATGCATTGAAAGCCACAGATTTTTTTTTTTTTTTTTTAGATTTTATTTATTTGTTTGAGACAGAGAGAGCAGAAGTGGAGGGAGGGGCAGAGAGACAGGGAGAAACAGACTCCTTGCTGAGTGCAGAGCCCTCCTTCTGGCTCTATGGTGTCGGAAGTGGAAGTGGAGTGGAAGTCGGATAATTAACCAACTGAACCACTTAGGAGCCCTGGCCACAGATTTTATAAATGTCATTTTACCAAGTATTTCTGTTGAAAAGTTTGTAACATAAGAATTGATACTTATTTTTCAAGAATGAGAACAGAATCTGCAATTTTCTCCATTTTCTCAAAATTCTCTCAAAAATATTTGCCATACAATAGATGTGTTCTTAAGCATTTTCTGACTTGTATCTCGATATAAGTCCCTTCCCTGATGGCCTAATCAAGGTTTTTTGTTATCTATATTATTGATCAGAGATATGTTAGTGAATTGCTGATGGATCTCCAAGAAAATATGGCTAGCTTGGTTCCCAATATTCTAATTCCCAGCTTCTGTATTTTATTGCTATTATCAGGGAATTTTTTTAACCCACACTCAAGCAAGTTCTGCTATTATCTATCTATTTGTTAATGTTTATTGAAAAATAGATTCCTAAGAAATTGCAATCATATTAGACCGATATTGGGGATCCTTCACCAGTTTTCCCCCAAGTTTTTATCTTGTGCAACTATCGTGTAATATCAAGACAACGAAAGTGGTATTGGTACAATATGTGTTTATAGTTCTGTCATTTTGTCACATGTGTAGAATCATGTAACTGCCCCAACAATCAAGATTCGGAGTTATTCCTTCACCACAAACATACCTCTCATGCTACCACTTTGTAATAGCACCCATGCTTCTCACCCTACAATTTCTAACCTCTCAAAAATACTAGTCTATAATCAGCTATATAATTTTGTCATTTCAAAAATGTTACATAAATCAAATCAAATATAATCTGTCACATTTTGAGATTATTTTTTTCTCTCTACAAACAATCTACCCAAGTTGTTTTGTCTATCAATAGCTGCTTAAATATTTTTTAGAATTCCCTTTTATCGATTTTTAGTGTTTTTGAATGTATTTTTATCTATCTTTTTAGTGGTTATTCTAGGTATTATACTTGCATAAACAATTTATCATAGTATACTGATGTAGACACTTTACCAGTTAGAGTGAAATATAGAAAACTTACCTCCATTTAAAGTCTTTTCACCCACTTATAATATAAACTGTCTTCAATACTTCCTTCTATAACTTGAGAAGCACATCAGAATGTTGTAATTTCTCTTTTAATTATCAAACATAATTTAGGAAACTCAAGAGATAAAAGTCCATTATATTTACTCATTTTTGTACTCTTTCTGTTGTTCTTTCTTCATTTCTAAAATTCTAAGTTTCCTTCTTTATTTGTTTTTTTCTTCCTGTTTTAGGAATTATCTTAAGCCAGTCTCTTAGGGTAGTTCTGCTAGTGACAAACTCTTTTAGTTTTCTTTTGTCTGAGAATATCTTAATTTCTACTCCATTATTAAATGACACTTTGGCAGGATATGGGATTCTTGGATGGCTATTTTTTTATTAATTACCTGAAAAATGATATGCCACTTCTTTGGTTTCTGATTAGAAATCCACTGTTATTTGAATAGTTCCTCACAGTAAGGTATAGTTTTTCTCTTGCTCCCTTCAAGGTTCTGTTTTCTTGTTTTCAGTTTTGAGAAGTTTGATTCTGATGGTCTTGGCATGGATATCTTTGGTTTATCCTGTTTTGGGTTTTTCGGCTTCTTTAATCTGTAGGTTTATGGGTACTTTGTCTGCTTCCCAAATTCAGGAGCTTTTAAAACACTTGCCCAGCACCACTTTCTTTCTCTTCGTTTTCTGAGACTCTGGTGACATGTACTTTAGATCTTTTATTATAGTGCCATGGGTCTCTGAGGATCTGTTTATTTTTTTCAGTCTATTTCCTTTCTGTTGTTCAGACTCAGTAATTTACATCATTCAATCTTTAACTTCACTGATTCTTAACACTTTTCTTTCCATTTCATTGTTGAGCATATACATTGAGTTTTAATTTTAGTTATTTTATGTTTGGTTCTAAAATTTTTATTTGGTTCTTTTTTACATTTTATATTTCTTGGTTAAGACTTTCTGTTTTGTTTTCATTTGTTTGTAATTTCTTTTTTTATTGAAGTATAACTGGCATACAACATTATGTTTCAGGTGTATGACATAATGATTTGACATTTATATACTTCATGAAATGGTCACCATTCCAATGATCTAGTTGTCATTTGTCACCAGTTATTACAATATGGTTGAGTATATTCCCTATGCTGTATTTAATATCCATGTGACCTATTTACTTCAAAACTAGAATTTTGTACTTAACTCTCTTCATCTGACATAGTCATAATTTCTTGTTTTTCTTGTATTTTTATAAGAACTACTTTGAAAAGATTGCTAAATAATTCCAACATCATCTCAATGCTAGTATCTTTGTCTTTTCTGATTCAAACTGAAATTTTTCTGATTCATGATATGATGAGTTTCTTTCATGATTATTCATGATATTTTATATATCATCTTATGACACACTGAATCTCATTTAAATCTTTTGCTTTATCAAGTCTCCTCTGGAATCATGATGGTTGGGGAGGGGAGAGAAAGCTTCCTTGTTACTGCCAGGTTGAGATGGACATTGTTTCCTAGATGAGCTTCTGTTAATACCCTGATATGGGGGGAAAGATGTCTCATAACTGCTGGATGTGGATGAAAGTTCAGAATCCTCACTAGACATCCACCCTAGCTGGGAGGGTTAGGAGCACCTTGTTAATTGCCTCTTATTTGACAAAAGGCCTAGTCATTGCTAGAATATGGTGAAACAGTTTCCATTATGACCCTCTCACATCAACCTAACTGAGAGGGACAGGGGTGCTTGTTACTTCTGGGTTAGGATGGAAATCCTAGGTTCTCAATAGGCTTTCTCTGACATCACCACTCTGTGGGAGGAACAAAATACCTTGTTACAGCTAGGAAAGGTTGCAAGTCTAGGCTTCCCACTCAAATTTTATTGATTGGGGTAGAGGTGGAGCCACTGTTTTTTCCATGATGCTTGCATGGATTAGAAAAGATCCATCCTTCCTTCCTTCCTTCGTTCCTTCCTTCATTCTTTCCTTCCTTCCTTCCTTCCTTCCTTCCTTCCTTCCTTTCTTCCTCCATCCCTCCCTCCCTCCGTCCCTTCCTCCCTCCCTCCCTTCCTTCCTTCCATCCTTCCTTCCTTCCTTCCTTCCTTCCTTCCTTCCTTCCTTCCTTCCTTCCTTCCTTCCCTCCTTCCTTCCCTCCTTCCTTCTAGCTTTTATTTAAATTCCAATTAGTTAACATACAGTTTAATATTAGCTTCAGGTGTAGATTTAGTCATTCATCACATAATTACACCCAACACCCTTCTAAACATATTCTATCTTGCCTTGTTGCCCTTTTCCTTATTGTTTGGCTATAAAGAACAGGCTTCTTTGGGGCTTTTTGTTGTGCTTATTGATGCCAACTTCTTCAGAATTCAGTGTGTGATATAAACAAAATGAAAACCTAGGGAACTAACTGGTGTATCTTCCCTTGGGTTCTGAGTTCCCTAGATGGTCAGCCTTCTTCTCTCTACCTTTAAGAGCTTTCTTATGTATAGTTAGTATATAATGTACAGGATTTTAGCTGCATTTAGGGAAAGTCCAGGAAGAAGTACATTTACTCCATGTTTTTTCAGGATTAAAAGTCTATTATTTATATACTTTTGAAAGTTGCTTCACCTCTTAGGGCTTCTATGCTCTCATACATGCTATAAAGAAATGGGGTTGGTATAGTTTTAGGTCCTCTTGAGTGTTTCTATGGTACGGAAAAAGTACAGGATTTTGGTTTATAAGTATGAAGGTCTGAATCTTGACTCTGCTATTATACCAATGATATGAAACTAGACAAGTGATTTAATTTCCATAATCCTTCTTTACCTACAATATAATGTCTATTCCTAAGGTTATTGTAAGGTTTGTATGTAAAGCTGTAGGCATATAGTAGACAGTCAAAATTAATTCTTCTCCCTTTTATTTTGAAGCTTTATTTAACCTCTGACTCTATTACCAATATATATTGTGGAGAAGAGTGCATATAGAAAGTTTATGAGAGAAGAAAATAAGCTGTGGTTTAATTTTGATGTAATTTGGCTACCAGACATATATCACCTTCAAAGTCTTCTAGGTTTTCCTTATTATGTCACTTCTAGAGTCCTGCACCACTGAGAATTTGCCTGGGCTACAAAATAAACATCTCTTAGTTGAAAAACAACTATATCATAAAGTTTATTAAATATTTTAACTTTATGGAGATTTTAATTTTCTTTGGGAAGGCAGACATGGAAATTTCAACTGTACATGAATATTCTTGTACATATATTTTTTAGATTTAATTCAAAATATAAGGAACTAGATATTATCCAAAATTATAGTTATACACATATTTCAGTACCAGTTAATGTGATACAATGCTTATGTCAGTGATCTCCAAACTGAGATCCCCAAGGAATTCGCTTGTCATTTGTCCTCTTAAGAATGTCTTGAATCTATTAAACAAATAATTATTCATTTTACCACTTTGAGTAATTATAATTGCAAACCAAAACTTCTGATTCAGAACATCATTTGTTGATTTAAATAGAAATAATTCTGGTTAAATATATGGAAATAAGATGATTTAGAAAATGTGCAGCTTTAATTTGAATGAATTGCTGGCTTTTAAAATGTTTGTTAAATATTAAAATTCTTTTTAGTGATTCTGTATTAATTTTTTAACTCAGTGATAACAACAAATAAGTTCTTTCTAAATTTTATATTTAACAAAACTTTTGCAAAAATGAAATAAATATAACCTAAATGCCTTTAATCCCAGTCAAGCCAATGGTTATTTTATGAAAATGACTTTATGGCTAAAATTAATTTATAGTTCATTTAACATAATAATCTGATGGAATAGATTTTTTGAATACTACATCAAATTCCTTCCACTTTAAATAATTTATCAAGTGTCAGTGATAGACTAGAAGGGAACCAGAAACAATATTTAAGACTCAGTATAATGAGAGAGAGACCCAGAGATGCTTTACATCCTACTCTGTACTTCCCCAGTAGTTCATTGTGCGTATCATTTGTGATAAATCATAGCTTCCTTGCACTATATCATCATCATTGTCATCCAAAGGCATTCAGAACCCACTGAAGTATAAATTACCACTCAAGAGACAGTGAGCCACACTGGAAAATACATTCACATTTTTGAGCTTCTGAAATAAACTTCAATAAAATAATTAACCAGATAGAACCTGGTTTGAATATTTACTGGGCACAATATTATTGAGTTGGCATCAATCTTCTCTTTCTCATCTGCCAAGTGAAGATAAATAATTGCTTAGTCACACTTTATACACTTAAAGGAAAAAGAGCACTATATTTTTAGGAAATTATTAACAACATCATTTGACTGATCTTTGTCCTCAATATGTACTTTGAGAATGGCATAAATAAAAATAAATTTTTAGGGGATCAGAAAAAACATCCCCAAACTCATACAAATCCTTCATTTTCACCCAGTAGAATTCTAACTACTGATTTTTCAGGTAAATTCTACTCTATATCCAAATTCTGCTCTAAGTCCTTCCTTTTTCTGGGAAACTCTCTTGAATTCCACAAGATTACATGCCCCTAGTATTTACTACATAAATTTATGATAATGTATATACATTTTCTTACCACCTTGAAAACCCTGAGGACAGAGACAAAAAATCTTCTGAGTTCCATCTTCAAACATAATGCAGTGAATGTCTGGATTTCAGTAAATATTTGAGGAATGAATGTAAAAAAAAATTATATGCAATGTTTTCATCTGATTCAGACAAAACAAGTTTGTGGATAATAATAGGGTAAATTTTTAAAATCAATTGCTTTATTTTTAGCCGATGATATCTCACAAGAAATTAATCCTATCACATTGCTTTAATATAAAATACTATATCTTCTTATTCATATTCTGCCTTTCTCCCAACTCCATACATACAAATACTCTGAACTCACATGGTTAAAAGAGATACTGATGGAGGCATAAAGACATATAGATGAAGTAGAAAAATAGTGAGTAGTAGAACCAAACATTGATTATAAAGCCTCCAAGATAATTCAATGATGAAAAAGCTGGTCTTTTTGACAAATGGCACTGGAAAAATTAGATGTTCATATATAAAAACTGATATTGATTAGGAACGTAATAAGAAGAGCTATATCTATAAAATTTCTAGAGGAAAAAAGTGGATTAGAATCTTTGTAACTTTACGTTGACAAAAACTTCTTAGATAAGAAGAAAAAATCATAAACCGTAAAAGAAAATATGTATAAATTAGTCTTCACCGGTGTTAAAACCTCTCTTCTTTGAAAGATGCTGCTAGGTAAAGGAAAAAGACATGTCACAGATTGGAAAAAATATGTATTTGCAGAACATATATCTGATGCCAGATTTGTAACTGAAATTCATAAAAAGAACAAAACAAAACAAAACAAAGCAAAAACCTTTTACTACCCAATAATAAAAACACAGAAAAGCAATTACAAAATGAGCAAAATACTTGAACAAACACTTTACCAAGAAAGATAAATAGTTGGAAAGCATGTAAAAATATGTTCAACCTCTTTAGTCATCAGAAAAATGCAAATAAAAGCTGTAATTGAGATATCATTATGTAATTACTAAAATGGCTAAAATAAAATTAACAATACCTAATGGTGTTCAGAATGTGGAGCAACTACAAATCACATAGATTGAGGCTGAGAATGCAAAACTGTACAGTCACTTTGGAAAATACGTGGCAGTTTCTTATGAAGGTAAACACTTATTTTATGACCCTTCCATTTCATCCCTATATATATTGCCCAAGACAAATGATGATATCTGTTTATACAAAAACTTGGATTCAAATACTCATAAGTTTATCCTTTAAGGCAGAAAAAAAAAAGGAAAAGGAAAAAACTAGATACAACCCAAATATTCATCAACTGGTAAATGAATAAACAAACTGTGGTATATCCATTTAATAGGATATTATTCAACTATTAAAAAATGGATTGCTAATACATGTAACAGCATGGATGAGTATCAAAAGCATATGTTAAGTAGAAGATAAAACATAAATATTACATGATTCCATTTATATGACATTCTGGAAAGACAAAACTATAGGGATAGAAAGCAGAACAGCATTTTTTTGAGTTTAGGATGAAAGAAAGATTACAGAGATATAAAGGAATTTAGGGGTAATTGATGTGCTCTGTATTTTAATTGTGATGTTATTTATACAGCTGTATGCATTTGTTAAAACACATTAAACTATAGATGCAAAATCTTAATTTTATTGTATCTCCATAAAAAGACATACTTAAATATCCTAATGAGTTTAACCCAACTATTTTAAGTGAAACTTATCTCCCCTCTCTAATCCCCCTTATCTTACTGTACTTTTTATTTTCTTTCAGAGCACTTATAACCTTATAATATACTATTTATTTGCATACTCACTTATTTACTTATTATGCTTATGGTTTACTGTCTGTCTCCTGCTAGAATATATTTTCCACTAATAGTATATGTAGTAATAGTACATGTAGTGCCACTCGGATTCCCCACTCAGGATTGAGTCATTCATTATTCTTGGTTTCTACAAGTGTTGAAGATTGGCCACACCAAGATGTCTTTTTCTAGTCCAAGAGAAACACCTAGTCCAAGGTCACATCTCCTTCATGAAATACACACGTGTTAACTTGGAGGTCAGCATAGTATGGCCTAAAACCAAATCTGGTTTCTGGTCTTTTTTTATAGGGCACAGATGATATATTTTAAAGGTTCATGAGGAAGAGAATAAGAGGAGAAAGAAGAGAATTCAAAAAAGGAGGTGGAGGAGAAGTGGGGGGAAAGAGAATATGTGACAGAAATTGAATGTGACACACAAACCCTAAAATATTTACTACTTGGTCCTTAAAGAGAAAGTTCACTGGCTCCAGGAATGGTTGATATAAGAATATACAAGCCTGACCTATTTGTTTCTCAGAGCGTAACTCTGAAGGGACATCCATAAGATTGGCTGAGGTCTTTTTTGTGACTGTATGCTAGTTCCTTCCCTCATTTTTCCAGCATTGTTGGTACAAGCAATACTCCCGGTAAAGCTCCTCCATGCAAATCTCTGTTTTAAAATCTCTTTTCCAGGAAGCCTGACCTAAGACAATCTGTGCTGGATTGGTCCAAGGAAGCAGATTCTCATGTAAGTCTTGGGTTTGGGCCAGTCACTAGTAGACTAGGAATGAGGACTTCTTCACTGGTAGTGGACATGGTAGGTTGTAGCAGTGCAATTGTTAATATTTTGCTGATAGTCAACTAGGATGAACTACCACTATAAAAAGATTCAAAGCAGATGCAATATTTCAGGAAAGTGAGGAGCCGGGGGAAAGCATTAATTGTACAACAATGGAATCTGATGAGTTTTGCTGAATACCATTGTCCCATTGGAGAAATACAATAAAATGAAAAACTGAGGGTGCATGATCACTGAATGACGGTGAAGTGTGAATGTCAGAGGTCTTCCTTAACAGCATTTTAAAAAGTCCTTTGTCTCTTGCATGTACCTAGAAGGTAGAAAGAATACCAGAATCCAGGCTTAGAAATTAATACAAAAGTAATAAAGATGCATACAGAGAGATTTGAATTCTCAGTTTCTCAGGTCTTCCTTGCTATGGTTAGGGCTTTGGTTGAAAAAGTTAAGACCCCAAGAATATCCAGAGAATATCCAAGTGAAACAGACAAAAAACAAAACAAAACTTTTTTTAAAAAAAATTCCATATCCCCTTAAACTCTATGGATATGACTATGTCCTCCTTATTAAAAACTAGTGTGCTTCTCACTTGAGTAAAATATGCAACGTGTGCCTCTCTTAAGGTACTTTCATACTCACCTTACCTTCCTGCTATAGGATCAATAAGTAGATCAGGTCACAGTATAAATAAGCTAAGGAAGTGCTGAACCTACTTAGAGAGAAAGGAACTGTACCCCCAAAGACTGCTGGAACGAGGGAACATGCATAAACGAAACCAGGGATGTAAGTATGAGACTGGATTCTGAGGTTGCAGGACTGATGGGGCAAAGCATAAAATTTGATAAGGGAACATTTGTCTTATTATTACTCTAGGATATAGTATTTAGCTTCCTGGCAATGACTGTGGTAGACTGATAACATGCTGTTAGATGACTTTTGGAAACTTGGAGAAAGTAATGGCTCACAAAACTCCTGAGGCAGATACTGTGAAGAGGAATAAAAAAAAAAATGATACAAGATGGGATCGGGAAGGAGACAAACCATAAGTGACTCTTAATCTCACGAAACAGACTGAGGGTTACCAGGAGGTGGGAGGGTAGGGATAAGGTGGCTGGGTTATGGACATTGGGGAGGGTTTGTGCTATGGTGAGTGCTGTGAAAGGTGTAAGCCTGATGATTCACAGACCTGTACTCCTGGGGCAAATAAAAAACACAACAAAACAAAACATAGAACTGGACGTGCTAGATTAGATACACTATGTGTATTAACCAGGGTTCTCCAGATAAAGAGAATATATGTACAAGGTCAGAGAGATAGGAAGTCAAGGAGAAAAAAAGTATCCCTTACTCAATCTTTTTGTTCTATTCAGGCCTTCAAAGGATTAGATAAGTGCCTCCCACATTGGGGAACACAATCTGCTTTACTCAGTCTACTGATTCAAATGTTAATCTCACTGAGAAATACCCTCACAGATATACCTAGAATGTGTTTAGCCAAATAATAGATATCACTTGGCCCAGTCACACTGGCATATAAAGTTAACCACGACAAGTAATCTGCCTTTTTCTCTCCGTCCTACTAGGTTAGGTTCTTTGGAAAGATCAACAAAATCAACAAAACTTTAATTAGATGGACTAAAGAAGAAAAGATAGAAGACTCAAATTACTAAAATCAGAAATGAGAATGGAACTTTACCCCCAATTCTACAGAAATAAAAATAATTTTATAAGAGAATGCTATGAGAATTGCATGCAAACAAATTGTATACTCTAGGTACAATGGAATTATCCTAGATTCCTAGAAAAACTCCTAGAAACATAAAACCTACCAGGACTTGAAAAATGAAAACTATGAAAAAAATACATGAAAAAATATAAAATCTGAATAGACATATAACTAACTGAAAGATTGCATCAGTAATAATAATAAAAAATTGATAAAGAAAAGCTCTAGACCTGATGGCTTCACTGATGAATTGTACCAAATATTTAAAAAGTAATCAACACTAATTCTTCTTAAACTTTCCCCCCCCAAAGTGAAAAAGAGGATACTTTCTTACTTATTATATTAGGCCAGCATTATAATAATACTAAAGCCAGTGAGAGATACTACAAGAAAAGAAACCACTTGAAAGTAATGTAACATGGTATATCAACTACTCTTCAGTAAAAAAAGGAAAACTACAGACCAATATTCCTTATGAACATTAATGCAAAAATTCCCAACAAAATACTAGCAAGCCAAATTCAAAAGGATTATACACCATAATCAAGTGGGATTTATTTTTGGAATGCAGTTGTGTTTCAACATATAAAAATTCATCAATGTAATACACCAATTTAATAGAATGAAGGGAAACAACAACACCACAAAATTATCTCAATTGATGCAAGAAAAAAAATGACAAAATTCAACTCTCTTTCATTAAAAAAAAACCACACAGCAATCTAGGAATAAAAGGAAACTACATCAACATAATAAAAACCAAATAAGAAAATCCCATAGTGAACTTCATACACAATGGCGAAAACCTAAAAACTTTTCCTCTAAGATCAGGAACAAAGCAGGAGCCTGGGTGGCTCAGTTGGTTAGGTGACTGCCTTTGGCTCAGGTCATGATCCCAGAGTCTCAGGATTGAGTCCCACATCGGGCTCCCAGCTCCATGGGGAGTCTGCTTCTCCCTCTGAACTTCTCCTCTCTCATGCTCTCTATCTCTCTCAAATAAATAAATAAAATCTTTAAAAAAGAAAAAAGATCAGGAACAAAGCAAGAATGCTGCTTTCATCACTTTTTTATTTAACACAGTGCTGGAAGTCCTAACAGAGCAATTAGATAAGAAAAAGAAATAACAGATGTCCAAATTGGAAAAGAAGTGAAATTATCTCCATTCGCAGATGATATGATGTTACATATAGAAAACTCTAAAGATCCCACCAAAAAGAAGAGATCAGAACTAATAAACAAATGCAACAAAGTAGTAGGATAAAAAGTTTACAGACAAAAGTCAGTTGTATTCCTATACCCTAACAATGAATTTCTAAGATGGAAATTAAGAAAACTCTTTTATTTGAAATAGCATCACAAAAAAATGGAATGTTAAGAATTAACCTAACCAAAGGGGTAAAAGCCTTGTATAGGAAAATATACAAAATATTGTTGAAAGACATTAAAGAAGACATAAATGGAAAGATCCCCAATGTTCATGGGTTGGAGACTGAATATTGTTAAGATGTTAATACTGCCCAAGTCAATTTACAGATTCAATGCAATTTCTATAAAGATCCCAATGACGATTTTCACAGAAATTAAAAAAAAAAGCCATCCTAAAATTCATATGGAAAATCTCAGGGGACCCTGAACTGTTGAAAAATCTTGGAAAAGAAGAACAAAGGTAGAAGGCTTACATTTCCTGATTTTAAAATTTACTACAAAGCTACATTCAAAACCATGTAGTACTGGCATAAAGAAAGACATAGACAAATGGAATAGAATAGAAAGACTAGAAAAAAACCCTTGCATATATCATCAAAAGATTATCCTCAAGAGTACAAAGACCATTCAATGGAGAAAAGACAGTCTTTTCAGCCATGGTGCTTGGAAAACTGAATAATAAGATTTAGAAGTACGAAGTTGAACCTTTACCTAATAGCAGATATAATAATTAACTCAACATAAATCAAAGACCTAAATGTAAGCCTGAAACTATAAAACTCCAAAAAAAGAGCAAAAACTTTCTGAGATTTGGAATTGGGAATTTCTTAGCTATGATAGCAAAGGAATAGGCAACAACAATAAAATAGTCAAATTGGATTTCATAAAAATCAAGATTTCTGTGTATCAAAAGACACTACCAATGGATTGAAAAGGCAACCCTATGGAATGGGAAAAAGTATTTGCAAGTCACATATTTAATGAAGGGTCAATGTCCACAATATAGAGAGAATATCTAAAACTCAGTAACAAAAAAATAGCCCAATTCAAAAATAGACAAAGGGCTTAAATAGATATTTCTCCAAAGATGTGTGAATGACTGGTAAACAAAACTGGAAATAAATAAGTGCTCAACATCATTAATTATTAGGGAAATGTAAAACAAACCTACAGTGAGGTACTACTTCACACCTATTAGGATACCTACTATGAAAAACAAAACACTGTTGCTGAGAATGTAATGCCCTTGTGTGCTATTAATGAGAATGTAAATTGGTACAGCATAGTGGAAAACCGTATGCTGGTTCCTTAAAAAATTAAAATAGAAATACTGTATGATCCAGCAATTCCATTTCTGGGTATAGACCCCCAAATAATCGAAAGCAGAGTTTCAGGGATATTGGTACATGCATATTTGTAGCAACTTTATTCACAATAATTAAACATGGTAGCAAACAAAGTGTTCACGGACAGATGAATGGGTAAGTAAAATATGGTCTATACATACCATGAAATATTATTTGGTCTTAAAAAGGAAGGGAACACTGAAATAAGCTATAACATGGAAACATCTGAGGACATTATGCTATGGGAAATAAGCCAATCACAAAAAGACAAATACTCCATCATTCCACTTATATGGGGTACCTAGAGAAGTCAAAATCATTGAGAAAGAAAGTGGAATGATGGATGCCAAGGACTGATTGATAGGAGAGAGAATGGGGAGTTATTATTTAACTGACATAGAATTTTAGTTTTCAAGAAGGAAAGATTTCTAATGATGGTTGTTGGCGATTGTTGCAGAATACAAATGTACTTAGTATCACTGACTTGTATACTTAAAAAGGTTTAAAATGATAAATTTCATGTTATGCATATTCTATTTCAATAAAAATACTGGGTTTTCCCAATATTTTTCAACATAGAATGATTATAAATGATAATAAAGAGGTTAGTAAAAAATTCATGAGATCTTAAATGTCCATATGTATTAGATCTTTACAAAGAAACATCCGGTAGCATGGTGTCTGATAGTGATCTTGAGGGGAAATTGCTTATTAGTGATTTAAAGAGAACCATGTCATCTATTGAATTGCTAACATTATATCCTCTTGCACCTGGATTTTCCTTGGAGGTCACCTTTTTAGACATTAGCCAGATTTGACCCTGCTGAGCTTGAGAGCTCTGATGAGCTCATAGCCCAAGGTGGTGTCGTTTTAAGACTGCATTACAATAAGAGTATATCTGTCACAGATAAAAATGCAGGAGCATATTTATGTCTTCATGTAATCCACCATTGCTTTTTATAAACCTAAAGTTCTCCAGGGAGTGACACAAATTCACATAATGTTCCTCTGTGTTACAATTTGTATTTTGATCTCTACTTTAGCTGACAGGTTTAAAAAAAAATTTTTTTTTAATAATAACCAGAATACCCCTAGTAAATGCACACGTGTAGACATTAAAAAGTAAAAATTAGGTTAGTGATTCAAGGTAAAGTCAGAATTCAGTTATTCTGAATTATTTCTAATTTCACCTGCTCTGATTTTTAATCAAATAATACAATTTCAGATTTGAAATTTACCTACTCTCTCCCCACTATTTAGTGGGCTGTTTCTCCATGTGTCCCCAGTTAGTGTCTAATGGGATGCCATTGTGAGCACCCTTGCCTACTTCCCACAAGAGTTGTTTTGTTTTTTACAATAATTCAGAGACTAAATAGTAAGCACCTAGAGTTTTTAGGTATTAAGTTATGAAAATTAATAAGGCAAAATTTATAAGAATAACATATATGAATAGAAAATCATGACCTTATTGTAGAGTCAACAAGTAGACAACAGCATGCAAATAAGGGTGTCTTCTAACAAAAAGGTGATTCCATACTTCAGAGTAATTATTTCCTGACACATGTGAGAAAACTTTTATTTTTAAATTTTTTCCAGGTACTAAAAATGCTGTGATATAATGGAAATTTCTACTTGAACTCCCACAAAATGTACAGACCTGAGAAAATCATTTAATAGCTTGAGCTGGTCCTGAGTTACATAGATGACTTGAACCCAGAACCCACTTGCCAAGTGACAGGGCCTTAACTAGTTCCCAGGATGAGAAAGGCACTGTGGATCCAAAGTCATATAA
Source organism: Ailurus styani (assembly GCA_002007465.1). Lineage (NCBI taxonomy): Eukaryota > Metazoa > Chordata > Mammalia > Carnivora > Ailuridae > Ailurus > Ailurus styani. Next base: position 5,227,698 of record LNAC01000010.1, on the reverse strand, counting down.
CCCTATTTGTTGTCATGGCTCTAATACCCTTCTGCTGGGTCTCCTGAGGTCCTGCCACCACCTCCTTTACACTCTGTTGCCATGGCTCTTAGCATGCCTAATTTAAGTGCTCTTAGTGTGGCCATCTTTGGACTTTGGTGTCTTTTGGGAGCCATCTTGCTTTCTCTTGCAGTCACGGGTTCTTCCTCAAGGCCTACATTGTTTTGACAAAGTAATTTTCTATTATCCAGCCTTTTAGGGGAAGATCCTATGGAAGATACTGGGATTCTCATCTTCTTACTTCATCACGTTGGCTTCTTCTTCTCAGCACTCAGGACTCAGAGGTTATAGGGACTGAGATGCACTGGAAATGATGGTGGGGAGGAGACAGTTGAGTCAGCTGAACTTGTAATACTCATCTCCGCATTTGCCCTTCCTCTTGTGTTTATTATCTTACCTAGTGAATATCTTCCTGATCATTTAAGCCTGGAAACTGAGAGTCTTCTTGGTCTTTTTTTATCCTCTATACCCAATCATTAACCAAATCCTTGTATCATAGTCCCATTTAAATTCATTCATTCAGGGTGCCTGGGTGGTTCAGTGGGTTAAAGCCTCTGCCTTCGGCTCAGGTCATCATCTCAGGGTCCTGGGATCGAGGCCCGCATCGGGCTCTCTGCTCAGCGGGGAGCCTGCTTCCTCCTCTGTCTCTCTGCCTGCCTCTTTGCCTGCTTATGATCTGATCTCTCTCTGTGTCAAATAAATAAATAAAATCTTTAAAAATAAATAAATAAATAAATAAATAAATAAATAAATAAATTCATTCACTTATTCTCATATGCCCCAAATTATTATTGCATACCACTATGTACTATGTACATAGTGCTCTAGGAGCTTGAGGCATTGGAACAAAATCAACAAAGTTCTCAAGGAGCTAATGTTTTATTTCCATAGACAGAAAAATAAATTAAAAAAATAAATTTAAAAAGTTATAATTTCAGGTTATATTTAATCCTAGTAAGAAAAATAAAGTAAGGATACAGGTAGGTTATTACCAATGGTTAGGGAGGAACTGGTTCCTCAGGGCTTTTCTGAGAAATAAACTTTTGAGCAAATATGTAAAAGGATGAAATTCACGGATCTGTGGGGAAAATGTTCAACAAGCAATGTAAATGCTAACTTGAAAAAAACTTGGCATGTTGAAGGAAAAGCAGAGTAATCTAATGTCAGGATATAAATGATTTTTGGAGAGATCAACTAAAGCCAGAATGCATAGTGTATTAAATGATTTTAGGTTTCATTTGGATGGAAAGCTATTAGAAAATGGGAATAAACTGACCTGATTCCTAAAACATTTTAACTCTAGGGATGTTCTGGTAAATATTTAACAAATGGCTTTTGGGGGGGAAGGGAAGCATTAACTATTTTCATCTCCACTGTGAATACGCCCAGTATGGCCGAATTCACAGTGCACAATATGATATCACTACATGAAGAATTGGGAAGAGATGCACACAATTGGCCTCTTGAGCTGTAAGAATAAAAGAATACTGTCTCCTGTTTTTTTCAATAACTCTTTGGGGTTTTGTTTGTTTTACTGCTTCTTACACTTCTTTCCTTTCATGTACCACTTATATGCCTTTGTTCCCACACTCATCTCATGGAGACCTGCGCTCTCCAATATGGTAGCACGTGAAATGTGGCTAGTGAGAAACTGAATATTTCATTTTGTTCAATATTAATCAACTTGAATTTGAATTATAAAAACGAAATTTGACTCTGTTATTGCAAAAATTCTGAGACTGTTTCGAACAACTTGGGTGAGTAAATCTTTTTCAGTGTTAAATTTTATGAAATCTAAATGCAGATCCAGTATTCCCACAGAAGACTTAGAATCTGAACTGAAGGGAGTTGCAAGTGTAAAAGACAGACTGGATATCTGACACTGAGAATGAACAAAAGAATGGACAATATGTGATTACCGATCTTCTTTTTATTGGTAAGCAGGTCGAAATGTTAATATTTTGGATATATCAAGTTAGATAAAATCTGTTTTTGAGATTAATTTCAATGGTTTCTGATCACCATATTTGAATGTGACCACTAAAAAGTAGAATTACATATGTGGGTTGCATTATTTTTGTATTTTACTGCTAATCTTGACTCTTGCCACTCAGTGTGTAGTCTACAAAACAGTGGCATTAGCATTACTTGGGATCTTTTCAGAAATAGAAACTGTAGGCTCCTTCCCAGAACTACTAAATATGAAGTTGAATTTTGAACAGGTTCCCAAGTGATTTGTACACACATTAAATGTAAAGCAGGGATCTAGACAACTATGCAAGAGTATTCTTTGCAATTTATTGATCTTCAATTCTACCTTTCTCACTATTTTCTTTAAAATGATGTCCATCCTTATTTAAAACCTGTAAAGGGTCCAGGTTAATAGTCACATAAAGTGCAAACTTCTTATCTAGCTAGGCACACAAGTCGACTTTTGATAGTAACTCTCCAGCCTCCTCTTCTGTATTTAATAACTTAAACACACAGTCATTGGTGAATTTCTGGTTTCTCTTCAAACACCTGCTAACCTCTGCCTTGAATATCTTTTCCTTCTTAGTTCACATGGGGACATATTTCTTGTTAAGTTAGATAGCTAAATTTTTTAAATAAGGCATGCAGATGCTTTCATTATCATGCTGAAGAAGTGTTTTTTAGAACCACCAAGGGGTATTCAGATTTTTTTTCTTCTAGAATTCCATGCCATTGTTGGACTGTGCAATTCCCTGACAATCAATGACTCAGACTTTGTGAAGTTTCACACTGACTGGCATGCTGCACCTAGTAAATATGCAAATGGTCTTTTTCTGGTAGAAAATGAAACCTAAAAGGCTATACTTTAATCTCATGAAAAACAGTCACTTGGTACCTATGGAAATTCCCTATAGAAGACATTTTCATTATACCTTTCTTTACTTTTTTTTTTTAAACATGGTTTCTTTAGTTCCTGCAACATGCTTGCAATACACGTTTTGAAGTTTTTACTGATTTCAATATTGATTCTTCTCTCCGCTTTTTCTTTCCCCATTTATAAGTCCAAGGAATTCCTGTTTCTTTGTAGGTCTCATATATTGTTGTTAAACACTAGGTATTTTGAATCATAGATTGTAGCAACTCTGAGTACTGATTGCTTCCCCTCTCCAGGAGTGTTTTTGCTTGCTCATTTCTTTAGTGATTTGGCTAGAATAATTTAGGGAAGTCTATTTCTCCCTCTGTGTGAAGAGTCTCATGTTTCTCTCAAGAGGGGACTACTTTGGGCATGTGCAGTCACCCTGATAGGACAGTGGTTTTAGGAGGGCTTTTTTTTTTTTTTTTTTTTTTTTTTTTTTTTTTTTTTTACTGTCTCTGCTGGTTATTCTGTTCAGGTGTCTGCCTCTGTTGGTAATACACATAGATGTTAGGCTCCATTCATTGCCAGCTGATTGCTCTATTGTCTTTGGCAATGACCTGGAGCAAAAATCTATCCAATTAAATAAATGCTCTTTTGTAAGGAAAATTTTTCGAGGCCAATTTTTGAGGTTTGTTTTGATCCCACAAGGGCTCTTCTTAACTATTTCCTTAGCTCACTAGTAAGCTAGCAGACTTATGATTTAGTTTGTTGTTTTCATGAACCTACCAGCTTCTCTTTATTAACATACCACCAGAATTTCCATTGTTTCCACAAGGACCTTCAGTTGTATATTTTTCTAATATGCTTCTAAATAAAGTCATTTCCTTTGGGAAGATTTTTGAATCTCTCTGTTCCTATGACCTGCCTTTCCTCTTGTGAAAAGTCTCTAAGCCATGGTTCTGAAGCTGGGAGCAAGGACAGAGGCCATCTACTCTTTTTGACAAAGAGAGAGACAGCCAGAGAGAGAACACAGCAGGGGGAGTGGGAGAGGGAGAAGCAGGTCCCTCCCCAAGCAGGGAGCCCCATGTGGGCCTCGCTTCTGGAACCCTGGGATCATGACCTGAGCCGAAGGCAGACACTCAACGACTGAGCCACCCACGTGCCTGAGGCCATCTACTCTTGCAATGACATTCCTGATTTATGAGCAGGGAGTTGGACAGGTACAATAGCCTTTGGTCTTCTTGGCTTGCCTCTTTAGCGTGGAACCTCTGCCCTATGAATTTTCTGGAATGAAGCTCATTATCCACTATTCTCTGCCTACGATTCCTGGCCTGAAGTACCTGTCTGCAACTGAGGGCTGGGTGGATGAAGGGAGACTCCCAATTTCTCAGCTGTCCTCATGTGGAAGTTAGCTTCTGCAGCATAAAGATGGGGGTTGGGTTATGAGAAATGCTGGCAGTTTGCCCTTCCAGGGAGTTATCGCAGCCCCTAATTGGGAGATGGAAGTACAAGAAGTCCATGGTTTCAGTGTTACATACCCAGAATGGAGCTGTGTGTATGGGAGTGGAGAAGGAGTATGTTTTGACTCAAGCGCCACAGATGCTCACTGTTCTTACTGAAATTTAGTAGATTTTCTTAAATAAATGGTTCTTTATATGCTATGTGTCTGTATGCTTTTAGAACAACTTCAGAAACTTTAAATGGCTATTTTTTCTTTTCTTTTCTTTTCTTTCTTTTTTTTTCCCCACAAGCTGTGGTTGTTTGGCTGGGGTGTAAGTGGGTCCTGGGAAATCCTCACATCAACGTTCCTGAAGTAAATCTCTAACTTATGCTCATAATCTTATTCTAGTATCTAAAATAAATAAAAATGTCATTTGCGATGGGCTATATAGAATCCTATTAGTTGAATGCCTATGGAGGTAGCTTGACCACTTTACTGGTTTCTTTATTAATTAATGACTCGAAAAAGTCTTTGACAACTGTTTACTCTCTATATATGAGCCTCATAAGAGAATCATAGTATGACATTCTAATTCCTCTTCATGTAAACTTTCCTTGTGGAGACTTCCTGATTTCCCCATACAAAAGTAAACATTTCTTGGTGTCTACCACCTTACCTTGTAGATATTTTTATTGCATTTATCGTAACCGTTAAAACCTACCGTGTATGCATTTCTTCTGATACATCTTCTGGGATGTTAGAGACAGTGCTTCAGTCATGTGCTTTATTTATTGATTTATTACGAGTTCCCCATTTTTCTCTGTATATTATCTATATTGCCCTATTTGCCCTTTCTATGAACTGCCTAAAAGAATTTTTGAAAGAGCTATAAGCAAACAATAATAAATTTGATTGAATTAGCACATACTCTCTCTGGGACTTGGTTTCCTCATTTATTAAATGAAGGAGGTAAGCTAGGTCAGAGATCAGTCTGCTTACCTCTTTCTTAGCATAATTGTGATAGATGGTGAGTGCGCGCGCTTGTGTGGGTATGTGTGCATGTGTTGAAAATCTTTGTCTTTTTATTATCTGACCAGAGACCGCTTTTTTCCTCTAAGAGTAAGGAAATAAAGGAAAAGAAGTTGAAGAAACCATTTCCATCTCTGACACATGTGTATGGAGAGCAGGTGAGGCACAAAAATTGCACACATCAGAAATACAGTCCTCTAAATTTAAATTGTGTGATTCTCCAAACCCACAGTACACTCCTGTGAACAAATGCTAGTTCAGTTCTTAACTCTGTTACTCAGTCCCGGTTTGGGGTCCTGTTCTCAATCACTTGGACTTAATTTCCTCATATGTACAACTGGAATATTCACATCTAGAAGAAAGAAATGAAATAAGAAATAAGTAGGCTACCTCATGCAGAGATAGCTTAGGAAGCACGAGTTGGTCTGGAAACATGTTTAGAAATTCATCTCTTACTATTAAATGTTTATAAACCTTTTTATAAGTCTAAGAAGTTTTATTTTAAGCCTGGATGATATGAATACTGCTTTCACAGATAATTAATCTGTAAGGCACGTTCTTTTATTTAATATATGTGACATACTCTATTTAGTGTAAAAAATGGAACAGTTTAAATGTGTTCCTGTTTTTTTCCCCTTCATTCAGCATGTGGTCATTTTTTCCCCGATTATATCAAGGCCCTACTATGCATGTAACACTCTGTGAGGCATTAGCACAACCTCAGTATGTTTATGGTATCCACCTGCAAGGAAATCGATTTTTTACAGACTAGATCTGGTCCTTTGAAAGACAAACACTTCTGGTTCCGTTTTAATACAGCTTGAACTAGCATGACATAGTGGCTGGAACTCTATGTTAGCCATCTTCTGCAAAAGCCTTTCTGGCAGGTTCCATTTCAAATTTTACACGCAGTTTTTAAGTCATTTGGTTTTATTTTTAATAATTATACTTGACTCTTCATTAAAATTACATTTTTAAAGGTGTTGAATTTCATGGATGCCTCTCTAAAATCATCTATAAATCCAGTGAACTATGTATGCGTTTGATAAGGTAGTGTTACATTGGGGGAGGGGCTATAGGAAGATTTAATAAAACCATTAAAGTTTATGTTATGGTTAGAATAACATGTGAAACAATTTGTCAGGTGAATAATGGAATAATACTTTTGAGATAGCGAGGTATGTCCTTTATTTCTCTGATATGCCTTGTTTTCCTTTGTCCTTCAGAAACAACTGATTGGTCTGTGCTCTTTGCTCCCAGGGAGGGATAGGACAAGATAGAAAAAAGAGCCTTCCAAAATTTTTGTATTTGATTTCCAAAAGCTTAAGCCCTTTGTCCTGTATGCTAAAGCAAATTCATAAAGGGGCCAGGGCAGACCCTGTGAAAGAGGAAAATGACCAGGTGTAAGAAGCAGCAGTGATAAGTGGCAACGAAACTGTCCTCAGTTTTCAGGAGTTTCTATCATGAAATAGAGAACACAAGTTCTTAGGTGAGTAGCACTAGCTCACTACTATTTTTTGCGATGCAGGGATAGGGTCTTCTCAATCCCAGTTTTTAAAATTTCTAACAGAAGCTAGAAATCCAAATTTTAAAGTAATGTCAAACTAATTTAAGTTTTTTTTTCTCTTTTAATAAAACTGTGTAAGAAAATAATTCCTATGTTAAACAGTGAAGATATTTGGGGTTGATTTTTACCCCATTGCCACATAGTTTTGGTTTTGCAGAAACAGACATGAGGGAGAAATAACTTTGAAAATTTTCATAAGGAAAAATATTTTCCTACTTTGTCCAGATTAGAAGAGTCTGAGATTTGTGTGAAGGGAAACAGACAGGAGGCAGTGAAAATTAAAGTCTATAGGTCCCCCAACAAGGGCCGTGTGTCCTGAAGAGGTGAAAACATTGCACAGAAGGAATGGCTTTGTGATTCTTCCGTGTGACAACAGATAGCTTCTCACAGACCTCGTCACATGGTGAAATACTGAGCGGACTCTAGGAGCCCTGAGACTGGCACTGAGCAGGCAGGTGGGAAACACAGGAAAGAGCCATCTTGGTGGAAAGCTGTGTGTAGGACCGCCAGAGATGTTCTCCTGCCGCAGAAAGTCTGACAGTTCATCTGACACACATCTCCCCAAAATGTTACTGAGGAGACAAGGTAGAAGTTTCTTAGAAGTTCAGCAGGATGAGGGTTCAAAGTATGTAGAATTAGTTCTAGCAAAATAAAGTTCTATCGCTGCTGTACATCTGAATTTAAATGCGTCACACCTGATGTATTTATTGTTTGTTGCTTTTATAAACCCCATTCTTTTCTCTTTCTCTTCCCACCTACATAACTACTCTGCTTAATTTGTTCATTCTCAGGATTCATGTGTACATTTATGATAACTTGAAAAGCACATGCATTGAGATAAAGAAAAGTCAGTAGAATGTAATAAGAAAAACCTAAAAAGTGCAAATTCAAAACCAAAAACTTTGAAATGGCGTTTGAACAACATTAAAGAAATTAACACAAAGAAGACTGATGGAAAACCACATGCTACATGTAGTATATATGGATCCTGGAAACAACAATAACAAAAAGACAAAAAGAAAAATTAACAGAACATGAATTAAAATGAACCATCAAAACACAAGTGCAGAAGAGGCTGGCGATTATTGTTTTCTTACTGTCTCCTTGCAAAGACGGTTTGATGGTGGTCCGAGGAATAGTAGATTCCTTATGTACCTTTACAGGTAGTCTACAGTTTATTTTTGTAATCCTCCCAAACTCTCTTACATCTCTAGCAAGAAACTTTTTGTTTTGCATTGGCACTTAGATGTTTTGGATAGATAGCCCGATTGCATAATAATCAGTTAGGCAAATATCTGTTGACATTAATTTGTGGGCTAAGGACTATACTAGATTCCTTGGGATTATCAACTATACATAACACATGGGACCGGCCCACAGAAGTGTACTTCTGGATTTTCAGTCGTAGCTAATATACATGTGTCCTCTACTGGGAAATAACAAATATCACAGGACAATGATGTATATTACATGGCTTCTGTGAAACTTAACAAATATGAGGAATGGCTGGGCCAGTCAAATTTATCATGACACGTAGGAAGTGAGGAAGTTACATAATTTTTCTTCTCCCTTGGCCAATTTCTCACCATAATTTATTGGACATATATTCATTTTACATTGTCTTATGACATTTCTTTTTCATATAACAGTTTTGTATATATACATTTCATTTAAGAGAAATCTATTCTCTTTCATTGATCTTTTTCTATTTGCAGAAATCCCATGCTATTTAAACTATCACTGCTCTAATATTTGTTTAATAACTGCTCGTCTTTTGTAACTTTTTAAATATTAGCTTAGGTTTTCTAAATATTGACTTTAAGTGTCCTTTACATATTATTCTGTATATATTTAATATAAAATAATATTTCCTTTAGGCTTTTTTGAGTATCAATGACTTAAAACATAAATACAATCACATTATATGAGCAGCAATGGCAAAAACAATAGAATGGATATAAGATACAATGTAAAAGTACAAAATCTCTTGTCCAAATGTAGGAAACATAGAGACTCATATCTATTTTTTTTTTTCAAGCAGTATCATTTAATACTCTATCATTCTGGCATGCTGCATTTTAGTGAATCCATAGACTTACTAATATTCCTTGGTAATGTTACCAAGGAATTGTTTATGTGTATTGGGTACTTGGTTTCCTGAGTCATTGGATCTAGTTCCATTCCAGCAGTAGGACAAGTATCCAGATGGAGGAAGAGGCAGCCTGGAAACCTGATGCTCCACACAGAGTCAATGCCAAGCCTAGAGACTGCACTGCCTTCATTGTTAAAGATGAGCTCATGGGACATGGACTTCTAGCAGGAAAAACTGCCAGGAAGTAAGGGGTCTGGCTCATTTTGCACCAAACTAAACTCCTGTACTCTGTCTCAACATGTAAGGTCCATTTTATTGAAATCAATTTCAGGTGGATGTTCCTGAGATTAGACTGATGATATAAGCTTTTAAAAAATAGAAATGCTGTGTTTACGCTCAGACTAAACCTAAGGCCCAGATAATGGATTCACAGTTTTTACACAAAGAGCAATTGATTTTTATACCCAAACATCTGGCAAACCCTGAAAAAACTTAAAGCAATGCTCAATTGCATGTAAGCAAAATAAGCAGATGCTTCCCTGTGAATTTAACTGATTAAAAAATTCTGCCAGAATGATCAAATTAATAGACAGTGTGCTCTTTCTAATACCTGTGGGTAAAATTCAGAGTTTTCGTAAAGATGATAACTAGATTAGGGCAATACAATTCCAGGATAAGAGTTTTCTGCAAAATAGGCTTATTTCTTAATTTTCATGACCGCTTTGCTTAATGATTCTCTTTCTCCTTATATCAAAGTTTAGATACTTGCCTTTTTATTTAACTATGAGCCAAGATGTTTATTTAACAACTGTTTCATGTAATTATCTTTATGACAATGATATTGTTACATTTGAATGACTTAAGTCTATAGTTTCATGAATGTGTAATATATATTAAGTTTAAATTAAAAATAAAAATAAATTTCTGACCTAAATCACAGAAGTATAGAAGTCAGAGGAGACAAACATTTATGAAATTTATTCAATAAAAGAAGTTATAACTTTAATCCTTAGAACAATAAAAATTAGAAACTTTGTTTTGAGGTCGTCTCCTTTCATCCTAATAATTAAAGTTAATCTTTTTATTTTTTACTTTATTTTTTCATGATTTCAAAATTTAAAAGACTCTTGAACATGCTGACTACATTGCAAAATTGCTTGTGCACTTGTCTTAGTTTTGTTGGTATGTTTAGAGAGGTATTATCCTGATATTAGAGCAATCATATATAATCCATGAAGGATTCTCCCTTCAGATTTTAATTGTTGCTTTTGTTGTAAAATGCCATCACAGGCTCTTTTAATTTTTTTTTTTGTATTATGAGCATTATTGTGTTAAAAAATAACAAATTCAGTACTTATTAATTTTGAGAATTTTTTTTTCAAGATTTTATTTATTTATTTGAGAAAGAGAGAGAAAACCAGAGAGAACCTGAGTTGGGGAATGGACAGAAAGGGAGGGAGAAGCAAATTCTCCTCTGAGCAGGCAACCCAATGTGGGGTTCGACCCAGGACCCTGGAATCATGATCTGAGCTGAAGGCAGATGCTTAACAGACTTGAGTCATCCAGGCACCCCTAATTTTGAGAATTTATGTCTTTTTATTTTTTGGCATCTCACCACACATTTTCAAATATACTTTGGATGCTTAATCATCCTTCTAAGAATGAAGATTGAAATGATGAAAGTGAATATCGCTTTTACAAACATCTTCATTATTTTCAGGAACAAAAGGAATATGACAAACTGATGTGAGTTTTGTAACATGAACAGAGAGATTAGGAAAACAAAACTATATAGGATATATAAATAATTATAGTCATTAGAATCTCTATTGTAATATGACTATGTCCATATTTTGATCAGTTATGAAACCTAGAAAGTAATATTGCATTTTCGAAATGTGGATTACTTTGTGGGAAGGACAAACTCATTAAGCATTAACTATGTAGCAGGAATAGTAGGATTACACAAATTCAAATCACTTCTTTAACCCCTCAATTATCATGTTTACGTTGATCGGCCTATGTAAGGGAGATAGTACACAGCAATGGGCCACAACAAAGAAACTGGCATTAGATTACACCGTTATCCACAACTTGACCACAAATGTACTCTAACCAAGCTCTCACCTAAATAATATCATGTCTTTCCTGAACCTGTCTTATAGCAATAAATGGAACTGTGAAAATATAAATGCCATATTGTAATGGATGCAATTCAACCTGAAAACATGTTAGTGCAAATTGGAAGATGATTCTATCAAATAAAGCCTAGGAACAAAGTGAAATGTTCTATTCCTACTTTTCACTGGCCAAAGTACCTGCAGGAATTTAAATCATGCACTAAGAATATCTTTTAAAAACCAATTACTTCATTAAACACTTTGCCTACTCAATATATATATAGTAATTTTTTTTTTTTTTTTTTTTTTTTTTTTTTTTTTTTTTTTTACCAATAATGAAACCATCTTCAGAAAAGTTAAGTTTTGGGTGCCTGGGTGGCTCAGTGGGTTAAAGCCTCTGCCTTTGGCTCAGGTCATGATCTCAGGGTCCTGGGATCAAGGCCCACATCGGGCTCTCTGCTCGGCAGGGAGCCTGCTTCCTCCTCTCTCTCTCGGCCTGCCTCTCTGCCTACTTGTGATCTCTCTCTCTCTGTGTCAAATAAATAAATAAATAAAATCTTAAAAAAATAAAAGAAAATTTAAGTTTTTTCAAAAGCCAAAGTAGCAAGTGGTAGACCTAGGATTCAAAGCCAAACTTAATTATGATGATTATAGAAATAATAAAGTAAATAATTACATGCTTAAACTTTATAAACATATATAACTGTAATGACACAAAGTAATTGATCAGGGAAACATCTAATAACATTAGGTGCACTAGAACTACCCATATTCAAACTTAATTTTAATACACCACAGAATGAGTATGTGGCTTTGAGGAGTGTTGAGAAGTTGATTATTTTGTTAAAACTAATGGTCTCCAAAAAACCACAAAAAGCAAAACTAATGGTCCTAATTTGATTTTTCACACACCTTAACAGGGGATATGTTCAGCTTCATCCCTAAACCCTACCCCCCAAAACTGAACTTAATAATTGTACAAACCATAGGAAAATAAGAATAATTATTTAATTATTTGATTTCTTAAATATGAAAGATAATTTTTATAAGATAAATAATACTGAACAATGTTATCAACTTTCTCAAAAAATTTTTTGGAAGAATCATTTCAAATATTTGTATTCAACTTTATTCTAGATCTATTTGGGAAAACTTAACATTGTGTTTCAGAAGCTATTGTGGTTTAGAATTTAACATTATTAGAATTCTGGTTGCAGTAGATACTTGTAGCAATTTAGCTTCTTTTGAAATTACAATTCTTTGGCAAAGATTTGTCAATATAATGGTTGTTATTTAGATTATGCAAATACATCTCTGATGTTTCTAGTCCTGAGCTCAGATTTTCAATAAACCATGAATACAAAAAAAATTCAGAACTCTTTCTCCTCCAAAAAGTAAAACTCAGATGTGATGACCCTCTACTGATTATTAGTTCATTGTACATTTATATATCACATCAACATTCATGATAGCCAATCATGTGCATTCCCTTTTAACTTCCTGCTGAGGGACTACCTATTGGTAGCTTGAGATCAGCAAATCTTACAAATCAGAGCTTTTTGTCTCCCCCTCTGAGAGCCAGTTATTAAATATTCACCAGCACACAAACTGATTTTGAATCTCTTTCAGTCCAGTCATTCCATAATACAGCAAAGCAGAGAACCAGAACTTGTATCCTGGTAAAATTACCAAGGAAATAAAGTAAAGACATTTTTGCTGTTGTTGTTATTGTTTTTGTTTGTTTGGTTGGTTTTGGAGAGGGAGAGAGGGGGAGAGGGAGAGAGAAAATCTTAAGCAGGCTCCATGCCTGGCAAAGAGCCTGACATGGAGCTCAATCTCACAGCCTTGAGACCATAACCTGAGCAGAAATCAAGAGTGAGACACTTAACTGACTGAGCCACTCAGGCGCCCCTATAGTAAAGATTCTTGAGAGCTAGTTTTTTATCCTTTCCCTAGGTGATATTCTAATTTTTATTTTTTTGGTAAGTCTCTATTTTTAAGTGACACCAAGAATAGATGCATCTTAAATGATATTTTATAAAGGAAGGGGAGAAATATATAAGATATTTATTCTCCAAATGACTAAATATAGTATCTCATCTTTTATGGACTATGTCAGTTAGGGAGCTTGTGAAAATATGATACAGAGGTCTTGAGTGAAGATTAGAGACCCTCTTTTCACCAATGTGATGGAAGGTAGATAAATCACCTCTCTTCCCTTGGCCAAAGAGCAGCTCAGTAAAATTTGCTGGGTTTCAATTTCTTTTAAAAAGATAATAGTGGCTTTTGAAATTGAGGATGGATTTCTTCAGGCTGAAGAAAGTTAACTCCAAATATTTCGTGGAAGATTGCAGGTGATATTTAGATTTCGAATTTTTTTTGATTTGTGTAACTTATTGTTTCACGTGCTATCTGGGTACACACCTCCATCAGAGATGCTGTCCACGACTTAAAGATTAAAGGTTAATGTTCGTGAACATCAATGGCACATAGCTATTCATTACTTTATAATCGATTTGTGGGAGGGGAAAAGGAGGCATTAAGTGCTTTAAATCACATGTGGCATAATTTTCCCCTGGGCAGAGTGACGAGGAAGATGCCCAGAATGCAAACTGAACAAGAAGGATGCTAGCACAAAGACAGATACAACTGAACAAACGTTATTATGGAAAAATGGCAATTAAGATTCTCTTAATTAGCCTGTCATTTTGTATTTGTCATCATAATGTTTGTTTTACAATGCTTTATTAAATCTGGCTTTATGACAAACAGTCTGCTGGCAATGCATCCTGCTGGGCAACATACGGCATCACACCTAATGAATATTAATGCTGCGAAGTATAAATGGTCTTCAGGGCCAGCACTGATGGCTGGGAAACTCCTACATATGGCATTACTCTCCAGAAAGGTTAACTTATATGTTTCTCATCATTTTTTTTTTGTCTCTCACTGTGACTTACCCTTTTGCCTATGAAACCTCAAATGTGCATTCAAAAGTTAAAAATATTTGCCTTTTAATATTATTATGTCTATTCTAAGCACCGTTACTCTGCTGTTTCTTCCCGCCAACTGACTCCTCATGAGGTTTCTGTTCATTTGCATGCTCCCTAGCCAGGTGAGTCTGTTATGCCGAGTAATCCACTTGCATCTGGACCAGATGTTTCACTCCTATAACTGTGCAGTGTCTGCATGCTCTCATGTTTCCAAAGTCAATAACGGGTCAATTTTTTTAAAACATTGCCCTATATATACTCTTCTGATTGTAACCCCTTTTCTCTCACACTGCGTACCAAACGCAAGTTCCAATAATTTCTAAATTAACTGGATTTGCCTACTCACAGAAGCAAGAAAGGAGAAAGACAACTAAACCCAGAAATTTTAAGCAATCAATAGGAAGCATATTTTGCTCCACATCATTATTTCAAATATGCCTCAGAATTCAATCTGTGTCATTATAAACCACATCCAACCCAGAGTGCAGCAAAACAATTACAAAAATTTTGAGTAGGTTCCCCCCCGCCAACAACATAGAAAGGTTTGGATAGGAAATCAAAAAGAAGTCAATCATACCTCATTTTCTCTTTCAGGATTTTAGAGAGAGGTTATAAAAAAAATTTCAATCATGAAATTATATAATATTTGGAGGATATTTCTACAGAAATTGAAAAATGTATAGGCTGAAAATAAATGATTGCAGATGGGACTCTGTCATTGTCCAACTAAATCTTCTTGTGTAATATTACATTAAAAAGTACTATACTGTACATCATGTAAAGTAATTAGTTGCGAACTGTACCAACAAATCAGTTTAAGGAAAATGCAGGTATCATTAAAGAGCCTGAAAATATTCTGAAGATTTCTGCTTTTATCCTCAAGATAATCACACGCATACCCTCATTCACTAGTTACTTTGTTCCAGATACATTGGAACTGAGGAGGGAAAAGAGCGGATTGCAAAACTTGATTTCAACGGGCAGAACCAGAAGTCATTTCCCAAACCCAAATATGGGAATGGACTTCATCTAATGATGAATAATGATGCTCTTACTATTTGTTGGTCATTTACTGTTTACATAATATTTTATATACAGTAATTTAATTTTAACCATCATGTGAAGTGAATTTTTAAAAGCATTTCAAAGTGCAGATGCTTTTATTTCTGATGTAGCTACAGTAAGTCTAACGTCTAGACCATCAACTACGCTTCTCTGGAGCTTTCGTATGGAAGGAAGTTGTAAGATATCTCTATTACCATCCAGCTGAGGAGGGAGTCAATTTTGTTCAGATTGGATCTTCACCTGAGAGTTGCTGTTTATATTATAAAAACTTTCCACATATTTATTGCATGAATTTGAATAGCATGCCTCCTATCAATAAGTAGTACACAAAAGGCAGAGGACCCCAAGGTCATGAAACAGGGACAGAAGCCATTCTTGAACTAATACCTAAGAAAATGCAGATATTAGACCCAGGACATGGAGTAATGCCTTCTTAACAAATCAAGTTATATCTTGCAAAGGGGTAGTGTGGAGTTAACTAAATAAAAGTGGTGGCGTGTGGTAGATAAACCAGAACAACAATGGCAGCAGGGTCTCTAGAATTTAGAAATTGCTACTCTGAGGCAGCACGTGAATGATGATTTCTTTTTCTCTCCAGCTAGATTCTTCTTACAGAGCATTATACAATTATGTATAGACTAACGTATACAGAATGATTATACAATGTTAAATTAAAATTTTTCTATATAAGCTATAAAACTATGTCAGAATCTACTGTCTCATGCAGTGCTTATTATCTATTAAATGCTACACATGAAATTTATAGTAAAAAATATATTATCCTCTTTCCCAGAGGGCAAATTTAATCATTTTAAGTAAACTCACATTTATGTCTTTTCTTTTCTTCATAAGTACGCAGTTAAGCGTCTCTTCCAATGTCGTCATAGATAGACATCCAGGTTGGGTAAGTCATATTTGACAGTGGTATTCTGATGCCTGATTGATAAAACAAGAGAAAACAGCACCTCTTACCAAATATTAAGGAGATATTTTCTTGGTATTTTATTTATTTTGGCATCTTCAGTACTCGTTCCATTCAGTCAGTCAAACCCAAAACACTGGGTTACTCTCTCATGCTCGCCCAGTCCTGGGAATATAAGACAGAGATAAGTTCTTTAGAACCTGCATGTGGTAAAGAGAGTAACGTGAGGCATAATTAAAGGTTAAACAGAGAAACAGAGTGTGTGTGTTGGGAAGAGGTGGGGAGGGCAAAAGGTGCTAAGAGCATTAAGGATTGTAAACTGGCACAGCTCAAAAGATGATCTCAGGACCGTCAAAGAGCCTGTGTTCATTGTTCAATGTGTTCAATGTGTATACGAAGTTTCTCAATGTTTTTGCAGAACAAGCTCTGCTTTTATAGCCTTGCATGTGCTAAGAAAAAGAAAAAAAAAGAAATTTTTTTTCCCCTAAATAACCTACGAAAAGAGAAATGGTTACAACATCTCTTCTGGGTAAATCTGCTAATACCACATTCAAATAAATAACATAGTTAAACAATTTTCCTGATGTTTATTTTAGAAACCGCTACTCTCATTTCTCTTTAGTATCAGAATAACTAACAAATAATCCTACATTACTGCTTAGGACTTGAGTAGCAGTATTTTCTTTTTCGCTTTTGATTTCATTTGATGACAGTGTTTTAGGTTTTATGGTAGTAAGTTCAAATAATTTCTAAATAATAACACTGTGTGGTGAAATTATTAAGAAATTACATTTTGAAAATGTCTATAGATGCTTATATGTAACTACTAAAGTATTTAACTGGTGGAAATGGAAGGGTGTAAAAAAACTTAGGAAGTTAAAATATCTGCCAGAGGTTAAAACCAAGAATCCTATCATATTGCAGGCTTCTTACATTTCCTAACAAATTGAACAGCCAACGGATGAAGCCGGGGATAATGCAAACACCAATAAGAGTTGCATCCTCAAGATAAAGTACTAAATCCTTTGTTTATGCAGCTGCTAGAAAAGAACACTTTGGGGCTAAAAGGATGAATTTCAATCAAGCTAAACTGCACTCTTTGGGGGAAAAGAAATCCTTATTAATATTTTCTCCTAGAAAGAGAAATTAACAATTCAAGAAGGTTAGATCCAAATATCTCTGAAGATCAATCCATGTTCTGCCCTCTAAAAGCAGTCTCTCTCTCCCAAAGATTAACTTTCCACCCAGAAATTCTCAAATATAAATAACATGATGCAATTTAGTTTTGTTACGTTGTGCTTTGCTCTTCAGATGAGTTAATTATACACAGTAATTTTTGACAATAAACATCTCTCGGAACACTTTTGTTTTGAAACTGAAGGAAACCCAGCTTGAACAAACTTAGGCCAAAAGGGAAGTAGATTTGTTTGCAGAAACATACCACCAAAAGCCACATGAGCAGCTGGCTGTAGGGACAATTGTAAACAAGAAAAGGGATATTTTCAGGTTCTCCACCTCACATTGTCACATTTAGTCTCTCTTTGTGCAGATGTGTTTCTTCTACGCTGTGGATGCCAGGTCTACCAGTTGCTTCCGTAGTCATAATCTACCCTTCATCAATTGATGAGAACTAGCCTTTTTTTTCTTTCTTTTTTTTTGAAGTATAATTGGTAGGTGACATTGTATTCATTTTAAGTATATAACATAATGATTTGATATTTATTTACACTGTGAAGTGATCTCCACAGTAAGTCTCGTTAACACCTGTTACCATATACAGTTCCAAATTTTTACATCTCTTAAATTCTAATTTCAAAATTTCTGGAGAAGTTAACTAAACAGTACGTCTTTGAGTACATGCGAACCTTTTTCTAATTAGTGATGGTCAGGGTTGGGACCTATAAAATGTTAACTCTTATTCAAACCACAAGCCTGAAGCAGTGATTAGGATCGTGCAGGAGAGAATGGTTGCCCTCAAGGATGAAGGACAAAATAAAAGATTCTATTCCCATATGCAACTTTGCGTTCATTATAAAATTTTCTTCACTTTAGGCACTTACTTCTCTTGATAACTGTCATAATTTTAAAGGAATTTATGTTCCTAGAAATATTGAAAACTTTGAACTTTAAACATATTATTTTTTTTTTTTACAATAGCAGAAGAATACTAACATGTTACATAAGGTAACAAGTCTGTGTCACAGACACATGTCTTGAAAACAGCATTGGGCATATTTTTTTAAGGGGGCAAAATAATGTCCTTCTACTTGGGAATAATTTATTTTTCCAATACAAAAAGCTGCTACATGTTGGGTGCGGCTGTGTGGTGCTGGGCAATGATTCAGTAGCTTCAGACACAGGATCTCACTTACTTTTACGATTTAAAGTAATGTGGAGTCTTTTGCAAATAGGGAATTCAGACTTCAGGAAGTTTTATAGCTTCCCAATGTCACTGGATACATAATAGACTCAGGATTTTGAACTCGGTTTCTCCACATGTCTTTTAATCACTCAAATACTACGAGATGTAAACTAATAAAATTACAATGTATTGGGCATGATTCTAAAGCGCAAGAGAAGGACTATTTAAAAATTTACTTACTTTAGGGGCACCTGGGGGCCTCAGTTCGTTAAGCAGTCAACACTTGATTTCAGCTCAGGTCCTGATCTCAGGGTTAGGAAATTGAGCTCCAATTAGGGCTCTGTGCTGAGTGTGGAGCCTGCTTAAGAGTCTCTCCCCCTGTCCTTCCCTCATTTGGTGTGTGCTTGTGCTCATACTCTCTCTCGCTCTCAAAAAAAAAAAAAAAAAAAAAAAAAAAAAAAAGAAAGAAAGAAAAAGAAGGAGAAAAAATACTTTATTTAAAAAAATGAGCTACAAAATGTGAACTGGAATTACATTACCACATATGGTTCTAAAAACTCCAAAAATACATTACTATGTTGTATTCCACACTCATCATTTTAGTAATATTTCACTTATTTTAAAAATGTGGATTTGAAAACCTGGATAAGGAGGTCACAAATCAGTACCTCACTTTATCTTGACTCTCAACAGTAAATTCTCTCAGAAATCTTGTAGCATGATAAATTAGCTAGATTTGGAAAACTAGACCCATATCTATTCATATAGAAATTATAAATTAATTACACTGATCTTTTTTCTACTATGAGATTGTATACTATTCTGACTTTCAAACTTCCTTTGTAATGTCTACAATTTGTTTTGCTATGTTAATTCCTCTTCTCCTTTTTTTATAACTTTATTCTCTTTGGTCTCTACTTCCAAGATTATGTAATTGTGTGAATCTCAAATCTGTATCTACCAGCCTGGTCTTCATCATAAACGGTACCAACTATTTTTTTTTTAAAGATTTTATTTATTTATTTCACAGAGGGAGAGAGATCACAAGGAGGCAGAGAGGCAGGCAGACAGAGAGAGGGGGAAGCAGGCTCCACGCTGAGCAGGGAGCCCGATGCGGGCCTGGATCCCAGGACCCCGAGATCATGACCTGAGCTGAAAGCAGAGGCTTTAACCCACTGAGCCACCCAGGTGCCCATAAAAACGGTACCAACTATTAACTGATCATTTTCTTCCTTTAAAAATGAACACTCCTTTTTAACAAGTTTCTGATTCTTGTGTGTACTTTAACATGAGCTTGAGGGAGGAGATGACTTTACTGAAATTGTTTTTTAGCTATGTCTCATGTCTCAAAAGGACAAGGATTTGGTTGTTTTGTTTTGTTTTGTTTTGTTTGGCTCATAAAAACTCAATGATATCCCATAATGACTCACTATGTGACTTCCTGAGAAGCACTTAAGATATTCAGAAAAACAGGATGCTTGGGTGGCTCAGAGGGTCAAGGGTCAGACTCTTGATTTCCATTTAGGTCATGATCTCAGGATCCTGGGATCAAGCCCTGTGTTGGGCTCCTCTCTTCATGGGGACTCTTCTAGAGATCCTCTCTTTCTCTCCCTTTGCCCTTCCCACCTGCTTTCTCTCTTTCAAATAAATATATCTTTAGAAAAAATGGATATTCAGAAAACTATTGGACAAGTATTTATCAAGGACCTATCATTCAAAATGGTAAGGTCACACACAATTCAAAATGCTGGGAAGTAGCAGTGAACATGACAGACAAGAAACTTATATCTTAGAAAAGAGAAAAATAGATTTAATAATAAATAAATATAATAATAAATGAATGAATTATTAATAAATAACAGCAATATATGAAAATAAAAGCTATTTAGTTTGGATCCTTGGAGAAAACCTTACGGATATGATCATCAGACTGAGTTACACGTGATAAGAAGGAGCCAACCACAAATGAATCAGATGGAAACATGCCCAATAAAAAAAGAAACACAAAACCAAAGTTCTTTATTGTAAGATAATAGAAAAAATACATATTGGGCTCTGCTCCCGGTTCCTGACATAGAACTTCTGAAATTTTTATAATTTCCTAAATGATAAGAGCACTAAGAACATCTTTTGTTCTAATATTTGGTCTTTGACCCTGTCCTTGACATAAGAGTCCTGAAACTCTTGTCATTTCCTGGGTGATGAGTGTCTTTTGTTATAACGAGGTAACTTTGGGTGGGCTCCTGGATGAAGGCTTGCCAATGGAAAGACTAAACCATGATTAGAAGCTTGGAATTTGCAGCCTCTTGAGAAGGGGGAAGGACTGAAAATGGAGTTAATGATCTATTATGCCTATTCAATGTCTCCATAAAATTCCCAATAGCATGAGGTTCGGAGAGTTCCTACATTGTAAAATATATCCTCATTGGAGGGTGATGCAGCCCAACTCTATGTGGACATAACTCCCTTTGCTTGGGACCCTCCCAGACCTTACCTTATGTACCTCTTCTTCTGTATCCTTTGGCATACTCTTAATAAACTGATAAACATAAGTTGGTGTTTCTTTGAGTCCTTGAGCTGCTGGAGCAAATTAATCAAACCTGAGCAGGGTTTCTGGTAGTCTCCAATTTGTAGCCAAATCAGACTAAAGTGGATAACATGGGAGCCTGGTATTTGTGATTGGCTTCTGAAGTCGGGTGACATCAGTCTTACCATACTGAGCTTTTAACCAGTGGGATCTGATGCTATTTCCAGGTAAATAGGACACCCAGCTGGTATTGTAGAGAGGTGATTGTCATGAAGAAAAATTTCCACACATTTGGTGATCAGAAGTATCAGAAGTGAAGTGTTCTGTGTGAGTAGTAAAGGAAACACACAGATAAGAAAGACAGGTGGAAAAATGAGATGTATACTTACACATTTACACACTTAATGTAGAGTGATGTACCAAATATCTCTAAAGTGATACCAGATAAGCTTGAATAAATAGAGCATAGTTTACTTTCTAAGTTAGGCAAGAATTTTAAGACAATGAGAACATCTTCTGATTTATTATTTTATTTTGACTATTAGATATATTATATTTTTGTAATGGGGTTAATTGCATTGAGGAAAAATTAGAAAGCTAATTAGTTCTCTGTGGAAGAGTGATATTAGTGGTGATCCTTTCAGTGAAAGATTTGCCAAATAGAAAAAAAAAAGTATTTGTACCTAAAAGGATGATGATGATGACGATGATGATGAGTCCCAACACCAGAATAGTAAATAAAGCATGGGCTGAATTTTCACGCAGACTTAGCCTTTGGCTGGATGCCATTGTCCATTATGTAATCCAAATAACCACAGACTGTGGACATGGTGGTAGTAGTTGAAGTGTTGTGAAGTGAATGGATTCTGAATATATTTTGAAAATAAAGTTGCCATTTGATTGGTTATAAGATTGAGAGAATAATATAAATTAAAAATAATATTTAGATTTCTGACTTGACATATTCAGTTGATGTTTACTAAAATTGAAAAGATCAACAAGAGCATTTTGGGGGGTAAAAAACAAAGTTATATTTTGGAAAAATTGTACACAAAGTCTATTAGAAATTTAAGTGGAAATATGTAGTCATATGGAAAAACTAATCTGGTGTTCTGGGGAGATGGGCTCACGTGATGGAATTTGAAGACACAGGATTAGATGAGATCACATAAGGATAATGACTAAAGTTTAGATGGACAAAACAGGTGGTCCAGGGTGAAGCCTTGGAACATGTTAACATTTGAGACTGGCTAGGGAAACAGTCTACCAAAGGAGACAGATGTGAGGTGAAGCAAAACTAGGGATTCAAAGGGAGAAATTGTTTCTGGAAGGAGATAACTATGGTCTTAAGAACCTTGCAAAGAACAAACTCAGCGGAGGAGAAGGCTTGGAAGCTCTATCTAAGTGGTGTGAAAGAAGTATGTAGGTAAGAAAGAGGCAAAATTGTCTACAGAAGACTGTTTCAATAAGTTTGTTTAGTGGGAGTGGAGATGTGGGACTATAGCTAGTCAGACTATAGATGTGGGACTATAGTGAGAAGGGTGGAGGTGGGATGTGGAGGTCAATTTGTATTTGTTCACTTTTAGAAAAGCAAACGGGAATGATCTATAGTAATCGAGAAACTATATACAGAAAATGGAGGGGAAATTAATAGTAGTGAAACCTTAAGAGGGCAAAAAATCTCAAGAAACCTGTGGGATAGTGATGTTCGTAGAATACTAGGCTTCGGTTAGAGAAAAGGGAACATTCACAGCAGTGTTAGAGCACATCAGTGCTTTGGTGTTGACAGAAGGTGCTTTGCAAAGGGCACATGTGAAGGGTTTGGGAGTTAAGAGATTAGAGGAGATTAATGGATGTACATTGTAGGGTGCGGATGTGAGTTCACTTGATGACGGATGACAGAGATGTCTTGGGCCTCTCCAAGTGGCTAAAGAGAATCAGAAAGTGAAGAATGACGAGATTAACCCCAACAATTTCTTAAGAAAAGGTGGGTAAACAGTTAAAGCTGGAAAACACAGGGTAGCCACATATCACTGCTTCCTGTAGCTCTTATTTTTTGATGGCCAAAGGGTGATTGAAATTTCCTCAGAGAACTTCTTCCTTAGGTGGCCTGGGGCTGAGTCTCAGTTAATGCCTCTCTTCTTTCTGGGCTGGAGTGTGGAGGTGGGGAGACTAGGGCACGTCTCTGCAGCAGCATGAAGATATGGCTGCCAGAAAACCAAAAGAAAACAATGAAAAGAGGATTTGTCAGTGAATTGAATAAATGAAGGGCTGACTGAAATAAATACCCTTTGTAAACAATGTATTTC
Organism: Ailurus styani; assembly: GCA_002007465.1. Lineage (NCBI taxonomy): Eukaryota > Metazoa > Chordata > Mammalia > Carnivora > Ailuridae > Ailurus > Ailurus styani. The sequence continues at coordinate 5,204,405 of LNAC01000010.1, read as the reverse complement.
TTGGAAAGGAATAAAATGAGGTTTCTTTTTCTTTTTTAATTTAAGCAATAAATTATCTACTTTTTCAGTTTTTGAGTTTCATGAACTCAAAGAGCATGAAACATGAAGAAAACTACATACACCAAGGCCTATCATATTCATACCACTTAAAATTGGTTGGTGTGTTGGGGAAACATTATCTAAGAGGGAAAAAGGAAAAAAAAATAACAAAAATGCAAGAAAAGAATTCAAGACAGGAGGAGGTGGAATATATATTTTTAAAGTACTAAAATGGGGGTCCCTGGGTGGCACCGTCCAGTTAAGCATCAGCTCAGGTCATGATCTCCAGGTCCTAGGGATTGAGCCCTGTGTGGGGCTACACATTCAGCAGGAAATTGCTAGGGAGTCACTCTCTGTTTCTCCCTCTACCCTTCCCACCATACACTCCCTCTCTCTTTAAAATAAATAAATCTTTTTTTAAAAAGAGAGAGAGAGAGAGAGTGTGAGAGAGAGTGGGATGAAGGGCAGAGGGAGAAGCAGACTCCCTACTGAGCAGGAAGCCTGAAACCAGACTTGATCCTGGGGCTCCAGGATCATGACCTGAGCCAAAAGTAGACAACCAACCAACTGAGCCACCCAGGCGGCCCTAAAATAAAGAAATCTCTAAAATAAAGTACAAAAATGAACACGCAAAACTACAAACTCTAAATTAACCACGAATAATTATAATAAAATAATTATATGTAAGCTATATATATTATTGAAATAAAAGCTATAGTTAATAAGAAAACAATGGAGATTAAATGAGTTATAAAAAACTCTCAACCTCAGAAAAAGCAGGGAGAGAAAATATAAAAAGTACAGATGGTGCAAATTAAAAAAAACAACAAAACAATAGATATAAGCCCCTTCTTTTCAGTAATTACATTAAAAACAAATACATCCAAGTATTTTCTATCTACCAAAAAAAAATCCACTTCAAATATAAAGGTAAAGATAAATTAAAACTTAAAGGATGTAAGATTATTTATATAATTAATCCAAAGAAGATAGAAGTAAGTATATTAGTATCAGACAAAATAGTTTTCTGATCAAAGAGCTCTTCTAGGAATAAAGAACATCATTTCATAAAGATAAATCTACTTGACAATTCATAATAATTATTAAAATAAAGCTTCAAAATACATGAAACAGAATCTGATAGAACTATAAAGACAAAAGACAAATCCACAGTTATAGCTCAAGATTTCAACAGCTTTTCACAATATAAAATGCCTTTTGAAGCTCCTTTCACAATAATTGTCATAATAAGCAGACAAAATAAGTAAGGATTTAAGACTAGAAAAACACTATCAACAGCCATGACCTAATTGGCTGTTACAGAACACTTCACCCAACAACACTAGAAAACATTATTCAAGTATATAAAAAACATTTAACATTAGAGGCCATGATTTTAAGCAATAAAACTAGTCTCAATATTTTAAAAATAATTTAAAGCAAGGTATGTTCTCAAATAATAATGGAACTAAATTAGAGGTCAGTAATAGAAAATATCTGGAAATTACCCAAATATTTGAAAACTAAAAAGCCGTTGTTCAAATAATTTATGGGTTGTAGAAAAAAAATCAAAAGGGAGATTATTTTAAACTGAATTTTTAAAATTATTTTAAATATTATTTTAAATGAATTATTTTAAACTGCAAAGGAAAGTATTTAAACTGAATGAAAACAACAACAACAAAAATAGCATAGCAAAATTTGTCAAATGCACTGGAAGTAGTGCTTAAAAGGAAAGTTGGTTTTTTTTTTAATTTTTTTTGTTTGTTTGTTTTGTTTTTGAGAGAGAGAGAGAGAATGAGGGGAGGAGCAGACTCCTTGCTGAGCATATAGCCAGATCCCATGACCCTAGAGATCATAACCTGAGCAGAAACCAAGAGTCGGAGGCTTAACCAACTGAACCACCCAGGCGTCCCAAGACAAAGCGATGAATATAGACAGAAAAGAAGAAAAGTTGCAAACCAACGACTTCAGCATCCACTTTAAAGAACTAGAAAAAGAAGGGGCACCTCAGTTGCTCAGTTGAACATCCAGCTCTTGATTTCAGATCAAGTCATGATCCCAGGTTCATTGGATCTAACTCTGCACAAGGTTCCATACTCAGCGGGGAATGTATTTCTCTCCTTCTGTTTCTCCCTTTGTTTCTTCTTCCACTCACATGTACACACTCTTTTTCTAAAATAAATAAAGAAATATTTAAAGAACTAGGAAAAGAAGATCTAATTAGATATGATGAAAACAAGAAAAAAAGGCAATGATAAAGATAAAACAAAAATCATTAAAATAGAATATAGAAAAAAATACTGAAATCAATGTAACCCTAAACCATTTCTTTTGTGAAGGTTATTGAAATTGAAAAAATTCTCACTAAATTTATGAAGAAAAAAAAAGAAAACACAAATTACTAATATCTGGAATGAGAGAGGTGGCATAACTAAATATTCTATACATAGTAAAAGAATGATATGGGGATATTATGAACCAATTAATGCCAATAAATTTGATAACTTAGAGGAAAAAGACAAATTCCTTCTAAATAAAACTATCAAAGGTGACTCAAGAAGAAATAATGTAAAAAAACCTCTGTACCTACTTAAAAATGAATTCATATCTAAAAATATTACTATAAGGGCGCCTGGGTGGCTAAGTGGGTTAAAGCCGCTGCCTTCGGCTCAGGTCATGATCCCAGGGTCCTGGGATCGAGGCCCACATCGGGCTCTCTGCTCAGCAGGGAGCCTGCTTCCTCCTCTCCCTGTCTCTCTGCCTGCCTCTCTGCCTACTTGTAATCTCTCTCTCTGTGTCAAATAAATAATAAAATCTTTTAAAAAAAATATTACTATAAGAAAACACCAGACTTGAATGGTTTCATTGACACATTCAATGAAACACTGAATGAATGTTTTTTACATAAACTCTTGTAGACAGTATAAAAGGAGGGAATTCTTTCCAATTCATTTTATGAGACAGCATTACCACCTAATACCAAAACCAACTAAACCCATTACAAGGAAAGAGAAGTATAGAAAAATATTTCTCACAAACCAGATAGATGCAGGTATTCTTAACAAAAGTTTACAAATCAAATTGAACACTATGTAATGATTATGATACATTACCATTTAGAATTCATCCCAAGAATGCTGGTTTAACATTTGAAAATCAATGAATACAATTTATCATATTGATAGACTGTGTAATGAACAACATATGATCACCCACAGGTACAGAAAGAAGGGTTCAAAAATAGACTCACAGAAATATGGCCAATTGATTTCACAAAAAGACAAAATCAATTCAATGGATAAAGAATCAATAGTCTTTTCAATAAATAGCAATGGAAAAATTACCTATTTATCTGCAAAAAAAGAAAGAACTTCAATCTATATCTCACACCATATACAGAAATTAACTCAAAATCAGTCATAGACCTAAGTGTAAGTCCTAGAACTCATACAGTTTTGACAGAGAATATAGGAGAAAATCTTTGTGATTTTGGATTAAGCAACGATTTCTTAGATACAGCATTGAAATTGCAATACCAACACAAAATTGATAAATTAGACTTCATTAAAATTAAGAATTTCAGGGGCGCCTGGGTGGCTCAGTTGGTTAAACGACTGCCTTTGGCTCAGGTCATGATCCTCGAGTCCCAGGATCGAGTCCCGCATTGGGCTCCCAGCTCCATGGGGAGTCTGCTTTTCCCTCTGGCCTTCTCCCCTCTCATGCGCTTTTTAAAAAAAAAAAATTTCAGCTCTTTAAAATACATGGTTAAGAGAATAAAAAGACACGGCATAGTATGGCAGAAGATATTTTTAATTATATATCTGATAATAAATTTATATCCAGAATATATATTAAAATCTCCAGAAGCAATAATAAGGAAACAGACCATTTTATTTCACTAACAATAAAAATGTTCACATAGAACATTTGAGTGAACTCCTCTAAAGGAAATAAATGAATGGCAAATCAACACATGAAAAGATATCCAACATTATTGGCTGTTAGAGAAACGAAAACTATTATGAAATACTACGACACACCTATCAAAATATAAAAAAATTTAAAGTCCATACAAGAAGCGTTAGTACTGTATGAACCCATTTACATAAAACTTATAAGAAATGCAACTAATGTGTAGCCTTAGAAGGCATATCAGTAGTAATTTGAGGTGGACGTGAGTGAGATCTGCCATGAGAATGAGGACACAAGGTGAATTTACAGAAGAGCATGAGAAAATTTGGGTGACGATAGGTATGCTGTATCTTCACTGCAGTCATGGTTTTGTAGCTGTATTATGTATTAAAACTCATCAAAGTATACACTTCAAATATTTGTAGTTTATTATATGCTAATTATACCTCTAAGAAGCTATAAAAATGGGAAGAAACTTAATGTTTTATGTTGATGTGTAGCGAAAATAATATACAGATTTCTTTATGTTAACTAGAAGCAGATATTCAAAAACATTAACTCAACCTGGTAATAATGTAATGTTTTTTAAAAAAGTTTTTTCTGCCAATGAATGCATTATGTAAATGATATAAAATGAGGATTTATTTCTTTCATAATCAAAACAAACATGTTATGGAAAAGACTTTAGGTCTTATCAACATCTGTAACAAAAGATATTCTCTCTCCTCTATTCTTAAATCATGCTCTTTTCTTCACTGGGCAGAATCTATGAATTTTTTGTTTGTTTTGTTTTCTGTTTTGTTTTGTTTTTTAAATCTTCCACAATCACTTTGACTCAAAATACAATGGATTGCCTAGTTTTCTATCCCTTAAAAGAATAGAAGCTGAAAAATGTATTAGAGGCCCACACAGTCACTAAAATGATAATTGATATGAGTCAGCCTGACCATGAAGTTGGCAGACTGTTCTAAATATGAACCATAATGAATGTTTATAATATTGGGCCTGAATTAACAATAAAATATTTAAAAGTCTGTCAGTCTGCATTTATCAACAATGGTTACAAATAGATTGCTTGGCCATGTGAAGAAATAAGCATCAAACTATCTGCAAGACTCATTTCTAGCAAATACGGTCAGATAAATGAGGAATTGCTCTAATATCACTGCACAATTTTGGAAAGTTAAGTGTTGGCTATGGCTTTCAAATATATTTTAAATGATGTGCATTCTAAACTCACATATTTTCTTTTCTTAATGGAAATATAAACGCTATTTGAATTAAGGAAATGATAGCTAAGATAAAGTTTACTTTGCATTTTTACTTATTTTAAGAAAATGTGTTAGTTTAGTAAAGATGAAAGTTTTATTCTTTTTTTAATGATTATTTTCATCAAAGTATTTAGCAATGTTGTTCAATTTTTTATTTCCAGAGAACCTGTTGAGTACCAAACATATAAAGATAACTAAATTAAAAGGATATTTGAGTCAAAATTAATGAAAAAATTAATAGAAGCGTAAATAGAATAAATGCATGGCCACATAATCTAGAGAAGTTCCTCAAAATAGGGACAATTCTTATTCATCAGTGTATTCACATAATCCGGGGGCTGGTCCATGGTGAGTTCACCAAATATGATGCTAAATAAGTGAATTATAAAAATATTGTCTTAGGGGCGCCTGGGTGGCTCAGTCGATTAGGTGACTGACTCTTGATTTTGGCTCAGGTCATGATCTCAGAATCATGAGATGGAGCCCTGCATCGGGCTCCCTGCTCAATAGGGAGTCTTCTTTTCTCTCTCTCCCTCAGCCTCTCCCCCTGCTCATATACTTTCTCTCTCTAAAAATAAATAAATAAATCTTTAAAAAATAGATTGTCTTGATTTTAATTTCAATATTTTTTAGTGATACAGTGTTTTTACCTGAGTCAATCATAGCCCTTAGGGAATGAAAGCCTCCAAGTAAACTTAAAGAGAAAAAATTTCTTCTGAGAGAATTTATAGAACAAAGAGTAAATGATCAGCCTAGTGAGTGCAACATGTGGGTCAGAAAGCTTTCATAGGCAAAAACCTCAGCAGGAATTTAGAAAACCATATTATATATGATTCTGGGGGCTTGTTAATCCAAGGTCCAACATTCATCTTCTCAAAGGGCTACAGAAATTGTAACTTATTCTGAGTGAGAACACACAAAATGCATAATTTTGCATGATTGGTTAAAAACTATCTGCACTTTCTCCTTCCCAAATAAGTAACTCGAAGAAATGAAAGCTTCATTCCCTCTTTTATCTCAAGACTCAAAAGACCTTGTCTTCTAGGAATGAAGTTCCCCTGAAAAGTCTATGTAAGGCAGATGATGCGGTCATGACTTGAATCATGTGCAAAATTTCAAGAAAAGACTTATTAACACTACCAGAAAAAAACCACAAAAAAACAAAAAAACAAGCCAAAAAAAGTAACACTTTCAGAAAATCAACAGAATGTTAGCTTTCTTAAACTCTTCTGAATATAAATTGTTTATCATTTAAAACATAAAAATGGAAGCCATCAGCTTTTTCAGTTATGCCACAGTGTTTATTTTTTAAAAGTGATCTCTCCACTAAAACAATCCTTTTCAAAAATAATTTATAGCCGTGCTACTAAATGCAGAGGAACTCAAAAAATGTATTATTTATTAAGAAATATGGGGTGGAAAATTCTATGTCACTGTCAAAATAAGAAGCTTGTTTTTCAAAAACTTTTAGTCTTTTATAAGGGTTTGAATTTTTGTCTTTTAAATAGATAGTAAGTGTATATTCCTGAAAATGTGAAGAATAACTTCCACAAGGTTTTGAATTTACATAAAAATTGAAGTATTATATGAATGGCAGGAATAGTCTTGTCTGGATCAACATCAAGATCGAGACAGCCTGGTTGGTGTTTTGTACATCTGTGCCATTAGCTGACTGACTCTGCAGCCCAGTTTTACCAGAAGATCTTAAACTTCTTCTTATTTTTTGACTGTATTCCAGTTCATCTCAATGTTAAAATGAATTCTCTTTAGGTTCTGCTTTAGGCAATGGCAATTCATCTTAATATTAAAATGAATTCTCTTTAGGTTCTGGCTTTAGGCAATGATCAGGAGGTATTTGATCACCTCTTTCCTGGATGACAAGTATGAACCATTTACAAAATACAAAAAACAGTGGAGAGCAACCCATAAACTGACTGCAAGTGAAATATATAATTTGGAATAGGGAATGCAGCAGGTGACTTTATTCTGTGTGTGTGTGTGTGTGTGTGTGTGTGTGTGTGTGTGTTTATTTTTTAATGTTTGCTAAGGAGAGGTTTCATCTGTGCCATGCAGTTCCCCAAGAACTCCGAAGGGAAACTTTAGTCTTTTTGACTTGAAAACTGAAATATTTTATTTTTTTCTTTTTTTTATAAAGATTTTATTTATTTATTTGACACAGAGAGTGAGAGATCACAAGTAGGTAGAGAAGCAGGCAGAGAGAGGAGGAAGCAGGCTCCCCACTGAGCAGGGAGCCCGATGCGGGCCTCGATCCCAGGACCTTGAGATCATGACCTGAGCCGAAGGCAGAGGCTTTAACCCACTGAGCCACCCAGGTGCCCCTAAAACTGAAATATTTTAGTTTGAGGCAGTCACAAGTCCTGGAAAATGAGGGAGGAATCCTAGACATAAGAGAACCAAGATGGAGAGTCTCAAGCTTCCTGTAAATTCTGCCAACATTTCTCGCCTGTCCACTGAATTACATATTCACAGAGCAGACTCTGAACAGCTCAGCCAAAGCTGAAAAGACTGAGCTGATATTTTAGTGTGCGCCCTAATGATGGAACTATAGTTGATGCCAACAAAGTTAAATGTCTCATACCACAACAATCCACTTGGGAAGAGTATAACAGGATGGGGGAGCCTGGGTGGCTCAGCTAAGCAGCCAACTATTTTGGCTCAGGTCGTGGTCTCAGGGTTGTGAGCTCAAACTGAGTAGAACTCTGTGCTCAGTGGGAAGTCTACTTGAAATTCTCCTTCTCCCCTTCCTTCTGCTCCTCCCCACCCCTCCCCCTCTCTCTAAAAAAAAAAAAAAAAGAAAGAATCTTGGGACTGATTAGAAAATTAAAAAAGGCCTGCCCCAAAAGAGGAGGAAAAAGATAATCAGTAATAAAATGTAAATGTTTAAGGTGACGGCTGACAAGTTTTTAAATGTGGTAAAGTACATGCATGTATACATGAAAGAAGTTCAATGAAATATAAGTAAGGTAACAACAATCATGTCTAAGAATACAATAATCAAACTGAGGAAAAGAAAATATAAGGGGAATATTTTTAAAACAATCTTAAAATAGACATTATATCTAGCACTGCGAATACTCAAATGATCACTGACCTCACCAAAAATAATAAGGGACAGAAGAAAATGAAGCCAATTGGTAAATTAAAATGCAGTTCTAAAACTATCAAACTATTTCAAAGGAAGGTAGGAAAGGAAAAGTGAGAAACAAAACCAGCAAGAGGAACAGAAAATGGTAAATGATAAAACGATAAATCTTAAACCCAAACATAATGAATTACTTTAAAATATTGATAGAATTACACCCACATTAAAAGGCTAGCTTGTCAGAATATCTATAAAAGCAAAGTGTTCCCTGTAAAAGTCAATACTGATGTTATGTTTGTATTTTTACAATAACATGTGCAAAGAATGATTTGTTCTATCCACCATCTAACACAACCAGGCTTTGGACCCCTTGATCCTATAGTTTATAATTCCTACTCTCTGTGGCATATCTCTGCTTCGTAGAGACACGTAACAATGGTTTGTTTTAATTTCAGTGGTCTAAGACACAAGACTTAAATGGTCAACTTCCAGCATGGAAACACCAATTAATTTTTAAGCTTGAGTTGTAGCCTCCCAGAATAGGAAAACTCTGACTATCAGATATAGTGTTCTATAGACAAGTATATCAACAAGAACTAGCACAGCAATTTTGTTTTGACTTATAGAGAAATAAGCTAATTAAGTAGGCAGATCCACAGCAATGCAAATTCAGTTGCAGTTGACTATTCTTTATGCGATGAGACACATTGATAATAGTGATTAGTTTTAGTTGGTGCTCCATACATGGATTTCATGGCAAATCTGTTCATATACTTTCTATTTTGTCTCAGTGATCACCACCCTCGTCAAGGATTCCACAAGCTCAAAAAAAGTCATGTCCTTCTGTTTCTACTGTAAATTTTTTGTAGCTAGCAGAAAACCAGAATCCCATCTCCTCAGCCCAAATAAAGTCATTGTTATTCCTCTTGTTTCATGGTGTATGAACTATTAGGAGTCTGTGGGGGACCTGCCCACTCTCTGCCCCAGTTCACGTAAAGAATGTTCAGTGTTTTTAACACTACTTCTTTTGGGATTGCATTCACATTTATAGGTATGAACCTTCACCTCCTCAGAGAAGATATTATCGTTCCTTCACAGATACAAACATACTAAAAGAGGAAAAATTGTACATGCGTATATTTCCTATCTGTGTGCCCTGCCTCCTCCCTACTGCCTTGCTTTTTCACACCACCTAGGAATAGAAGCACACTTCAGCAGTCACTGCCTTAGCTGGGGAACCTATTGTATTTATCTGCATAAATCAAGGAACCAAAAGCTTGTTCTTATAAGCTGTGACCGAAGACAACAATAATGAGATAGTAATTATAATCCTGGTAAAAATGAAAATAATATGATAATGAATTCTTCATAAAAAGACCTATTACTGTTCAACACTCAAATCTTGATCCTTCACATCTCATGTTCTTTTAATCCAGTCTTTCACCTTCTTTGTAGACATTAGAGACCTACTGATCATCTAATTTCTCCCCATCTTTATGGAGATATTTAAGCAAAGATGTGGTGGCCAGAATGGTGGCATGGCTTGTCCCTGATTTGTAAGTATTTCAGGCTATTGGCAAGCATGCTGAGTAAAAGGTATCTTAACTTTATAAGGCACAATTCAATAATTAGTAAATTGTATCCCTCTCCATGCCTTTCCTTCTATTAATATATCTGTTTTAGGATCTTACCAAAAGTCAAATACCTTGTAAGTATTAGGAATGCAAATCTTTGTAAGATAAAGTCTTTGACTTCAAGGAATTAAATATCCATAGGAGAACAGTAAGATGTGATGAATGCAATGTAGTACATGCTGTGTGATCATATTCTCTAAGCTTTAGGGAGTTGCTGAAGTATAGGAGAAATATTAGCATTACATGATGGTTAACTTTGTTACCTGTGGCTGTGCAAAACCTAACTCTGCAGTTAAACAAATAGGAAACCTTGTCTCAAATATCATTATATTTTTGCTACATAGGAAGAATTCTTATTTGCTTAAGACTTTGACATCTAGGTTTTAGTCTGTTTCTGTGAAGCACAGTAATTGTAAGATTTGAGTGTTTTCTCAGGGGTATACTGAAGGAATTTCAACAACTAATTTTGAAGATACTTTCAAATTCCAACATGCTGATAAATATTTAGTAAACAATACATTTGTTTATTCTCATTCCATTTAAACTCCATACTATGCCAGAGGGCATTAGACTTGTCTGAGCATTGCCAAAATTACTACATCATTCTCACAAATAAATTTAATTGTTAAAATTATTCGATACTTATAAATTGTTCCCATCCATGAGTCCTTGAAACCCCGGGTTTTTTTTACTTTTGCATATTTGGTGAATTACAGAGTATCAAAAACCTAAAAAATCAGAATTGAATGTTAGTGGTTGAATGAAGAATAAAGTATTAATGAACAGTGTAAGAAAAAAAATCAATAAACTTTGATTTTAAAATATTTTGTATATTTGTTACCATCTCCTCTTCCATCAGTTTTGAAAATTTTGCCTCTACTATATGAAAAAGGTAGATTTTCTTTTTGTATGGAATTGCTTTTTTTCTGAAAAAAATTTTTATGCTTGCAATACAATTAATTATCAAAAATTTTGATGGTGACATTTCATGTGATAGATAAGGAATGTTCTCAGTAACCCTGGCCCATATCCTTGCATTGACTTGACACTTTTATTTTACATTTTTAATTCCTGACTGTTCCTTTGCAGATAGATAGAGGATAGGTAGATAAAAGACGAGATAGATAGATGATAGGTAGATAGTAGATAGATAGATAAATGATTGATAGATAATAGATAGGAATAGAAACTTTCTTATTTTTCATTTTATTTTTAGGTAGACTCTATACTCAACATGGGCCTCAAACTCACAATGCTGAGATCAAGAGTTGCATGCTCCACCGACTGATCCAGCCAGGCTCCCCGAGATAGAAACTTTCAAAGAAAAAGATTTCTGGCATTAGTTTCAATAGTTATATATATCTCTATTGTATTTTCATATTAATAGTAGTCATTTCTTTTGAACAGATTTCTCAACTGGGAGTTATCCTAATAAATCTTAATTATCTTATGTTAAAAAGGAAGTCTTTATGTACTTTTTAAAATAATAATTAATCTTTGTCGATATAATTAACTATAACTCTCATGTAAAATAGAGAAATAAATTTACCATTGAAATTTTGTTTACTTTTTCTATAAGAAAAGTCATATAAATATTTCATTTTTTTTTTTAAAGCACAGGTCATTCGATTCTCATATTCATCATGTGATGGAGAACAAAGTGATATGAAACATACATTCCTTTTTTTGTTTGTTTGTTTCTATCCTTAGGGAATTACACCAATTTGAATTACAATTCCAGATTTGTATCACTTTAGAAAATATTTGGGACAAATATGTTTGCCACTCTCATTCATTGCTTTTTTTTCTCCCTTCGTTGTCCAAACTGGCATTCATTATTTTTTTTAATTTTTTTCAATTTTTTTTAATTTTTAAACTTGGAGATAATAATAGAGGCACATGCAGTTGTAGGAAATAACAGAGTGGAACCTTGTGTACATTTTACCCGATTTCCCAATGATCCCATCTTGAAATCTCTAGTGCCATGTCACACTTAGAATTTTGACAGTGATGAAGGCAAAGTCTAGAGCACCTGCATGCCCAGGAGGACCCCTCCTTTTTTACAGCCATGCCCAGTTTCCTTTCACCCTCAACTCTTCCCTCCCCTTTTCTCCAGGCTGCCATTAATGTGTCCTCCATCGCTCTAACTTCAGCATTTCAAAAATACTCTATAAGTGGAATTATATTGTTTTTAACTGTTTGGAATTCATTGTTTTCACTCAGCAGAATTCTATGGAGATTCTTCTAGGTTACTGTATGCATCGGTAGTTTGTTCCTTTCTATTGCTGAGTCATATTTCATGGTAAAGTGTACCACAATTTGTGTAATTATTTACTTGTTGAAGGACATCTGGGTTGTTTCCAGTTTGGGGCTCTTTTCAATAAAAGCCATAATAAAGTTCCACTCAATTTCTACTTTATTCTGATAGTTTTATCATGAGTGGGAATGATTTTGTAAGATGCATTTCTATATCAATCAATCATGGGATTTCTCTTTTTTAGAGGGTTGACATTTTGTATGATATTGATTAAGCTTCAAATATTGAAAAAGCCTTTCACTCCTGGAATAAATATCATGATCGTGGTATATAATACTTTCTACATACTGCTGAGTCCAATTTGCTCATATATTGGTAAAAATTTTTGCATCAAAATTTATGATGGATATTGGTCTGTATCACTCATTTTTACTCTGTCTCAAGACAGAATTGAGAAGTTTCTGTAATGATATCTTTGGTTTCATGTCTAATACTGATAATTGATGTCTTCTTTCTTTTTGTCAGTTTCACTAGAAGTTTGTTTATTTTATTGATCTTTTGAAAGAACTAGCTTTTTTTGCACTGATTTTTCTCTATTGTTTTCTGTCTTCACTGTCATTGATTTCTGTTCTTTATTTCCTTTCTTCTTCCTGATTTGGGTTTACTGTATTCTTTCTCTCGTTTCTTGATATGGAAGCTAATATTATTGATTTGAGACTTTTACTCATTTCAAATGTATGTGTTTAATGGTATAATCTGCCCTCTCAGCACTATTCTATCTGTGTCCTACAAATTGATATGCTGCATTGTCATTTTCACTCAGTTCAATGCATTTTTAAAAATTTCCCTTGAGACTTCCTTTTGAATGCACATATTATGCAGAAGTGCCCAGTTCAGCATCCACATATTTGAATGTTATCTTAGTTTATATTGATTTGTATGATACCATTGCAACAGAATAAGCTGTGTGATTTCAAAATACACTCTGTGTGACTTCAAGCCTTTGAGGTTGGTTTTACATTCCAAGATAGGGTTTATCTTAGTGTATGTTTCATGGGCACTTGAAAAAGATGTGCATTCTGGCATCTTTGGGTGGAATGTTCTATTAATGTCAATTATATCATCCTGATTGGTGGTGTTACTGAGTTTTTCTATATCTTCTAATATTCTGTCTAGTTTTTCTATCACTTGTTGAAAGTCATGGTTTTCTATCACTTGTTGAAAATCATGGTTGAAAGTCATGGTGTGTTAAGTCAGCATATTCACTGGTGTTATCATTTCACCAATTTGAATAAAGTTTAGAACACTTACTTCCTTTTATGTCCCTTTACCCTACTCCTTTTGTAATATAGTTGCCTGAACTATTACCGCTACTGAAATTTAGGAACAAATCATAGTGCTGTAATTTCCACTTCCACCACCAAGTATCAATTAGACAACTCAGGAGGAAAAGGAAAATTTATTATTATTTACCTATAATTTTGATTCCTGTGTTCTTTCTTCCTTCTGATATTTCAGGATTCCTTCTTATATTATTCTGTTTTGAGAAATTCCTCTAGCCATTCTTTTAGGTAACTCTGCAGGTGACAAATGTCTTGAATTCTCTTTCATTCCTGAAGGATATTCTCACTGGATATAGGATTCTGGGTTTACATTTATTTTCTTTCAACTCTTGCAGAACACTGTGCTATTTCCTTTTGGACTCCATGGTTTTGGGTGAGAAATTCCCTGTCATTTATTTATTTATTTATTTTAAGATTTTATTTATTTATTTGACAGAGAGAGAGAGATTAGATACAAGTAGGCAGAGAGGCAGGCAGAGGGAGAGGGAGAAGCCGGCTCCCTGCTAAGCAGGGAGCCCAATGTGGGGCTCGATCCCAGGACCCCGAAATCATGACCTGAGCCAAAGGCAGAGCCTTTAACCCACTGAGACACCCAGGGGCCCCGAAACTCCCTGTCATTTAAAGTAGATTTCCCTTATAGGTTGTTTCTCTCTCCTTGCTGTTAAGATAGATTCTTTGTTTTTAGTTTTGGAAGTTTGATTCTGCTGTGTTTTGTTGTGGATTTCTTTGAATTTATACTCAATGAGATTTGCTCATTTTCTTGAATCTTCCAGGTTGGTGTGTTTTGCCAGAGTAGATAGATTTTTAGCTATTATTTCTTCAAGTACTCTTCCAGTCTCACCCTTTACCTCTCCTTCTAGAACTCCAATGACAGAGACATTAGATTTCCATTATACTCACACAGGTCCCTGAAGTTCTATTCATTTTGTTTTCACAGTTTATTTTCTCTCTGTTGTTAAAATTGGATAATTTCTAATGTTCTTTTTCAATTCACTGATTGTTTCTTATGCCCTGGTATTCCACTGTTGAATCCATCCACTGAATTTTTATTTAAGTCATTTTATTCTAAAAGCGCTCTGATTCTTCTTTAGATCTTGTATTTATTTCTGTGCCAAAACTTTTTTTTCCTTTTTTTCAAGTGTGTTTATAATTGCTCATTGAAGCATTTTATAATGGATGCTTTAAAATATTTGTCATATTTCTAACATCTCTGTTCTTTTGGGTTGATGTTTTTTGTTTGTCTTTTTGTTTTTCATTCAGCCTGATCTTCTTGGTTCTTGGTATACTGAATGAATTTTTTATTAAAACTTGGATATTTTGCATATTATGCTATGGAGCTCTGAATCCTAATCCCTATAAAAATATAAGCTCTATGAGATCAGATACCTAATAGCCTGTTCACTTCCAAAACTAGTTCTGGAAGCATGCTAGATGTTCAACATATATTTATTGAATGAGTAAAGAAAGTGTGCTGGGTACTGCATTAAGCATTTTATTTGTATTATCTCATTTATTCATTTATTTATTTATTTTTATTTGATAGAGAGCACAAGTTAAGGGCAGGGGAATGGCAGAAGGAAAGGAAGAAGCAGACTCCCTGCTGAGCAGGGAGCCTGATGTGGGGGCTCAGTCCAGGTCCCTGAAATCCTGACTTGAGCTGAAGGCAGACACTTAACCAACTGAGCCACCCAGACACACTATGTTACCTCATTTAAATCTTCTAAAGTAGTATCGGATGTCTCCATCTTAAAATTCAGGAAAAAAAGGTTTAAAGAGGTACAAATAACTTGAGACCCATCAAATAACTTGAGTCACATCAATGGTAAGTGGTGAAACAAGGTTCAGATCTTTGTCTACTACAAAATCTATGATCTGTGTTTCTTCTACTCATCCCAAACTGCTTCTCACTGAGAGAAGGAAAGGAAAGAAAGGTCCTTCATTTTGTACAATATTCCCCTTTAAAATGTCCCTACTCCTCATACCAGGGTTACCACTAAACCACAAGAGCAGGCACAGTGGAAAGTTCTTTGCTATTTTTGGAAAACACAGAAAACAAGCAAACAAAACCCTAAACAAACAAACAAACAAACAAACAAACAAGCAAACAACATCCCAGAAACACATTGAGGCCAAGTAACAACTGTAGCAGGAACAGTTAAATGGCTGTGAGAAGAAGCAAGCACTGTTTTACATATGATTGCCTGGAGTTTACAATGAAATTCTTTTGAAGGGCAGTCACTAAATCACTTCTTAATTATTCTAGCAAAAATTTTTAAGTTGTATTTAACCTTGTCATCCCCCCTCCTTAATTGTATTTAACTTTGTCATCCCCCCCTCCCTTTCTACGACTGATAAACAGGTCAGTTAAATGTCATTAATATCCTCCTGTGTAGATATGGGTACGGAAGGTGGGGAAAAAGAGAGCTAAATGAAGTTTATCTGGATTATCTGTCATTTCCTAGGTCCAAAACCTCACCAAAGGTTCCAGCAGCCCACGTGACATCTGTATCTAACTCCAGATTCAGTCAGTGCTTTGAACTAACAGAATCCCTTAAGTACAGCTTATGCGAGTTTATATTACTTCAGTAGTGACAGACAAAAGCATATTTTCTGCCAATGGTGAAACATTTGAGGTGACCTGGGTCACAGATAAAAGATGCTTTCCTGTTCAGTGGTTACATTTTCAGGATAGCATTAATCTCACAAACAAAATTACAAGTTGGATTAATCATTTATTCTGGAATAGGCAGTAAAATTTAGGGCATCCTATTAAAACATTAGATCTAAAAGATGAATGTTTGTAATATGTGCTTTAAGAAGTTGTCTTTTATGATTTATTTGCCTTCCATTGCTTATGAATAACACAGGGCAAATTGTTTTCTGTGTGATTTAAAAATCATTGGTATGCAAATAGGTTATGATCTGAATTTAGCCAAGCAAAATGAAGTTATGCTCATTAATCAAAGTAGATTGTTTAAATTTGGCAAAGAGATTGAAGCTGCAGTTAGTCTTGGTACTGTGAGGATTTTTAGTGCCATATTTTGTATTTATCCTTTCCCTTAATTATAGTCAATGCAAACAATTATGCCTTTATGTTTCCTTGGCCCAATTATACTCAAAGACCTAATTTCCTACTATCCTCACCCTTTTTCTGTTTTAGCCACCTCATCTTCTTATTGTTGGTAAATACACCATGCATGCTTTCACCCCAGTGCCTTTGCACTGCTCTTCTTTCTGACAGAGTATTTTTCCCTATATACCCATAGGGTCAGCTCTCTTCAGGTCTATGTTCAAATGTCCACCTATGGGGGCACCTGGGTGGCTCAGTCGTTAAACGTCTGCCTTCAGCTCAGGTCATAATCCCAGGATCCTGGGATCGAGCCCTACATCGGGCTCCCTGCTCAGCAGGAAGCCTGCTTCTCCCTCTCCCACTCCCCCTGCTTGTGTTCCCTCCCTGTGTGTCTCTCTGTCAAACAAATAAATAAAATCTTTAAAAAAAAATGTCCCCCTATGAGCCAAGAATTTCCTGAGCACCCTTTATAAAATAGTGAACCCTTACTTTCACTGCTAGATTCTCCTAATCTCTCTTATGTTGCTTTATCTTTTCCTATTGTCTTGGTGACATACTCTGTATTCATTGGCATATTTATTTATATTCTCTTCTCATGTCCTACTTAACTATTGCATAACATATAACTTCAAAACAGTGGCTTAAAAAAACAGTAAGAATCATTTATTTTGCTTCTGAGTCTGAAGGTTGACTGGGTTTAGCTACTGCGTTCTTTATCAGAATCTCCCGGCTATGACACAGTTACACAGTGGCTGGGGCTCAAAATCATGCCTGCCTCCTTGCATTTCCCACACCTGAAGACTGGAACAACTTGGGACTGGAAGTAACACCTAGTGTTCATTACATCACGTGCCCTTAATGCCCATCACTCAGTAATTTTTTTACTCTTTCTTACAGAGGCCAAGAATATTCCATAATTACATACTAGGAGCTAAGATCCATAACATGAGGGTCTCAGCTACTGTGCCTCAGAATTATGTATTTAGTGTTTAGTACAACCCCAAGCACATAAAAGGTTCTTAGTTTAGGCAATAGATGAATATTATTTGCAAGTTTATAGGTACAAATTGAAGAAATTTTGAGTCTTAAACTTCAAAACAGATCATTAAGTTAATAAATTCTTTGAATACTATCTCAGTTTGCATTAGTCTTATCAATCTTTAAACCATACTAGATATAAAAGTTTTAAGTGCTTCTCAATCTTTTGCCTAAGATCAAGTATAGATATAAAAGTTTAATGATATGACTCATATTGCTATTATTTATTGGTGAGATGCTAAAAACCAATTAAGTCACAAGAAAGCATAAAATAGAAAGGTCAGTTTAAATCTAGATAATCTACTGTTTGAGAAAACAGAAGTTCAGTTATAGATTATTCTTTTCAGAGTGCATTGCTATAGTCCTTTGTTTTTTAATTTTATTTTGTATTTTGCTCCCCAATATTGTCTATATCCTGTAATTGCTTAATTAAATTATTTTTAAAATGCTTTTTAACATAAGAAGCATTTTCTTTTGAAGTGCTTACTGTTTCTTGTTACTGATGTGTTTTAATCAAGTTGGTTTCTCTCAGTCAATAAGGCAGTAAGTGGTATAATCCAGCTGAAGTATAAATGTGAACACTAATCAGGATCTGGATGTGTAATGCATTCGTCGGTCTGGTTGCGTGTTTAATGTATGTGAACATCTGGTGAATTAAAAACCTGTCAAAATGTAAGGCTTACTGTTAGATATACCTATTTTACATAGACAATAGATTTTGATTTCTCTGACATTCCCTTCGAATGCCAAAGACTAAAACTGGAAGGGATGATGATGCAAACAAAGAAGGGTCACCCGCAAGTGTCCTAGAAACATATATCATACTGTATTTTACCTTTTAAGGAAGAGTCCCTTAATAGGTCTATGATAATTGAGGGGAAACAATTGTCAAAAAGAAAAATAGAAAACATAAGCTGTAGCTTCCATCACTTTTTTGAAATAAAAAAAAAGAAAGGAATCCTTTCAAAACCACAAGAAATTAATTAATTTTCCATTTCAAAAGCGAGTAGAATAATGTCTTAAAAAGGAGTTTAGGTTACAAATTCTCACAGAGTCAAAATTGCTCTTGAAAATGGCGATAGTTAATTTTGGCTTGTTCATATTCAACATTTTACTTCTGGAAAAATAGTTTGAAAAGTTAAAAGCCACAAAATTAAATACAGAGATGTTTCTCTCTTTCTAATCTCTCTTTTTCATCCCTTCCTCTATTTTGCCTTTCTTTTGCCCTTCTCCTTCTTCTCTCTCTGTCCCAGTTACAGCTACCTTTACAGAGCCTGTCACTGTATCTGTGTGAACAGAATGGGTGTGTGCTAAAACTCAGTTGTTTCACGAATAAACATAACAATGTCATTACACCGGGCAGAACATAATTTCAACTGATGATGATGTAGAAGTTGGGTCTGGTGTTTGTAGTACATGAGAGTTCATCACTATGAGAATCAATTTCCCAGTTTTTGGTGCTGTTTAAAGGGGAAAGTAAACATATTTCATGCTTTTCTGATATATGAATTTTGGCCAAATAGAGTCTGAACATATTGTACAGACATTCCTTATGCTTGATTGATTTTCAACATAATATCTGTCTTTGTTTTGAAGCTATTCTGTCTAACTTGCTCCCCCCACCCCTTCATCCTGTTATTTCTTTTAACAACAGGCAGCTCAATTTTCTCATGGCCCCTGTTAGTAGTTTCAGCAAACTTAACAGTACAATCAATTAAAATGTCTTTGGCACGCCAACTAAGGTTAAAATCCTTTTACAGTTGATGGCTTATTTAAGAATCTTTCCTTGACACTTAAGGTATATAATTCAACATAATGTACCAAGTTCAATAATGAGATTAGCTGGTTATCCTGCACAATCAGATAACAACTTGATTGTTTGGTTTAAGTATAATTGGCATGTGATGAACTTGACTACAAGAAAGATATGAGCAACCAAAAGCTTGTTAGGATATGAATGAGGAAATCTCTTAGTGGAAATTATAACTAAAATATTTATGGTGATTTATGGTTTAGAAATAGTTTCTAGATCATCAACTCCAGTTATAGAACTACCTAATGAGGTATTATTTGTATAATTTATAAATGAGGAAAGTGAGATTCAGGAAAGTTAATTACTGAGGCCAAGGTCACACTTTAAAGTACAAGAACTAGAGCATAAACCCATCCTTCTGATGGGAAACCTGTGTATAGATCATTTCTTAGGAAATATATTGAATATATATACACATATATGTAGTATAGATCATATAAAATATTGAAAAAGTATTTATAGCGTATATAAAATACTGTGTATATATATACAGAGAATGAAAGAGAGACAGAGAAAAAGCAAAATTCTGTACTATCATGGTAAAATTCACGTATTTTAGATTCATGTGCCTAGTGATAAAATCCTAATTCCATTACTTCCTACCTATATAAACCACCATGAGCCTGAGTTACTCCAAATATAAATAGAAAAAGTAGGAATAATTATTGTAATTATTGAGAGACACTTAAAGAGAAAAGCATTTAACATTGTGTTTGGCACATAATAAACAATAAATAATAATAGTGACAGAGAGGAGGAGGAGGAGAAAACATCAGAATTTACCTTCTGTTGAAAAGTTTGAAAATTAGTATTTTGTCAGGTCAACACTTCTGATACAGTGTCTAGAAAATAAAAGAATATTTACAAATAACATATTTTTAAAGATACCAAAAAGTGATATCAACAAGGACTAGAGAAGTTAAAAATACATAGTGGGGAAAGTCCTTCCTGAATGATCTGACAGTCATTGCCATACCTTAGGATTATTTTCTGATTCTGATCACAGCAGAGAACTGGGTTTAACCTAGGGACATGTACCCTCCTGAGGTTAAAAAGAAAAAAAGGAATCTAAGGTAGCTTTTGACTGTTCTATCGGCTGGTGTGCTGGATAGAATCTAGTGGAGCCTAAGTACATGGCCATCTTTCCTGATGACATTTACTGAGTCAGTTGTTTCTAGGTGGGAGGGTAGGTGCATTGTGGTGTTGATGGTGGTGGTTAGAAGTTTGGTCTGTGAACTTCTAAAACCCTGAATGAAGTCTTCTGCCATCTCTGGACACTTAGAAAATAAATCCCACTAGAGCCAGGGGGCTTGCTTCAAATATGCGGACAGTCTCCAGGTCAAGACACTTACCAGATATTGAAGTCACAGGGGTCAAGAAGCAAATAAGCAACCTACTAGTCAGTCAAATGCCTAGCAGGGTTGTGTCTGTAGAAGAGAGATAAACCAGAATCAACAAAGGCTTACTCTATTGCAATTTATACTTCCATGCAGATCATACCTTAATTGGATTGAGTTGATCAGTTAATCACCTAATCTGCCCAAAAGAGGAAAAGTTGAATTGTTTCTAATAGGGGAAGATGGGGAATAACATCCATAGTCTCTAGAATTATTTTAGACATTACATGAGTTAGAATAAAAAAAAATTAAAAGACATGAATAAAGAAGAAATATGACAGACAATTGAAAGAAAAAAATGAGATGATAAAAAAACTCCAATAATCTGATAGTGAAATTAGTAGGCAAGGAATTTAATATAACTATTATGCATACATTTTAAAAATACAGGAAAAAAGACAAGACAAATAAATAAGGGACAATTTTTGTAGAATTATAGTCCATATGGTTAAAATGGTACTATAGAAATTTTTTTAAAAATACAATATTTGAAATTAGAAACTCATTGTATGGATTTAACAGCAGAATGGACACAGTAAAAGACAAGATTAATAAACTTGAACCTAGAGCCATAGAAAATATTCAAACTCAAGCAAAGACAGAAAAAATAGGAAAATGAACAAAGCTAATTATTAGAGTCCTCAGGTACACAGTCAAATAATAAGGCATATGTGTAATTGGAATCCCAATTGGAGAAAGCAGAGAGATAATAAGATAAAAGAAACGTTGCAAGACATTTGTGATTATTTTAAAAAGTTAGTGAAAAATAATCCCAGGAATCAAAAAACTTATTGAACTTCTTCAAGCATATAAACTACACATTATAGAGGCAGAGGCACATCATAGATAATTTGCTCAAATCAGAGAGGAAAAAAAAATAGACAAATTAGATTTTGAAAGTAGCCTGAGAAAGAATATAAATTATATTCCTCAAAGAAGTAACAAAAATATTGATTAGAGTCTTTTAAGTGGAAACCATGAAACTCAGAAGGATATGGAATTGTATTTTCAATGTTCTGGGGGAAAATAATCTTGTCAAACTAGAATTCAAAACTGAGAGACATGAGGGGCTCCTGGGTGATTCAGTTGGTTGGGTGACCGACCAACTCTTGATCTCAGCCTAGATCTTGACTTCGGGGTCCTGGGTTGGAGCCCTGCAATGGGCTCCATGCTGGACGTGGAGCTTACTTAAAAAAAAATGAGAGACATAAAAATGCTATCATATGGAAACATAAAACTGTAAGAAGTGAAAACTGCAGGAAATGATAAGCATATGCAAAAAAGTTTTAAATAAGTTAACTGGTAATAATCATAACAATGTTGTCTTCTAATATTTATAAGATATTTACAGTTAAAGTACATGATAACAAAGCAATCAGAAGAAGCTTAAACAATAAATTTCTTTCTTAGTTCAAGAAAGTAATACTTAGACATATATGGTCAGAAGCGAAGAATGCATAACATAACCACAATATCTGCAGTAAAAGAATAATATAAAAAATGTTTACCTAGAAAGCTAAAGAGGACATAAAAGATGTAGGGAAAAAGAAATAAATATCAAAGAACAGATAAGACAAATTGCAGAAGAGTAGACAAACTTAAATATATCTGTAATTACATTAAATGTATATGAATTGAACCCTTCATTCAAAAGACCAAGATTGTCAGTCCAGATTAAAAGAAAAAGATCCAAATATTTTTTGTTCAAATGGGATATACTTGATATAAAGGGACATAAGTAGAATAGTTAATGCAGTAATTAAAAGAGAGAAGTTATGTCTGTAACTGTATTAATATTAGGCAAATTAGATTTTAAGGGAAGAAGTATTATGAGAGTTATAGAGACACATTTTGTGATTGTAACAGGTCAGTCCAAAAGAAGGACACAACAGTCCAAAGTTGCAAGCACCTAAAGCAAAAACTGACTGAACTCAAAGAAGAAACATGCACATTTATAAATCTAGTTGGAGGCTCTCATACATGTCTTTCAATATCTGTAGAAGAAACAGACAAAACAAGTCAGAATATTTGAGTTTTTAAGGTCGTTGTATAGAAATCATTCTATATATACACAATTAATATCTTTTTACCCCAATATCAAAGATCAAATACTTAGAAATAAAACTCAACAAACGTGTAAGACATCTACAGTGAAGATTATGAAACATTAGAAATGTTAATGACAAATAAATGTAAAAATATAGTATGTTTATGAAATAGAAGTCTCCCTATTTTAAAGGTGTCAGTTTTCCCCAATGTAATCTATACATTCAATACAATACCAGTCATAATTCCAATAGCTTTTGTTTTGTATTGCTTTGGTTTTGGTGTGAAACTTGATAGACTGTTTTAAAAATTTAAATGAAACTACAATAAACTGAATAGCTGATTTAATCCAGTATAAATGTGAGTAAAACATTAGCAATTCTAAAAGCAATGTAAGAGAATATCTTCTCTGCTTTGAGGTAGGCAGAGATGTGTGAAACAAGTCACAAAAAAAAAGTTAATTGTAAAAACCAAAGAAATGTAGTAGATTATATTAAAATTTTAAAATTTTCTTTCTTAGAAAACACCATTAAAATAGTGAAAAACCAAGTCAGAGAGTGGAAATAATATAATTAGATATAATTTGATGTTTATATGAATATATATTAATATCTAAGGTACACACTTTGTATATTTTTAGTATACATAATTCATGTAGGGTGTATATATGATTTTATAGGTGATATATATGATACATTATATATATGAATTTGTGTGGGGTGTATATATGATATATAGCTTTCTAGGTAAACATTTTTTATATTATTCTTTTACTGCAGATATTGTGGTTAAATTCTTCACTTCACTATCCCATGTATACTGTATCTATATTTAATGTATACATTGTAATATTTATAACTACAGCATATAATTATATATAAATTATATATAGAATTACCACTTTATAGGAATTATCTATTAATATAATATATATACACATATAGTTTCCAGCAACATGAGCATATATAATTTAACATTTAGTGAAAAAATAGAGAATACAGTAGAAAAATAATTTACAGATACTTTACAAAAGAAGATATTTACATAGGCAAAATATATGAAAAAGCGTTCAACATTATTATTTATCAGAGAAATACAAATTAAAAATGCAATGAGATTCAACCACAACTTCCAAAATAGTTACTTTAAAAATACAGATATTGATGTTGCCTTTTTCATATAAGCCAGTTGGAACTCTTAACACAACCACTTTGTATTACTCTTTATTGGATATTAAGTGTTATCACATTCATAGCCTATGTCCCAGCAATTCCACTTTTAGGCATATATTCAGTAGGAACACATGCGTCTGTTCATTAAAAACAATGCATAAGAATGTTCACATCAGGGCGCCTGGGTGGCTCAGTGGGTTAAAGCCTCTGCTTTCGGCTCAGGTCATGATCTCAGCGTCCTGGGATCGAGGCCCGCATCGGGCTCTCTGCTCAGCAGGGAGCCTGCTTCCTCCTCTCCTTGTCTCTCTGCCTGCCTCTCTGCCTACTTGTAATCTCTCCCCCTTTGTCAAAAAAAAAAAAAAAACTTTAAAAAAAAAAAAAAAAAAAAAAAAAAAAAAAAAGAATGTTCACATCATCATTTTGTTATAGCCCCAAACCAAAAGCAATTGAAATATCCATTAAGGTTATGGACATTGGGGAGTGTTTGTGCTATGGCGAGTGCTGTGAAATGTGTAAGCCTGATGATTCACATACCTATACCCCTGGGGCAAATTAAAAAAAAAGAATATCCATTAAGAATAGAAAGGGTTAAGTAAGTTATGATATAGCCATGGAAAGCAATGCTACCTAGTAACATGACTGATCAACCAAGCCTGTGATAGTATGCCTGTGGATCTCATAAATCTAATGTCCAGCCAGCAAAGTCAGACATAAAAGGGTAAATGCTGTATGATCTCATTTAAAGAAAGTTCAAAACTAGGCCAAACTAATGGTGCTATAAGTCATAATTGTTCAACCTTTGGGTAGGGAAAATAGTGGTGGAATGGATGAAGTGACTCTGTGATGCTGTGAAGATTCAGTTTCTTGACCTACTGCTAGTATTTTGTGTGTTCAATAATGATGTAAAAAATTATCAAGTTATATACTTGTGATCTGTGTGTTTTTCTCTGTATTTTGAAAATGATGGGAGCCTAGATTAGACCAGAAGGAAGAAAGGGTGGTATAGGCAGATGTGAAGAATATTTAGGGGAAAATGTACTAGACTTTATTACTGACAACAAGTGGATGAGTTTGAAAGAAGTATTATTGATTTATCCCATGTGTATATCTTGGGCAACCATGATGCTGGTAGAATTTTTGCTGGGTTACAGAGCATAGGAAATAAAATAGATTGGAGTGGACTCTGGAAAAATTGGGCCATTTCTTTTAAGTCTTCTAGAAGGAAATGTCAGGTTTTACTGGATACAATGGTTTTTGGGTATGTTATTGAAAAAAGTTATTGTAGATGATCAAAATAAATGGAAAATTTTCTACTAGTGGGGGTTTTCTATATAGTATGGGGAGAAATCCTATTGGAATACAGCATGAAAATTATGGTTTCTCTGCTTACCTCTACTTCACAAACCAAATTTGATAAAGCCATACAACACGTCTATTTTAATTTTAGGGTTTTTTTCAATATATCTATTTTTATAATCTCTATCTGCAGAATAAGCGCTCTGGTTAGATTGTGTGTACAATCCTTTCTAACTTTGAAGCTTATAATTCTCATACATTCCAGCTTATCTTACTGTAACAATACAGCTGTAGCCAATTCCTTCATTAATTCAGCAAGCCATACCTTCCAATATACTCTCACTTTCCCCTATGATTTTGCTTTTTGTCCTCCTCCAAAAATGCCTTTTTAAAATAATTTTTACTAACAAAATATTAATTTATGACGTTATTTGTTTTCTTCACATACCTACACTGCTCTTTCCATTCCATGAACTAACAAACTGTTTCTTTATAGGTCTGTTCTATCGGAAGATTCCCATTTACATAGCTCTGAAAGGGGAGGTGATTGAGGGGAAATTAATTTTTTCTTAGCTCCAGGCATTTTCCAGTAGCATAGTGGTCATTAATATTCCTGTTGGCAAAGATTTCATTATATTCTGATGGTGTTAAAAACCATTTTGCCTGAAATAAAAAAAAAGAATCCTTGAATAAAATCTAGAATTTCTATTATGCTTTACATTTCATAATGTATTGGCATATATTTTGTTATAAAATTCTCATGAGGATGCCATGCCATAGGCACAGACTATATGAAGAATACTCATGCCCCAGGCCAATGAATAACTAATAATTTGTTCTTTCTCACTCATATTCTTTATATTTCAAATTAAATTTTAATTATGCAAGTAATACATGAATATCTCCATTATAAAACATTAAAATATCATTAAGACTAAAATTTCTTTTGATAATTAACCTTAATTTTGCTCCTTTAATGAGAAATAGGCATATTGATGAGTTCAATGTATACTTTTAAGTTTTTCAGAGCAAATACTTAAACATTTGCATCCATAAAATATGTATTTTGGGCCATGTGTCTCTATATATACATATACACACAATACCTACAGGTACTATTTAGCAATTGTTTTGGCTGTTTGTTAGTTTGTGTTTAGTAATTTGTTTTCTTTCCAGAACAGTACTTATTCAACTTCATTGTTCATTTTTAGCATTGTAAAATATTGCATAGTATGGGCATGTAAAAGTTTATCTAGTTATTCTCTAAATATATGTATATATTTAGGTTGTCCTAATTTCTGCAAAAAATAAATCAATGAGTATTTTTTAAAATATTTCCTTTGGTGCACATATAAGTGTTTCTCTTGATAGGTCTTGAGAACCTATCGATTTGTATAAAAACTTAATTTTTACTGTCTCAATAACTCTCAAAGTGCCTGTGTTATATTAAATCCTTATAAACAATGTATGTTTCTACACATCTCTCCAATATGTATATTTTTTCTATATATACAAGTCAGATGGGTAAAAATCATGTTTTTTTGTTGGTTTAATTTGCATTTTCCTGATAACTAGTGAGGTTGGACCTCTTCCATTTATTGATTGAATTTTTACCCTGCAACATGCTTTTAGCCTTGTTTATGTTGTCTTTTGCCATAAAGTTACTTTGTATTAGTTATATACAAACTTTTAATTTATTGTTTTTGCTTTTGCCTTATTTAAGAAGGATACGTAAATACCAAAGTTATTAAAATATCCCATATTTCCTAAAAAACAATATATTTAGAAAGTTATTTAAACTTTCTCTGTGTGAAGTAAGACTTAATTTTTTTTTTGAAAATGAGTTTCCAATTTTCTGGAAAAGATTTATTAAATAGTAGATTCTCCCAATATTTGTTTGAAATACACCCACACCTTTTATGTTCCAATGGTATATTCTTCTCTACTGACTATGCTTTTAAGTCCCCATTGTTTTGAATTTTGATAACTGGTAAAGCCTGTTGACTATATTTCTCTGGAAAACACTGACCAATATAATTACATCTATAGCACTTTACTTTAAATATATTCTTTCCTTTTAGTTGCAAGCTTGTCTCTGCTAGCGGCATATTATGAATTATTTTTCAGCTTATCCTTGACTCTGTCTTTTCCTAGAGAAATTTCAAGTAAATTTTTATTTACTTTAATTATAGTTATTGACCTGTGTGAAACTATAGATTTTCTATTATTTTTTTCTGTTATTATATTTCAAGTTCCTTAGCCTTCTTACTCTTTGTTATTGTGATAAATGCTTTTTTGTTTCATTTATTTTAATTCTACTGCTGTAAAGTTATGCCTTTACTTTCATACTAGTAGTTCCTCTCATATTTTATTAAACCTATTTAAAACTGCTTTTGTAACAAATTATAGAGTTATCACTCTTATCCCCCAATGAATAAGGAATAAAGCATGTTTTTATTTATATCTGTTTTCTTCCCATCCGTTCCAGGTTAATGTACCAACATTAGTGGAATTTTTGTTTTAGACAAAGTACTGTGTGAATTCATAGCACTTTCTATTCCCCAAAGTTATTTTCTGGGTTATTTTATTTTTCTGTATAAAAGATGAGCACCAAAGAGACTCTAATGACAACTTTTACTGACTGTATGTTGAAAAAGGACAGTGTGAGAAACACATTTTTGAATCTCTCTCACATACACTCTTTAATCTTGATTTCTTAGAAAACAGAGTCAGAGGCAAAAACTAACAGGTTACCGTTGCATGGGGAATATAATGCCCAGCAAGTGTGAGTCAAAGATAAAGAAAAGTGAAGCAAGGAAGGTAGAAGAGCAAACACAAGATGGTACGTTTCAGCGCTGGCCACAGCTTTGCCTTAAAATACATTTTGTTGCTCAGTTACATGGGACATATCCAAGAAGGCCACATGGAGACCCTTGTGTCTGGAAACAGTCAACCAGGGGAGAAGAGGTAGCAATTTATTTGCTGGATCTTTCCTGCCTTCCTTATGTCCTTGGTCAAAATCTTCCCCTTAGGGCATTCATGCTCCATATGCCTGCTTGGTTTAACCTGGCCAATTCTCTGGGAAATCATCAGGGAAATCCAAGCTTCCTTGGGCATCATCCAGGCACTGAGCAAGCACAGGGATCTCTTCTTGTTAGTTGGCACCAAACAAAGGGTCCTTCAGTCTGTGGTGTTGGTAACAGTGGTGCATCTCAGAGCTCTACAGCTCTGGGAACAGCATGGACCTTCTGCTAGAGCTACTCTGGCCAAGAAGCAAGGCAAGTGGCCAAAGTCCTGGGGAGTATTGGTTGAATAGGTCTAGAGTAGCAGATAAACTAGGTTCAGCATACATTCACAAAATCTTCTGAACCAGAACAAGGGGAAAATACTAACAAGGACAGTGAAAAATAGATTTAACATATATCCACTTTCATATGTAAATCCAGCATGAAGAAACTGAGGTAATCGGAAAGAAAATTTGGTAGTTGTAGCCAGCAATCACTAGAGTTTTGTATCTCACTCTAACAGTGACTATCTTTTAAAATTTATTGAAGCAGTGCAAAATTTAAGAACCAAAATGGGAAGAATAAATGAACAGATGAAGTATTATATATCCTATGATTCTTAACTACCAATGGAAAATAAATTCACATGTAATAAATGTAGATTTCTGGAAGTCATGGGTGCTTTTAGTGGGGATAAGTTGTCTGGAATGTTCCAGAGAAAAAAAGAAAAAATTTTTTTCTTTTTGTTTAAGTGGTTGTTAGGCTTAGGTTTTAGGTTTAGGTTGTTACGTTTAGGTTTAGGTTGTTAGAATTAAGTTAGGATTAGGTTAGGATTTAGGTTAGGATTGTTTAGGTGGTTCCCTATCATGACCAAAAAGATAGCAGAAGGATCTTGAGTAAGTCTGCCCTAAATGAATGTCAAATTACCCTCACAAATAGAGCTACTTGTTATATAGAACAGTACCTTAAGGTTAAGTTCTGAAAGGGAAAATCTATAAATATCCACACAATGAAAAGAACTATAGACCTTTCCTACTCCTTCTTCTTTTTTTGCAAATAGAAAACTTAAATAAATATCTTTCTGTACAACGCCAAGAAAGAGAAAGAGGGAAAAATTTACTTTAAAATATTGCGACACTGAACACTACATCTGAAACTAATGATGAACTATAAGCTGGCTAATTGAGCTTAAATAAGATATAAATAAATAAATACATAAAAAAACCAATAAATAAATAAATAAATAAATAAATAAATAAATAAATAAATAAAAGAAACCTAAAAAATTGTAACATAATTGAAAGGGAGCTTCACCCTGCAAATTAATATGAAAATATATTTCAGACAATACTTTTTTAATTAATAAACTTTATTTGTAGATAAGCGTTAGGTTCCCAACAATACTGAGTGAAAGGCACAGGGTTCCCCTGTATGCCATGTTCCCAGACATGCCAGATGTGTGGACATAAGTTTTCAGTTTATTTGGGTAAATACCAAGAAGTGTGATTACTGAATCATATGCAAAGAGTATGTTTAATTTTTGTAAGAAATTTCCAAACTATCATCCAAAATGGCTGAATCATTTTGCATTTCTAGCAGCAATGAAAGGGAGTTCCTGTTGCTTCACATCCTCATCAGCGTTTGGTGGTGTCTGTGTTCTTGATTTTGGCCATTTCTAATAGGTGTGTCATGATATCTATTGTTTTAATTTACATTTCCCTAATGCCATATGATATGGAGCATCTTTTCATATGCTTATTTGCTATCTGTGTACCTTACTTAGTGGTGTGTCTATTCATCATTAACTTATGTTTTAATTGGATTGTTTGTTATCTTATTGTTGAGTTTTAAGGGTTCTTTAAATATTTTGGATAACAGCCCTTCATCAAAGGTGTCTTTGCAAATACTAACTCCAAGTCTGTGGCTTGTCTCCTCACACTCTTGACATCATCTTTTTCAGAACAAAAGTATTTAATTTTAATGAAATCCTGCTAAACAATACTTTTTACAACAAAAATATTTTAGAAAATTTGTCACTAAGATTACAAAAATTGCAATAAAACAGAAGCAGTGTTTGACCATAAGAAGGAAGAACAGATCAAAAAATAAATACAAAAGGGACACCTGGGTGGCTCAGTTGGTGAAGCGTCAGACTCCTGATTTCAGTTCAGGACCTGGGATTGAGTCCCATGTCAGGCTCTGTATTCATCAGAAAGTCTGCTTGTGCTTCTTTCCCTTTGCCCCTCCCCTTCCTCACTGCTCTCTAAAATAAATGAATCAAATCTTTTAAAAAATTTAAACAATCAATTAATAAATAAAATAATAAATAAATAAATAAATATATAAGAAGTTGGGTGCAATGAGTCAATGAATCAATTAACTACCAGTACTCTCTTTCCAGGAAGAAAATACACAACTAGGCTAGTCTTAGACTTCTACACTTCTGAATCATTCAATTTTAGAAAAAAAGATTTTGAAAGTTGAAAGACATACATTACGCATTTTAGTTTGACTCCTAGTTATGGCTGAATACCTTAATTTATTTTAATTACTGAAGCACACACAAAAGATCAATTCAGTAAGTCGATACTTGTTTTTCTCATGGTGGAAATTAGTTTTACCGTTTTTATTTAGTACTTTCATAGTTAGATTACAGATATTTGCTTTTCACTTAGAATAAACTGCTCATGAAGTAAGGATTTGCTACAAAGGCACACAGCTAAAACACGTGCATTTTAGGAACTGTTTTGTATTTAAATTTTTGTTTAAGAATAATGTGATTCACTTGCTTTTTGTAGTGTTCTGGGAAGTTCACTTTCCATTATAAATTGGAAGACATCAAAAAAGTTTTGTCAACAAATTTCTGTATTGCATAACTTCTCCCCCTCCCCCAACTTCAACTTCACTTTGGCCTAAGGCTACTTTAAAAAGAGAACAGTAAACCATTAGAAAAGGAGGAAATCTCCAAACACTGGTTTTAATTTCTTAAAAAAAAATATGTTGTTGATTAAAGAATTGAGTTCACTCTGATGAGAACCTGATCTGTATCAGAACCAATCTCTTCATCTTTATTCTACTATGTCAAAAGTACAAAGTGGGCCATAGGCTAAAAATAGTTAAGGAGAACTGTGGGACAGTTCAACAATGTGCACTTTATTTGCAAGTTAAGTTAGCACAGGTAAACAAAGCTGATATGCACCTTACATGACAGTAAGAGAGATAAAGCTCAGTACTAATGTCAGTTATATTTATTACAGTCATTCACTAGAGAATAACTCACAAAATAGCATCTGAGCATTCTGAATGAAGCTAATAAGCAAAAATTCAGACTTCATTGCTATACATTTGCCCACTCTGTATGATTATAGAGCAAGCAAAGGAAACATCATTCATGTATATTGTGGAAGCTACTAAAGCTTGTATGTGAATTTCCTTAAGAGGAAGCACATATATTTTCCAAAACATCCATCAACCTTACATTTTACCAATTTAACTCTAGTGCAATATGAATCATATTTCTCCTGTGTATCCCATTAGAATGAGATTGTAAGGCCAGTTTTCCTTTTAATTATATATTTTTTTCTCTCAAATGTATTCATATTGTATTTGGGGATTTAAGGGGCAAAGGAAGAATCATACATTTATCCTGATTTTCTAACTTATCAGATAGATGCCTGCCTTATATTTTGGGAGTAAACTGTAAGATAGCCAGACAATTAGATTTGCATACTAGGAAGTAAAGCACAGTGGCAGATATGTACAAGTAACCTAGAAATTCATGGCATAGAATGGTATAACTAGAATCAAACTATATACATTTTCTTTCCAGGCCAGGAAAGTCGGCTTTATGCCGGATGAGGATAATTGTTTAGATCCCTAAAGTCCTATGCTAAGAGTTAGAGAAATGGACCTAGCGCATCCTTCATTAAGCTATCAGAAGAGAAAAATCTGGGAAGGGTTTTAGTGGCAGCATGGAATTCTCCGTTAATACAGGTTTTTTAATTGGGTAAAAATTAACTCCTCAAACCGCAGAAACAAACATAGAAACAATTAAGGACAGGTTCCTTTTTAGTCTTTAGTATGTTTCTCCATAAAAGAAGGGAAGAACGGGTCTTGTCATTCAATAGAATAGTGATTCTCATGATATATGATGCTTTTCATTATCACCATTCCCCTGAGGCTAAATCTGCATAGGTTCATTAGCTAAAAAGTCTTTGTTTAATATTCTTTATTCTATGTCTCACAGTTGAATTATTATTTCCCATATTAAAATGTATTTGAAAGTCACAGCTGTCCATGAAATGTACAACAGTTCTGGTATAAAATGAAAAGTGATCATCCCAGATTGTTAGAATCAATTATAAGATGGGTTAGATTTTATTTTTGCCTTGTGAGTTTCTTAATTCTTCCCCTCCTTTTACAGCTGAAGTAACTGCAACCAATTTTATTGTTTTAGTAATTTATGAGGGAGCCATCATAGCACAAAGAGAGCTATTGCCTCACTGCCACTTCCTCAACCTAACCATATAACCCTGTTTGCCCAAGCCATTGCAAATAGAAAAGCTCTATCTCACAATGATGGCGTTACTGTATTACCATCCTGTCAAGACAAGTCTTTGTCTTCCCTGCCAAACAGATAATTAAGGCCTAGGATTTTCCTATATAGAAATTTTAGAACCACCACTGAGAGGGAGTCTGAGACTTTTTCATTTTAATCACTTAGAAATAGTTAATGCATAGTTTATTAGTCGATTTTTTTGAAAACTATTGCTGTACATTAAATAGTATGAAACTTGTAAATAGTTTTATTAAAAAGTAACTAAATATTCAAGTTTTAATTGTGTCACCTGTAATTTTACAATATTATTTTTTTCTTTGTGGTATCAATTTACCATTTTGTGATTTTGTGAAACAAACACCGACCTGTAGCAAATATATACAGAATTTTATCACAAACTCTTCTTTTTTTTTTTTAAAGATTTTATTTATTTATTTGACACAGAGAGAGAGATCAAAAGTAGGTAGAGAAGAGAAGAAGAAGCAGGCTCCCCGCTGAGCAGAAAGCCCAATGCAGGCCTCGATCCCAGGACCCTGAGATCATGACCTGAGCTGAAGGCAGAGGCTTTAACCCACTGAGCCACCCAGGCGCCCCACAAACTCTTCTGAAAAAAATTGATTCAAGGGAAAAAGAGGAAGGTATACTATACAATATAATATTAACTTAGATTTTGTGTTCCTTTAACCCAATGTCTGTGCTCTATAAAGTCTACTTTTAATTAAATATTGAGCAATGAACCCATGATAACTTACAAAACTATTTTAGAATTAGACATAGAGAGGGGTCAGATAGGCTAATTCTGTTATAAACCTTACAAATGAAGTCAGATCATTATATTGATGATATCCTTCCCATTTTTATAAAGTTAAAAAAAATTCTCAAGTATTTTGTATTTATAACTGTGTTTTCAAAGCAATAAATAATTTTTATTTAAAAATTTTCCCTATATTGATTTGTATAAGCTTTATTTAGGAAGTGCTTTATTGTTATTATCATTATTATTATTATTATTTATTGAAGAATGATGAACATACAGTGTTACGTTAGAGAAATACTTTTGGTAACAGAATGTGTCAAAGAATTTTATTTGGCTATAGTAAATTTTTCAGACTGTGCATCTCAGAAAAAGTCAGTAAATTCTTGCTATCTTCCAACTGAACCAGAAATAGCTTGTCAACTATACTCTTATCAACATATTTTGTGAATATAAACATGATTGATATTTAAACCAGAAGAAGATGATCACTTTTTAATTTAGATAGGAACAAGCCTCTTCATGATGACTGGAGACGCTTGGGAAAGTTCCTCTTCCACCCCAACTCCAAAAAAAGAGACAAAATTGGTGAAACCTCTTGCATAATGATCATTGAAAGAAAATGCTTGTTGGTATATACCATAATCATTTTGATTATAGAACTTACCCAGGGAGAGGTCCTAAGATTGCCAACTTTCTATATTTGCTTGTGATAATGGTAATATAAATAATAGTGATATAAACAATAGTCATTATTTCTTGAATTCTCACTGTGTGCTATTACATTCAGTACTTAATGTACATTGTCCCAACTAATACTGAGAATAACCCTATAAAGTAGGTACTGTTAACATTTCTGCAGCAGTGAGGGGAAACTAGACCTTCAAAGTTAAATATTTTATCTCGACCACCCTAATAGAATGTCTCATGACCAGGACTTAAATCCAAATGGCTCTGTCTCAAGATGTGCTTGCTCTCTACCCCCATCATTTTTTTTTCTTTTCTGCAAAGATAACTTAACATTTCCAGAAGTGAAGATCAGCCAAATCTAAAGATATTTGTGTGAGATTACTATTCTAATATGCATCTTTATCTCTACTCATGTTCTTTCCCACAGAAATTTTATGAGTATCTGTAATTTGGCTGAGTTGAAGATGACATTTAGCTTCCTGGGTTTTAGACACTAGCACTCTCTGGAGCCTCTGTTCTCCAGGCACACCAGATTTTGTATTTTTAGTAAATATTGAAAGAATCTTGTATTTATTGTGGAACTTTGGTCCTAGCCTGAGGACATAAAAATGGAAACGTCAAATTAGAATTTTATAAAGTCCCATGAGAATGAACTTGAACTTATTCACAATTAGGATTTGGGGATATTCAAAGTCTCTTGAAGGACTAAAAACCCTCATATGGGGTCAGAGAATGGAAAAGAAGATTGGGGTCTTGAAACAAGCCGAAACAAACACATGAACAAGTTTGCTAGAGTAAGTGAAACTGAATAGCAGGGTTCAGACTGAAGGGATTCATCAGGTGAACTAGGAGGCTGTCTTTCACACTCTGTCAGAATCATCTGAGGAGATTTTTAAGAATATAGATTATTGGGTTTTGCTGACAGTTACTCTAATTCAGTGAACACAAAGAGAAACAGAAAATCTGTGTCTTTTAAATATCTCACAAACTCTTCTGATTCACAACCTAGGTTAGGAATGACTGGCATAAATGAAATGTGTGTTCATAAAGTGTGCAAGAGCTCTGCTCTGATAAATCCCTGTGAAAGAGTTTGTCCCAGTAGGCATAAGAAGTTTCTCTGTTGACCTGATTAAAGAAAGAGCACCTAGATGAACAGGTCTGCAGCTACAGAGAGGCAACTGAAGGGCCCAAGGACTCTGTAGCAGTAAGGGAAGAAAACCAACAGTTTCTATGGCCCAGAAAAACAGTGAAGGTAATGCTAGAAAGCTGTCACTATCCAGGATGTGAGGGACCATCACCATCTTGTTTATTAATTATGTTTAGTGTCTAGAATCATATTTTACTCATAGGAGATGCTCACTCAGTAATTGTTACATAAATGAGCAAATAACACAGACCCAGAGACTTAGCATGCTGCAAGCTTCACAAAATATCAAGTGATAATCTTTATTTATTTACACATGCATGTCTCTCCAGATACCTAGATGATTGATAAAGGAGATACAAAGGAAAAATTGGATTTTTGTTTGTTAATCATGCAAGTGAAAGATTAGGGTTTGAGATTTATAACACAATGCATTAAAGTATCATATATGTATATTCACAGATGTGACAAGGGGACAGCATGAGTTCAAATAGAACTTTTTGATATGTATTTCTTCCTTTCCTTGAGATCTGGTCTAAACCACCTGGCAGATGGGAACTCTAGACAATTGCAGTTAATGGCTAGACCTGTCTTCACCTACTTGGTTAATTCAGCTTAAATCTAAGATTATTAAAATTCATATGTTTTTGAAATATGGTCTCAATCAACTGGTTCCTTAGAGAAATATATATTTGCCAGTGTAATCACAGAGGCCCAAATTCCTGGTAGGCACTTAATATTACCTGCTACAATAAGGATGAAGCAGCTGCTCTGTCGCCAATCATCTTTAGCAACTCAAACTAAAGGGAAATAAAATATAAGAATCTCCAATCCAAGTTATACTTGCATATACATCTATATATATTATACTTAATACGTATTTCAAGTATAATCTACTACCTGAGGCAAAATATCAAGGACAGTCTCACTTCTACTCTGAGGAAAATTACATCATTTCATTCATTTCAAACCAAGTAAGATCTGGGTATTGTTTCTCCACTAGTCTGTAGATAAAACGCTTTTTTTAAAAAAAATTTATTATTTTTTTTATTTGACAGAGAGAGACACAGCAAGAGGGAACACAAGCAGGCAGAGGGAGAGGGAGAAGCAGGTTTCAGGCTGAGAAGGGAGTCTGATGTGGGGCTCAATCCCAGGGACCTAGGATCACGATCTAAGACGAAGGCAGGGCGCCTGGGTGGCTCAGTGGGTTAAAGCCTCTGCCTTTAGCTCAGGTCATGATCTCAGCGTCCTGGGATCGAGGCCCGCATCAGGCTCTCTGCTTGGCAGGGAGCCTGCTTCCTCTTCTCCCTGCCTCTCTGCTTACTCGTAATCTCTCTCTCTCTGTCAAATAAATAAATAAGATCTTAAAAAAATAGAATAAAAAATAAGATGAAGATGGTTGCTTAATGATTGAATCACCCAGGTGCCCCTGTCAGTAAACTTTACCCTGTAGGTAAAACTTTTTAATGGAAGTTTGCAAATTCTTCATTTTGGTACTGAAATTCCTACTTCTTTTAAATGAATGTCTTAATTAGTTGGAGACTAAAAAGGTTCTCTCATCACTGGAGCATATGGTACTTAAATTGTTTATTAATTAATACAAAAATATAGACCTTATAGTTTTTTTTATTTCCTTCACTTTTAGTTTGTGTAATTAAATGTGATTGTTTCTACAGTACCTTGCTGTAATTAGTACCAGAAGGTGCATTGTCTAAAAGTAACATGTCCAGTCTACAAGGTAATTCTAGGACAGTATTTAAAATTAAAAATGAAACACAACATCTGAGAAAGATGGTAGGTTTGAATCTGTGATTGACAGCTTTTCTGATCTGAATTAAAAAAAAATTCTTGTGGTTTAAATGTAAAAACAAATATCAAAATATAAATTTCTTCTAATTTAAAAATATTTGTGTATATCACATCAGAGTCATTTCTTCTCATCTTTCAGATATTCCCCATACTATACAAGATATTTTTACCCAGTGAAACTCAGTCATCCCAAGCAAAAATTCTATGAGGTTAGTCCCGTTTTTTCAACATGGTATTGCACAGATACAGAAATTTTAATTCTACCTAATAAGGTTTAACTGTCATATTGAAGAAAGTGAGACAGGTGCTGGACTCAGTTATTCAAATTATAAAATCATTGTCAAGCACTTAAACTCGTCTAAAAGAAAAGTTTTTTTTAAAGATTTTATTTATTAATTTTCAGAGAGAGAGATTACAAGTAGGCAGAGAGGCAGGCAGAGGGAGGAGGAAGCAGGCTCCCTGCTGAGCAGAGAACCCCATGCGGGCCTCGATCCCAAGACCCTGAGATCATGACCTGAGCAGAAGGCAGAGGCTTTAACCCACTGAGCCACCCAGGTGCCCTAAAAGAAATTTTATATTTGATTTTAAGTTAATGCAGTGTTTACTTTAAAAAAAAATTGCTTAGTCCAAAAGACGATGATCTCTTTTGATTTGGGTGATGTTCTTCATTTGTTTTAATATCTAGGTGTCATCATTCATATTTAAAAGTTTTTGAGTCTAACGCTTGCTTTATAAAGCCAAGTTTTAGGAATAATTAACAGGATTAGACATGAAAATAAATCTAAAAAAAATCATACTTTCAAGATGTTGTAAAAATCTATAGAAAACAGACAGTTTTTTTAAAATGAATCATGTAGGATTATTTTATTATATGGAAAAAAGTGAAATTAGATCTCTCCCTCACACTAGTCATAAAACTTCAAAAATAAATTCTGGGTTGATTAAAACTTCCAATGTAAAAGCTGAAAGTATTAGAACGCAATATTCAATATATTTATGGATACTTTAAAATGCTGCTAAAATACCATTAGTCCAGCAAGTCCATAAGCTTCTCTGTGTGGTATGATTTGATTAATTCTGATTACATTTAGTAAAATATTTAACAACATTGCAGCTTTAAAAATTTAATTTAATAAAGTCAGGGAGGGGTTGAGTGCAGAGCAAGATGTAGTCTTCTTTTAAATTATCTGTTATTACCAGAGGAGTGCACTAGCAGGTGTGAACAAGGAAAATAAGACAAAAAAAAAAAAACCACAAAAAACCTCAAACTCATTCTTTCTTTATTGTCCTGTTCTAAACTGACGGAAATGATTCCAAACAGTTGTTAATCAGCAGTTCAAAAGGATATTCTATTAAGCTATTTTGAGGATATCTGCTTTATGATAATATAAGATATTAAAATGATATAACCTCAACTAGTGAATTTGAAGGTAGAAACCACTTGGCAATCTAGAGATAAAATGTTCCAAGGCTAGATGCTGGAAACAAAGCCAGTGTGGATGTGGATTCTCATGTGGTGTGAGCCGACAGGCACTACACAGCTTTCCTTGGCCAATATTGATTCCCCATTGAAATGTCCATCAGATGAGCAAAAATGTTATTTGTATAAAAGTTGGAGCTGTGGGAGAGAAGGCATAGAAATTTAGAGACTAAAGCAGTGAGTGTCTGAAAGATCAGTGTTAAGACAGGAGCCGAATCCATAATTTGTTTTATTTTTCACATTTTGTTTAAGGTCACCTAGTAAAAGAAGAAAAACAATTCATATACTGAAAAAAATAAATCACAATATCAACTATCTAATTTATGGAAAAATCTGGGAACTTGGTGACCTATGGGAATTTTCCTTCATTTCCTCCCAAATACAATGAGTTTTCCTTCCTGGACAACAGGAAGCAAGTGAGACTAAGACTTTTCTCCCTTGAGGAGTGGGCAGCCTGAACAGGAGCTCCAGGGAAGATCGGGGATCTCTGCAGAAACCTAGGTACTATTGGAGGCAAGGTCAGCATCAGTTGCCTTATAAATGTGCTGGGTTTCTTTGGCCTGTAAATGGCCACGCAGGAGCAAAAGGGGTGAAGCAAATTGTCCCTCACCCTAAACCTGGGCAAGTCCAAGCAGTAAGTCTTCTTTAAGGCTCTGCATTAGTGTTGTGGTAAACTGCCTTTTTCTGGGTCACCATGTACATCCACCACTTATAACATGGAAGACACTCATTGGAGTACCAACAACTAGCTTTGGTGACATGACAAGGACAATTGACTTTCCCTCTGAAGAGTTTGGACCCCAGAGAAAAACATTCAGTCGAAACAAACAGAATGCATGTTCAGCAAATAAGACATGGAGGTAGGGATGACAGATAATAATCTAAATTAGAAAAACATGAGTTATTAGGAAATTGAGGTGAAGTCCAAAGAAGACCTCCAAAGCTAATCAAAAAAGAAACAACAAACCAAAACAAACAAAGCAGTCTCTTATCAAATAGATCAGTAGCTCTATGGAAGGGAAGAGTAGTAAATATTCAAACCCAAATTAGTGATTGGAAAATGAAATGCAAGAAATAGCTCAGTTTCAAGAGTAAAAATTCAAAATCATGAAGAAAAGATCAGAAGTTGGAGAATATAGTCAAGTGGAATTGTATGAAAATAGAAGCTTTATAAAGTGAACTACAAACTGATGATGGAAAGAGAAAGGTTTAGCAATTAGAAGACAATTTTCCTGAAGTGAAGAACTAAATAAAGACACACCACAGAAAAAGCTCTGCGAGTTCAAGATCACACTGATAAGAAAAAGCACACAAAAGCAGGCATTTCCTGATAAAACCTCTGAACTCAAAGAATCAAAAAAAAAAAGGCAGAAAGAACAAGTTTCCTACAAAGGGAAAAAGAATATGTTGCCATCAGACTTATCTGCAACCTTGACTCTAGAAGCAAGTGGATAGCATCTACACAATGCTGAAGCTGAAGACACCAGCAGAAAAATAGTGCACTCAGCTAAATTATCATTTGGCAAATTTATTTAATGATAATCAGAAATCTGGAGAGTTAAATGGCTCCTGCATGGCCATTTACAGGCCAAAGAAACCCAGCACACTTATAAGAATCATGGTGATCTTCTGAGGAGAAGAGTCAAGAAAAGCCTGTGTCAATTAGAGTTCTTATTGTCAATAACAGAATATATTCTGAATTCATAAGCAGAAAAATAATTTGTTAAAAGGAATTAGACGGATCACAGAATTTCCAGGAAGTCCAGATTGTCAGGATTAAATACAATATACTATGTCTGGATTACCCTAGAAAAAAGATAATAGGATAAGTCCCATTCTCCATCTGGTCAATTGTGTCTAGAAATGAATAGAAATGCCTGCATTAACATGTAATAGTGAGGAAGGTTACCTCTGAGAAGGAAAGAAAGAGTGGGAATAAAATGTGAAAGTGAATGGCTATATTTCACTCTATAAACTTAGATATTAGAATATTTTATAATCAAAATAATTTCAAATATTGTATTATAACAATGTAGGATAGAGGAGAATTTTCTATTCATGGTTTCAAAAAGAGGAAATAAAAGATAAAAGCCACTACAGAGTTTGACACTTGTTTTGCCTTTCAAGATTCACAGCTTTTAGTTCAATTAAAGAGTGGAATTCTAAGCAAGGCATTCAATGTGGCCTAATAAAGCGAGATGCTACCAGGTAGATTTGATCAGTGTGAATTAAAACATTTCATATACTTGAAAGATAAGAAATTAAATGTGATGTGGGCCTAACTTGACTCTGTTTTTATTTAGTCAGATCTAAATAAAGGACTGACATTGTCTTAATGGAAAATACATCCACCAGTATGCCAAGGTCATCACAGCTTAATTGCCTCAGATTTCAATCAGTGATTTATCAAATATGAATATCCTTTGGGATTAAATATCCAAAAGCCTGAGCTCTGTGTGTGTAAACTATATTTTGTGATTTGTATAGCAAAATATTTCACCACCGACCTTGTAAAATGCATGCGTATCCATGAAGGCAAGAACCAAAATGCATTGCTCGTTGTGCAGAACTGATAGAGATAATAAATAAAAAGTAGCAGAAATGTGAATCCAATGCATTTTAGAATTAATTCAATGATTTTTCAGTTCTTAATTTTGCTAATCTTTCAATTAAAGAGTTCTTAAAAGTGCAATATAATTTTTTAGTAAATTTTTTAAAAAGCTTTAAAAATTCTATAAAATGACAGTATCAGGTTTCTTTATTGGTGGACAAACTAGGACATCTTAGAGGAAAACTTGTTTATTCAGGAAAGAGTGGTTGGAATGTCCCCTACATATTTGCATATATAAATGAACCAAATAGGCAGACGTTGTATCTGGAGAATGGCGAAATAAGGACTCAAATCTTTTCCAAAGCTATTTGGAGTGTAGAGATCACCTAGAGGTAGAAAATGGACACATTTGAATTGGGACAAAAACATGCTCTGAAAGGAAAGGGATTGAGACCCTAACCACTTTTTTTTGAAGTTTAATATTATTAACATTTTTCTGATGGAATGCCATTTACTTAACTGATGTTGACCACAAAGAAGTTTTTTTTAAAAAACTCACCAGGAGAAAGAGAGACTTTTTATTGCTAACTCAGGCTCACCCTCAGGACTGACATTTTAAATGGAAGGTACAGTTCCAGAATATATATGGCTAGAGCTGGCAGTCCTTTCTAGAATTAATGTCACTGATATGGGAGTATGAGCTGTGCCTTTAAGAATAAATTGAATAAGCTCTAACCTTGGAATCTCAATACCACAATTGGTGGAGGGGACTGGTTCACCAAGATGGGACACTTGCAATGAAGAAACATTCATTACAATGTATAGGAGTAGCATCCAATTGCAGCATCATATATAATGAGACCAAAAGCACAAGTGCCACTGTTTGGTGAGCTTGGGCTGCCATAACAAAATACCAGTGGCTTAAACAATAGAAATGTACTTTCTCACAGTCCTAGTGGCTGGAAGTCTGAGGTCAAGGTGATGGTACAATTGGGTTTTGGTAAGAGCCCTCTACCTGGCTTGCAGTTGGCCACTTTCTTGCAGGTGGCTGCTTTCTTTCTGTGTCTCCACATGGCGGGGAAAGAAAGACTACAAAACTCTCTGGTATGTTTTCTTACAAGGACACTAATTCCATTATGAAGGAAGGCCCCACCCTCATTGAAACCTAATTAACTCCCAAAGGCGCCCTCTCCACATGTCATTATACTGGGAATTAGTGCCTCAACATATGA
Source organism: Ailurus styani (assembly GCA_002007465.1). Taxonomy (NCBI): domain Eukaryota; kingdom Metazoa; phylum Chordata; class Mammalia; order Carnivora; family Ailuridae; genus Ailurus; species Ailurus styani. Next base: position 5,161,788 of record LNAC01000010.1, on the reverse strand, counting down.
ATTTTGGAAGAAACTCAATTCAGTCTATAACAACTAGGAACTTAGCAAATTTTGCCTGTTTTTCCATCTACACCTTGCAATAAGCATATCCCCTATGTGAATAAACACTTGGGTTTCATGGAATGATGGGGTACTAGAGAGATTTTAGCCTTCTGACTAATCAGAAGGGTGAGTTTTCTAGAAAGGGTATAAGCAACCCTTTGACATTTCCAGAATGGCTGTATGAAAAGTTCCATGGATTTACCTCCCAACAAAACAACAATAAATGGACATGAATTATAAAACAACAACCAGTTAAAATCTTTGGAATTTTTTCTAAGAGCAAACAGTGCATGAAGACACTTTATGCAAGAAAGCTACTAAATTAGGTAAGGAGAGTCTGTAGCATTTCAAAAAGGACTTGCTCCCTCCCTCCCACTCCTGAGCTCAGCATGATGAAAGCTGCATCCCTAGCGTGTGTGGCCCAGAAGTTGAGGAATCCTTTACTCCTTGCTCCCAGTCAAGGGCTAAGGCGTCTCCACAGAAGGGGCTGGCTGTCTATATCTGTCATGCACTCTCCAGCTCCAAGCTGCAAAAGTTAATTTAAGGAGAGTGCAGCCTGGAGGTTGGGGCTCCTTTCTTAACCCAGCCCTAACTTGGTAGGAGAGAGGCTGTAACCCAGGCAAGGCAGGTCAAGATTAATGGAACTTCTACCACTTTCATCCTAGTTCCACATAGGGTGAAGTTTCCACGGCAGAAAAAGCAAGACAATTTTTGTCAATGAGATGATTTTTCTATGAGAACAAATGAAACTTCTATTGTGTTTAAGCACTGAGATTTTATAAATTGTTATTACAACATATTTTATCCTAACCTGACTACTACAGGCAGTGTCACGTGAAGTGTAAATACAAGAAACTCTGGATTTAAGAATTTAAAATTTGGATATAGTTTATTGGGGATGTAGTTTAAGCATGTTGAGTAATTATATATTTCAAATTTAATAAAGGATATTTTACTTATTTTTAAAATGTTCTTTATTAAAATTTTCATTTTTTCTCATGCAAAAATTCACAAGAGAGACAAAGTCTTCTTTGAATTTTTAAAAATTATTTTATTTTATTTATTTATTTGACAGAGAGAGAGAAAGAAAGAGAGAGCACAAGTGGGAGAAGCAGGCTCCCCACTGAGCAGGGACCCTGATGTGGGACTAGATCCCAGGACTCTGGGATCATGACCTGAGCTGAAGGCAGATGCTTAACCAACTGAGCCACCCAGGTGCCTCTGGAAGTCCTCCTCTATACCGAGCTCTCAGTATCTCTGTGGCTCCCAAGTCAAAGAGAGAGATGGAAGACTTACACTGTCACATAAATGCTTTGGCTGAGAAGAGACAAACATAACTTTTGCTAATGGCCATTTAAAAAAAATAATTCGCAACACTGTTGATTTAAATTATGATAATGGCGGTAAGTTAGTCAGTAAACCTGTAAGTAATATGTGGCACACTTTTAGCAGGAAACTTGAAAAGAGTATAATAGAAAGTTGCTGTTAAGATGTAGGGAAACCATAGGGTGTCATGTCTATCTCTAATAATGAAGGCACAAGGGCATGAGACAGTTACTATAAACCAGGGAGAGAATTGCCCAGAAAGTTTTGCCAAAATTGTGCTGTTAAAATTAATCATGGGATGATGCTGGACCATGGCAAAGTGACAGGGAAAAAAACTGGGGTAATAAGCACCCGGAAAGCTCTCTCTTCCCTTCTTCAAATGTACCACCATTGTCATTTATTGACGAAATCCATATAAAAGTCCAAGGTCAAGGGAAATTTTTGTGGTGGTCTATATGGGTCATCCTCTCAGGATGCAGAGCCGGGTACAGAAGGGTGAGCATGGGTCTGGAAAAGCACAGGGAAAAACTGCAGCTAATGAAGCTTTTGTGACTAAAATTTCACTGTCTGTTGTATGTATGTTGCAAGAAAAAATTCCCTGTTACAATGCCTCTCAATTTTTAGCTTGAATCAGAATCAGCTAGAGGACTAAAACCAGATTAGTGGGCTTCTGTACAGAGTTGTTATCAGCAATGGGGCCTAAGAATGTGCATTTTGATGCTATTGTGACCACAGTTGGAGAACCACTGAACTATAGAACCAGAATAGCTAACTTTTAAATCCTTACTCTGCTTTTTAGTAGCTTGGAACCATGACTAATCTCCCAACTTGGCTGATGTTCAGAGATTGACCTATTCATATATTAAAACTCATTAACTATTAAACAATTTCTCAATTTTTTGAAGAGAATGTTTGTATTTACCTGGAATGACTTTGTAGACATTACTGTGCAATTGCATGAGAAAATCCCTAGTACATTGTTGGTACTTGATAAATATGAAGATACAGTACTTGTTTTCATTCTAACGTGTTTTAAGTAAACAGTTCAATTAATTCAACCAGAAATAATTTAAAGCCAGTGGAAATGTATAGAAAGCTATAACATTTAAAATTCTAAAGTAATGATAAATATATAATTTTATTTATTAGTCTTGATTAAATTATTTGTGTATATAATTCTTACCTAAGGTAGCAAATCTATACATAAAAGCTATGTGATATTTTGTGCTCATTGCCTCTGTATGAATACACTGCAGCCATATTTTCATTATCTCTTAATAAATGACTCTCATGATTTATTTGAAGGCAAATGGTAAATGAAATTAATAGTAGTTTGCTCTGTGTAATAGGCAATAATGGATCACCTTTTGTGATAAACTAGTAAAGTTTCATTTATACTGTACCCTCTGGGAAATTAGATGTCCAGGATAAGTAAAACTTTCCAGATAATTAATGCTTAATCCTGAAATAAAATATTTACTCATCATTGCTTTGTGAAACACTCTATGACAAATAATTTCTTACCTTTTAATTTTTTTATTTCGATTTTTCAAAATGATTAAGTCACATTATGAGCATTGGTGCTGTCGTATACTCTAATACCATGACACATGCAGGAGCCTTTGAGACAAAATATACCACATTCCCTTTATCCTTTTCCTATAGCTGATATTGCTATTCTACCTCCTTTATCCAACAACAGAGCAAATCTGGAATATGTAAGGTTGTTTTCACTCAAAGGGGGCCCAGCTTCTTTCTGTCTTCTTTGCAGTTCTGCTTGTATGCAGTCCTTCCTAAAATCCTGAGGTTGCTTTCTGCAGCAGTTAATATGTGCCTATTCACCCATCACTCTCCTCTATAGGTTCTAGTGTATCCTCTCCAACCAGGAAACCAAGAGCTTATTTTATTTATTTATTTATTTTAATTTTAATTAAGTTTAATTATTTTATTTTATTATTTTATTTTTTTAGATTTTATTTATTTATTTGACAGAGAGAGATACAGCAAGAGAGGGAACACAGGCAGGGGGAGCGGTGGAGGGAGAAGCAGCCTTCCCGCTGAGCAGGGAGCCTGGATGCCTGGCTTGATAACAGGACCCTAGGATCATGACCTGAACCAAAGGTAGACACTTAATGAGTAAGCCACTCAGGTGCCCACCAAGAGCTTATTTCAAAGTGAATTAAACATATTCTGTATCCCAGATGATATACAGGGCTGAGGGCTAAGTATTTTAATTTGGAAGAGACAACCTATTTACTTACAAACTTCAAATTATTCCCAGATAATATTGCCTCAAGTGAGGACCGCCACATAAGAGATGTACATTTTTATTATATGATTTGATTATATTGTTTATGATTATTTCATAATTGTCTGTTAACTATTATTTACTTAAATATTAGAACATTTAAATTAGCACAGCAACTATTTCTGGTTTTCTGTTTTTATTTCTTCCTGCCTTTAACAAATCAGTGCTTTTATTTATTTATTTATTTATTTAAAGATTTTATTTATTTATTTGACAGAGAGAGAGAGAGATCACAAGTAGGCAGAGAGGCAGGCAGAGAGAGAGGGGGAAGCAGGCTCCTTGCCGAGCAGGGAGCCCGATATGGGCCTCGATCCCAGGACCCTGAGATCATGACCTGAGCCGAAGGCAGAGGCTTTAACCCACTGAGCCACCCAGGCGCCCAAATCAGTGCATTTAAGTCCTAAATAATGAGAGACTCTGGCTCTCTTGTGTTTTTGTTTGTTTGTTTGTTTGTTTGTTTTGTTTTGTTTTATTTTTGATTTTTTTTTCCACACACACCCAGTTCCTAACATGATAGCTCTCAACACTGGATACTGGATGGAATATGCCAGATGTCACTTGGCTGCCATTTATAATCACTTGCTTTCTGAGCTCAGATATTTTGATATAACGGGTCCGGGTAGGGGCCTAGACCTCAGTGGCTTTTGAATGTCCCCAGCTGCTTTGATGTGCAGTCATGATTGAGAATGAGTTACCTAGACTAATGCCTAATGCAAAGTAGATGTTCAATAAATATTTGTGAATAAATAAATAAATACATAAATATTTATTGAATACCCTTTAAATGTTAGCTCTATGATAGCATCAGTGAAACACTGGTATAAAAGTCACTACCTTTAGGGGTGTCTGGGTGTTCAGTCAGTTAGGCGACTGCCTTTGCCTCAGATCATGATCCTGGAGTCCCGGGATCAGGTCCTGCATCGGGCTCCCTGCTCAACGGGGAGTCTGCTTCTCCCCCTGACCCTTCCCGTTCTCGTGCTCTCTCTTTCTTCCATTCTCTCTCAAATAAGTAAATAAATAAATAAATAAATAAATAAATAAATAAATAAATAAATAAATAAAATCTTAAAGAAAATGTTCTATTTTAGAATTTTTTCAAGTACTTTCCCTAACTTAAATTATGAGTATAACACTGTAATACCAAAATTGGTTTAGTTCCATTTTACCAAGGTAAAAACAGGAGCATCAGTGAAATTTCTAATATTACAAAACCAGTAATTGCAGTGTTTAATTTAAATTCCATCTTCTTTCTGCAATATATTTGTTAGCATCACCTTGCTCACTAAATTTGAAACAGAATGTCTCGGTAATAAGTGTAACTTCATTCATTACTGGCAGACAAAGGAAATAGCATATTATAAAGTACCTCGATAGAGCATCTCTTCTCAACCATGAAAAGGAAAACCAAATTAAAATAAGACTGTAAGACTTGTGAAATTATGTTGAAGTTGGATACTTGTTAGTTTGTTTACAGTATTTACTTTAAAAATATGTCTTCACTTGGAATTCTAAACCAGCTGTATAAATAAAAACAAAGATGGATGTGGACAAAGAGAACACTTGCACACAGTTGGTGGGAATATAAATTCTAACAGCTATTGTGGGAATAGTGTGGAGGTTACTCAAAAACTAAAAATAAAATTGCTATATGGTTCAGCAATCCCTCTTGTGGTGTATACCAAAAGGAATGGAAATCAGTATCTCAAAGAGATATCTGTGCTCTTAAGTTCATTGCAGCATTATTCACAATAGTCAAGACATGGAAAAAACCAAGTAAGTATCAACAGATGAATGGAAAATATGTTATATGTGTATCACAAATATATATATACATATATATACACATATATATGTATATATATATTTAATATAATATAATATTGAGCCTAAAAAAGGAGATCTTGTCATTTGTAGCAACATAAATAGAATCTGGAAGACATTATGATAACTGAAATAAACCAGACCAGAAAGAAAAAAAAACCTCACACACACACACACACATACACACACATGATCTCACTTATATGTAGAATCTAAAAAAGTTGAATACATAGAAACAGAAGGTAAAATGGTGCTTACAAGGGTGGTGAAGTGGCAAAAATAGGGAGATTTGGTCAAAGGGCACAAAGTTGCATTTATGAAGGTTAAATAAGTCTAGGGATATAATTTACAGCATGGTGCATATAGTTAATAATATTGTATTGAAATTAGCTAAAAGAATAGATTTTGGGTGCTCTCATTACACACACAAAAATGGTAAGATTTGTTAATTAGCTTAACTGTAGTAATTGTTTCACTGTGTTTATATGTATACCAAATCATTTTGTGCACCTTAAATATATATAATTTATAATTAGAAAATAAAATTAAAAAGACACAAGTTAACTCACAAAGTCCAGAATCAAAATATGACTACATATGTCAGCTATAGAAGAATTAACTTGAAGGGGATATCAGTATTTGGGGCCTCTGTAACAGATCTTTAACATTATTTCTGAGCATTGAAACCTAGGACATCCTTTCCACCTCTGTGCTCTCAAATGCAGACTGCATGCTGTCGCACCCCTGTATAATGTACTAAGATACACCAGCTCCCAACTGCCCTTCCTTGCCTTCCACATCTAGTTTATATGATAGCATCTCTGCTTCTAGCAACCTCTTGCCAATAACCTCAGTCGACCTGACCTATCACCTTACTGTCCCTTTCTCTTGTGCCTATACCTGAGCTATTTATCATTGCTGGAGGTAAATCATAAAACTTTATAGTTCTGGAGTATAAAACAAGGGTTAATAGCCATGTTAGGGTCAAATTCCAGCTCTGCCACTTATTAGCCTATAGTATTGGTTAATTTACTTAATTTCTTTATTCTCAAATTCTTCATCCATGAAATAAGAACAATAATGCTAACCCCATAAAGTTGCACTGATAATTAAATAAGTTAATATAGCAAAGTGCCTAAAACAGTGCCTGGTTCATATTAATGCATATTAATGCTCTATGAATATTATCTATTAGCATTACTATTGATGCAATAAAAATGTATGGTTTTAATTGTCAACTCTGTTTTCAATGCAAATTGTCAACTCCACTATGATTCACAAGTCGGCTCTCTCTGTCTATTCTTAGGAAGGCTATTACATATGTCCAGCACTCCACGAAATCTTTGACTTCATCATTTTCCTTTTGCCTTACTCTTCAACAAATGGTCTTGCCTTCTATTATTATAATCTATCTCAAATTCTCTCTCAAATTCTTGCTACCAAATTTATAAATAGACCTGTGTTTCCATCCACTTTTTATATATTCTTTCTCTTACAATACCAAAAGTGTCCAGCATATTATTTGAGGTTTATTGTTTAAATTTTTCAACCTGTGCTCTGGATTCTATCTTCGTCTCCTTAGAGACTTTGCACTATGAATCAATTTCTCTCTCTGTTTCTGAATCTCTCTTACTTATAACTTCACTTTCTCCTTCACTATTGACTCTTGCCCATCAGTATTTAAACAAATTCAAGATTCTCCTATGTTACAAGCAAAGTGAAAACCAAATCAAACAAAAGTAATTAAAAACAAAACAAAAAAAATCTCTTCTCATTACCATCTTCTCCAATGATCAAACTTTTTTCTTTCCATCACAGGAAATTTCTTGTAAAAGTTGTCTATGCTCCCTTCTATGATTCCCAACTTTCAAACTGACTTGTTTGAGTGTCAAATGAAATAATATGTACAAAGTCTCACTCCTGAAAAACACAAATGAGACAACATCCTAAAATACATTTTTTTTAAGATTTTATTTATTTATTTCACAGAGGGAGAGAGATCACAAGGAGGCAGAGAGCAGGCAGAGAGAGAGGGGGAAGCAGGCTCCCCACTGAGCAGGGAGCCCGATGTGGGCCTTGATCCCAGGACCCTGAGATCATGACCTGAGCCGAAGGCAGAGGCTTTAACCCACTGAGCCACCCAGGCACCCGTAAAATACATTGTTTTTAATAAAAGTCAATTATTATTGCTAATATGCCATCACCTTCCAAAAAATAGGTATAGCCAAAGTAACTAAATAACTTCCTTTCTGCTAAATGTAATAGAGACTCCCCAGTACTCAACATCTGAACGTGATTGCTCTCTTGCTCCTTGACACCACTGGTCTCAACACTACTTCCTGGATATTTTTTCCCCAAACTCTCATGTTTACTCCTTCCCAGTGAACTTTTTGAGATTTTTTTTTTCCTTTTCCTATAGCTTAACTTTTGGATTGTTCAGGTTTTGTCCAAGGTCACTGTCCCTTCTATTTTATGCACAAAGAATTAGTTGGTAATTTTTGGTAGGCAGTTTAACAAAACTCTCCTGTTGGACTGTTTCATAACTTCTTTTGTTTCCTTTATTTTTTTTCAAGGATTTTTTCATTTATTTTAGAGAGAGAGAGCATGTGAGCTGGAGGAAGGGAAGAAGGAGATGGAGAGAATCCCAAACAGACTCCATGTCCAGCACGGAGCCTGATATGGGGCTGGATACCAAGACCCCGAGATCATGACCTGAGACGAAATCAGGAGTCAGGCACCCGGGTGTCTCAGTGGCTCAAATCTTGAGATTCTTCCCCAGTCTCATGCATAAATTATGATCTGGCTTTCTATTACACTAAGAAGATATAAGCAACATGGAAAGAAATTTCACTGGCTCCCATAATCACATCCACCCTCATTTTTGAATCCTGGGCAAGTCCAGCCTCTCAATCTGTGCTCTGAATTTTGTCTCCTATCATTTATTTCAAGACCATTGCCTCATCATTTCTTCCCTTTCTTTCCTCCGCTATTTATTGTTTTTCTTTCTTTAAATTTTTAACATACAAAAATGCTAAATTCTTTCATTTTAAAAGGAATCTTTCATTGCCATTTCCTACTTCCACCCTATTTCCAGACTTCTTTCTACAGCAACACTGTTAAAATGAGCATTCTCCAACTTGGTTCTTTTCATTTGGTCTTGAATCCACCCTCATTATTTTTACCCCCACAACCACTTCTAAATTACAAAGGTCTCCCCACTTAACCATGGTTTTATTTATCGCATTTCAATTGCCTGCAGTCGACAGTGGTCCAGAAGCAGATCATCCTCCTTCTGACTTAATAGTAGAACCTCCATAGTAGCCTTAACACCATGTTTCAATGTCTATGTCATTCACCTCATTTCATCTCATCGGTTAGGCATTTTATTACCTCTTATCATCACAAGAAAGTGAATATAGTTTGATAAAATATTTAGAAAGAAAGAGAGACTGCATTTACATAACTTTTATTATAGCATAGTTATAATTGTTCTATTTTATTACGAGTTATGGTTGTTAATCTCTTACTGTGCCTAATTCATAAATTAAATTTTATCCTAAGTATGTATCTATAGGTAAAAATAGAGTATATATGGGGTTCTGTACTATCCGTGGTTTCAGGCACTTACTGGGGGTCTTGGAACATATCCTTGGTGGATAAGGCAGACCTGCTGTCCTTTTGTTAAATCATATTAATGCCATTTTCTGAAGTTGATGATCAACCCTCATTCTTCATCTTAACTTCTCAGTAGCATTTTTTCCAGTTAATCACTTTTATTCTATTGGCTTATGAGACAGTAGTCTCCTGGTGTTTCTCTAAAATTTGCCCTTTCCTTCTCAGTGTCATTTGTTGATTTTTCTCATTTCCCTTATCTCTAAACTTAAGAGTACTCAGAGTTCAGTCCTTGTATGGACATCTAGTCTTTTGTATTTACAGTCATTTTGTGGATGATCTCATCTGATTGTGATACTTTAAGTCCCACTCTACGCTGACAATGTCCATGTTTGTATCTTAATTTATGTCTTCAGCCCAGACTTCTCTTCAAATGCTAAATATTTTCTCTGGGATGCTAACGGGTACTTTGCACTTTGCACATCCAAGTCTAAGCTCTGTATTACCCTTCGAACTCAGACAGTTGTACAGTTTTTTAAACTCCAGCTAGTGGCAACTCTATTCTCCAGTTCCTCAGTCAGAAACACAAGAGTCATCTTTAAGTCTTTTCTTTTTCAACTTATAGTTGTCAGTAAATATGGCTGTTTAAGCCTTTAAAACATCAGAATTTGAGGATTTTTCACTGTCTTCAGTTATTACCATCACAGCACAAGCCACTGTTACTTCTTGTAGGCATGGAAAGCAAAAGCAGAATTATTTAATGAATGGTGCTAAAATGTTTGGTCGAGGGACCAGTTGAAGAGCCTAAGAGTAATGAGCTTGTCCTCCCCTGTCTGAAGGGGCTCTGCTTCCCCTGAAGCCTGAGTCTCACTCATGCCTCTGGTAATGAGGAGCTGGTATTCTCAGAGAAGCCTTGGCACACATGGCTCCGAAATTCAGACTATGTTTCCATCATGACTATTCCCTCTATACAGAATGGTTCTAATGTTTGAGATCTAAAGAGACAGGACAGCGGAGGGAAGAGCATGGATAACATGCAGGTAACTGGTAATTGGACAAGAAGAGTTTAAGTGGTGTCTGGAAGTAAAAACCTGATAGGTGTGGGATTAAAAAAGAATGAAGGATTTAACTTTCCTGTCAGTTGAAAACCTCTTCACTGAAATCTGTCTCTTAACCACACTGGGTATAATGTCTGTCCTCAACCATCTACCCACCCAACTCGCTATTCTACAACACCAAAACTGTATCCTAATTTCCCTGCCTCCAGAACAGTTTCCCTCTCCCAACCCAGCTTCAATCTACTGCAACTAGCTGAGATTAAAGCCTAAAGTTTCTCAAATGATCTACAAGGCTCTTTAGATGTGGCCCTTTTCATCTTACATCTCCTACTGGTCTCTCCCCGACTCACTCCATTCCAACTCCGTTCCAACTCCCATTGTTCACTGATCCGGTCAAGTACACTTCTGCTTCAAGGTCTTGCCCTTGATGTTTTCTCTGCCTGGAGTGCTCAGCACCCTGACATCTCAGCGGATTGCACCTTCATGCCCTGACCTGTCATGTCATCTTCTTAGTGAGTGCCCACCCCAGACACCTACCTAAGCTGCCATTTCTCTATCACTGATGTGTTCTTTCCAGGGTCCTTTCCTGCATTATTTTTCTTCTTAGAACTCATAATTAAAAGGCTTTTATATTTTATTTATCATGTTATTTGCTTCTACTATACTGTAACTGTGAAAATAGGGATTTTGTTTGTTTTATTCACTGATGTATTTATAGACATAAGGTGTTGATAAATATTGGTTGAATGTATGAATGTCCTTATGAGGACTGAAGCCAAATTTTAGTAAGTTGAAGAATGTTAGAGGAAGATTTCAACAGAGCTGAGAAGCTTGGACTCTCGATTTCCCTTGAACACCCTCTAGCCGCAAAATCAGACCTCCCTCAGTCTGAGAAAAATAGATATTAATTAAAAAAAAACTCTTTAAATTACTTATCCTTGAGGGTGTCTCCTCCTAGCCGTCTTGGGGAAGGCTCTTGACATTTTAAAAAAAGGTGGATGTAATATAGTTATTTAAGCCTAAATGTGTTGATATGTGTGGAATTACTTGGAATTCAGGATTTAGTTCCAGGCCCTAGAATGAACTTCAATGGTTTGATTTGTTGGATAAGGAAATCCTAGACTCAACAATGGCCTAAAGTCAATGAAGTTAACAATGCCAGAACTTTCCTGGCATACTATATAGAGAAAGGAGTCCAAAAGGTTAGGAAATGGGAATATTGGAACAAATGTATTATATTTATCTTGATCGCTCATCCCTAACAATATGAACATTTTACTAACTGGCCTGGTGAAGAGGAATTAGCAAGCTCCTTATATGGTTTAATTAGATAGGTGTATACCCGAGTACAGACAGTAAGCCCTGAGAAGTTTCAGAGGCTCCCACGTTAGTGATTTCCTCTAGTGTTGGTAGAATGTTCTGACCATTCTTTTAAAGCAAAAGACAACTTAGAACATTTTACATTACTGTTTAAGAAGAAAGAAGACAAATTTTAACACTTTGTGGTTTTGCTAAATTTTGTATTGTCTGCTTTATCCCATTTACTGGTAAATCCATAATGCTATCAGGGCTGAGTGGAACCTGGAACAAGAGAAGACTCTTTAGTGTACCCAGTCTGAAATGTAAGCTGCTCTGCCACCTGTACCTAGTGACACAACATAATTAATCATGGACAACAACAACAATGATAACAACAAATCATGAAGAAAATCTGTGTGACAGATAGGGATTTGAGATGGAGCGTCTGGCATGCCCCAATCTTCTAATAAGTGTAGAGCCCATACCTCCTCCTTCAATCATATGCTGAGCCTATCATATCCATAAAATCATAATGTTGGATATTAACAAAAGCATTTCATTGGGGAATGAATGGAAATGGCATATGTGAGACCAAGCTATCAAAGGTTTAGATTGCATAAATAATTAGTGTAAGCAGATGGCTCAAATGCACAAAATCCTACTCTTACAGGCTTACCATTTCTTACTCAACCCACACATAGGAGCTCATGGGGAGTTCCTTAGAACCAGTTAACTGAAAGGGGAAAAAAAGAGTAGGCATGCTTTACAGATGAGGATACACAGTAGCATGTACCATTAAGAAGTGCATAATTGCTACATTACAGCCCAACTTGGAGCTATAGGAGACAATAGTGAAGGGGAATCTTTTCTTAATCAAATTTCAAGCACCATTTATAGTTATTAATACATACATAAATGAATGAATATATATGTTTATTTAAAGAAAGATTGTGTGTGGTATGGGTTTATATTGGTTCTTGGGTAGTGGCTAAGTCTTGTCTTGCTAGAAACAAAGAATAAAATTGGAATATTTAAGACAAGGAGGATCAGGAAAGGTATGGATGAACATCACAGAAGGGGTAAAAAGGGAAAGCAATCATGTACCAAATAGATACCTTCTAGAGGTACCCACTTCAGAGACTCCATAATCAGGTAGACAAGATGGGCCATCCTGTTGATGTCAATCAAGCTTATTGTCCAAATATTCCACTCTCCTCAATGGGCCATGTACAAAGAAGATATGCAGAGATATGGGCTAGGACTGGGCTCAAAACATATAGGCTTTCCCTCATTAACACTGGTCTGGCTACCACCTGCCCAGCCTTTCAATAGATGTTATGGTTAGATTATTCTGACCCCTTCTCTCAGATGCAAGGCAGTGATTTGTCTTCAGGAGAATATATGTACATATTCCAAATATGAACTTGCCTTCCCTGTCTGAAATACTTCTGCCAGAACATCCATTAGTGGATTTTACATAATGCCTTATTTATGTCCTTGTTATCGACACATCATTGCCTACAAACAAAGAACTCATTTTAAAGTGAAAGAAATGTAACAATGGGCTCATGTGGGAGGGATTCATTGGCTTACTATGAATTTATGAGAAAAAAAAATTTGCTAGAATAGTGTTATGGCCTGTTGAAAATTCAGTTGCACCCCAAAGTTGTAATGCAGTCCAATGTATGATTCCGATTTCTCTTCAGTTAGAATGTACAAGTCTGGGAACCAAGCTGAAGAGAGACCCATTTCACTGATATATTTAATAATCCATTTCTTTTTTTTTTTAAAGATTTTATTTATTTGTTTGATGGAGGGAAAGAGAGATCACAAGTAGGCAGAGAGGCAGGCAGAGAGGGAGAGGAGAAAGCAGGCTTCCCGCTGGTCAGGGAACCCGATGTGGGGCTCGATCCCAGGACCCTGAGATCATGACCTGAGCTGAAGGCAGAGGCTTTAACCCACTGAGCCACTCAGGTGCCCTAAAAATCCATTTCTTGAACATTTGCAGTGCATCTCTGCAGCCGGCCTTGGTAGGTTTGAAGGTACTAGTGGCCGAAGGAGGTATGCATATATTAAGGAACATAATCATGGTTCTGTTAATTAGGTAGCTGAGACTACACACAGGCCTTTTGGGACTCCTTCTGATACTGAAACAGATATAAAGAATAAAGTCAGTCTAATGGTCGCAGTGTTTATCCCTAATTATGAAGTGAAAATTGGTCTGGTACTCTACCACAGGGGCAAAGGAGGACTCACCCAGAGAAGTCACTGAAGTACTTCTTATTAATCCCATAGCCAGTTACAGTCATCAATGGGAAACTGCATCAAACCAATAAAGACACGTCCAATGAGCATAAATATTTGGATCATTCTGCCAAGTAGTGATGCTGTCAAAAGGTAGGAAGAGATAGTCTTAGAGATAAAGAATAGAGAATGGTTGGTATAAGAAGAAAGACATAATTATCAGTGCTTAGCCTAGTGTATATAGTTGGGCACTCTGATGGCTCTAACATAAGTTAACCATCTTCTGCTACCTTTGCTGAAAAGTAAAGGTGATGGCTGATGTTATAATAGTGGTCCAATGGGGAGCATAATGGAATTGAGATTATCCTTTAATTAGAGAGTGTCTTTCTAGTCTAAGGATTTTTGCCTTCCAACAAATATCTGGAGTGGATAAAAATTGGCAAGAAGAGTGGAATATACTTTATAGTCTCCACTAGCTCTCCTTCACTTTCAGATCTACTCTCCACACTTTGCTCCCTACTGTGTATTGTTAGAGGCTAGCTCTTATAGGTCAGCCATCCCTCCTTAAGTCTGGCTTTTAGTTGGGTTTGGCCAATGTAGACACCAACAGGTAATATTGGAAGATTGGTGGAAAAAGAAGCTGGGCTGAATTTCTGGTAAATTCAAAATGATGATTGATTCTCTCAATAAGTAGAGTTCCTATTGAATGATTCTAGGTCTGATTGGGATCTTAATTTTTTCCAATTTTTTTTTTAGTAATGTGAGTAGTAAAGATTACCACAACTGCAAGTCCAGAGTGCCTCAATATCTTTTTTTTCTCCTCTTAACACTGGGCATATGTTTTAGAAGCTTAATCATTAGATTAACTTCAAAATCCTACACGAGTGTGTCTTCTGTTTTCAGTAAACTGTGACTAGCACAGTTAGTTTCCTTAAGAAGGAAGAACAGATTTCTTCTACTTGCAAAGGTGTTCAGGGAAATTTGGGGATTAATGCTCCTAAGGCTTACTTGGGTACCTACACTCAGATATACCCACCCCAAGTACTATAATCTTACTCCTTCTCCAATAATACCCTTACTTTTATATAACATATACAATAATTATGTGTTCATCTTTGATTTCAGCCCTATTAATAGCAATGTCTTCCCTGAAGCTTCAAGAAGTAGAAGATTTTCTCAAATTCAAGATTTGAAGCTCTCTGCTTGTTCCCTGTATTTTGAATGGAGACTCAAAGTTCTGACCTTGTTTTTTTTTAAGCTCTCTTGTGCCAGCAGAAGTGGAGATTCTCCCTTACATTCTGAGTGAGGATCATTATTGCTATGGTGAATGATCAAGTAGAGCAACTCCTTGATTTCATAAAGTCTTGCTTTTGACTGGGACTTTATTCCAAGCAACCACAGGCAATAATTTACATAATCATAATACTCCTGCAAATCACTGATTAACAATATTCTACTTAAACAGGTGAGTCATTCATCTCAGAAGTTCAACCTGAAGATTTTTATCTTGGGACAACCTCTGGTCCCAAGAACTATATTGGTTAATTCAAACCAGTTATGAAAGTGCTACTGTGACTATTTAAGAGAATACAATTAATTTAGGGAATCAGTTACAAAGACAATAAAAGAGCCAATACACCAATAGGGATCTGTGAAAGAGAACCCAAGATGAGAAATAACAGGAATCTTTTACCATGGCTGAGCTGGAGGGACAAGGGGAGGAAATATTTTTTCCAGAGCCAAAGAACCTAGATCCTCCCTGGAACATGAAACCAATGAAGCCAGTCTTGTAGAAGTAGCTGTGTCAGAGATGCCACTGGGCCCTGCTAGTCCTTTTCTTTGGCCAAATTCAGCTAGAAGTCACTTCACATAAATATCAAGAAAATGTAGCCTGCTTAGATCAGTGTTTTTTGATACTCAGTAGAGCAGGGGGAGAGAGAGGAAGTATCTGTGGTCAAATGAGCCCAGGGGTGGCAGAATATTCATAAGCTATACTGAATTCAAGTTCACTCCAGAATGACTTAAGGGCTCACTTTCTGACATTTGTCAGACTACTATGGGACCAGGTCTTAGCTCGAATATTTGACTCGCTTTTTCTTTCTTGATGTAATTTCACTTTTATTCACTATCACTTTGTAGAAAGCAAAGAGAGTAATCCCAGCCATCTCATGTAAATATAATATTTATTTCTTTTAACTTGGCAGAAAAACTGTTAAGACAGGAAAATATACAACACTCAACCAAAGAAAAATTCCTACAAGTTCCTCAGTGTACACTACAGCCTTCCATAAGAATTTCTTCTTCTATTGTTTTAGTCCTTGAGAGTCCAAATTCCAACCTAAAAATTTCAGTCAAAAGAAAGAATTTAGAGCTCATTCCCTATTGGGTAGATGACATATGGTCATAAATGACTCTGTAGGTCACTTTTTGGGTATATATAAAACCAGACACCTAACACTCAAAATGGCCATAACTGGGTCCAAACATGCAATCTTCTTTCCAATCAGTATCTAAGAAAGAATAGATTACTTAAGTAACCCTTCAGTGAAGATCTCAGAGTTGCTGTCTTTGTGGCCCATTTGTGAGGACAAGTATCATCAGAAACAGAGAATGAGATTACATTTGTCATCAGAAGAGCAAGGTATCTAGCTCTGTGTTTTATCTGTTGTTAAAACAACTTCCTATTATCTTTTTTGACTAATAATCGAGGTCTTTTTTCTGACTAATAAGACATACTTATGTCAAAACTCTGAATGTGATCTTGCTACCTATGAATCACAATGTCAGATGTCAAAGTCGGTGTATGTTTTTCTTTAAGTTGATAGACTGTATATGCAGCCATTGGTAAGAGGGAAATTTGAGCTCAGCTTTGGAAGTATCCTGCTGTTGGTTGTCTTAAGCTGCAAGATTTAACTTATTTTATATGAATGCATGCAACATTTATTTGCCTTCCCTCTTCAAGAAAAAAAAACACCTATATTATAACTGGTGAATATTCACAAATAGTAATTCCATAACCTTCCTGAAATATATCCCAGTGCTATGAGGGAATTCTTATTGTGGAGACTTAGGCTGGATTTCTCCTGCATGGTCTTCAATAAAAAGAAAGTTACTGCTCACTTTTTTCTCATAACATTCTTTTCCCAGCCAGAAGCCAGTTTTTGTTATTTTCTTCTTTTATCACTGTAATTCAATTCTACTTTCAGTCAAATATATCTTCTATTGCTTATATATGTTGTTTATAATATATATTTATATTCCTTATGTATTTTATTACTTGCAGTAAATTAATTACTATTCCTGTTGTTTATATATTAAGAACTATAGCATTCTTACATAGACTCTTCATATTTGTAACTTTTATTTTTTATATGTCTATCTACATTTGTCAACTTTTAAATTTAAAATGTAAAGTGTTCTTTCTTACTGCTTACTTCTCTTTTTTTCACAGCACCTTGCTCACACCTTTAACTATAAATAACCTCACATTCTGTTTACATACCCACTTTCCCACCACTCTCAGTGGGCGAGAATGAGGATTTCTTACTGGTGTTTTGGTTCAGAGTGCCTCCCAGAGCCCAGCACAGAGAAGGACTCAACAACTATTTAAATCAATGGATGAACGACTCCACAAATAAATGTAGTGCTTATGTATATGGCAGCGTTGAGTTGCTAGACAGAAAATGCCAACTTCTATAACTAATCCATATTTTGATCCATATTAAGTAATTAGTCTTCAGGTGGATTAATTTTCAATTAAAAATAGGATGGTAATTGTCTTATAATAAATTAGAAAACCCCCTCTTATGTTTACGTAAGTCCACCTCTCATGTATTATGAGATTCACATAAACTGAGAACAAATGTATTTTGTGACCATTATTTCATCATTGATTAACAGAGCTCAAAACATAGTAGATGTTTTGTAAGTATTTGTGGAGTTATTTAATATATTGATTATATATAAATATTTAATATTTAAATATAAATATTTTTAAAAAGTGATAGCCTATACCTTTTGAACAGATGCAGAAATAGAGTAAATAGAATAGTAGGTGATAGTAGGCAAAAAAATTAACTAGAATGTATTTAAATTTTTTTTCTTAAATATTTCAATAATGAGGATAATAGTTAATTCTTTTTGAGCATTTTTGTGGGCTAGAGACAATAATAAAAAATTTATATGGATTGTGTATTTAACCCCCCAAAAAGCATTTAGGGTAAAAAATTCCATTTTTTAGATAAGTAATATGAAATACAGAGACTGAGTAAATTGCCCCAAATCTTATATCTCATGAGTAGACTTGTCTGTCAGTATTTAAATCTATGTAATTTAACTCCACTGACCATAATCTTTTTTTTAAAGATTTATATATTTATTTTAGACAGAGAGAAGAGGGGGAGTGACAGAAGGAGAGGGAGAGAAGGAATCTTAAGCAGACTCCCCATGCAGAGCCTAACCTGGGGCTTGATCCCAGGAGCTCCAAGATCATGACAGGAGCCAAAATCAAGAGCTGGGCAGTCAACCAACTGAGGCACCTAGGTACACATCCACTGACCATAATCTTTCACCATTATGCTGTGTTAACTCTCCAAGAACAAAATGAGCTTACTATTTTGAGTATATGCTAATGTGCTACAGACAAAACAGAGACCTGTGTACTGTGTTAACAAAGTGAGCCAAGTTGAAGATGTTCTTCCCTTTTATTTGCTATATATCTATTATGCTCTGAAATAAATTGCACTATTTCACTATTCAAGGATATATTTTGCACAAAAGCAGCAAGCACTTCCAGCAGACCTGCTTCAGCGAAGTATGTGACACATTTAACAGATTCAGCCAAAACTGGGACATGAAATAAGTTCTCTCTTCAAAACTTGTCCATCATTCTAAAGATTGGTGTATTTTCTTTCCCAAGGAAAACTACTAGGTTGTTTTGTGACTTTTATTCTCCATAAAAAAATCATAGTTCCATTTCAACTCGCAGTGATGCTACCTAATTTAAAATTATTAAAAATCATTAATAAACATAATAGGAACAGATTTTAAGGGGATTTGGCTGTAATAGGCTATTAACTTGGCCAGGGGCATTTAATATTTCTTCCAAAAATACTGTTATTGTAAGAGTTACATTATTTTTGAAATAATATGTAGCTATATTGACAACATCAATCTATAATAGACTATGGATCATAGTTTGAATTTGTCTGAGTGAGAACAAAAAAATTGATCAATTGTCCTAGATTTTTTTTAATGCTTACTTATTCTTTCATTTTGGGTGTTAAATTATATATTTGATTCTTCCTCTTCTCTTCTTCTTCTTCTTTTTTTTTTTTGTTTATTGTAGAAGACTACAGGATTTCTGAAATGTATAATCAGAAGATTTTAGCTTGAACTTGTTTGTCTCTTTAGGAAACCCATGTCTCCTTTTAAATTACAGGAAGAAACCATGCTTCCTATTAATTCAGAAAAGTATTTTAGAACCAAGTATTCAAGGGAAAGGGCAAAATTTAGGGATATTTTTTAAAATGCATTGAAATCATAGCAGAGGAAAGTAGGTCTCCACATTCTTAGCAGGTTGCTTGTAAATCTGAAAGATACACACTCTGTTTTGAAATATCCTGTGACAGACTTGCCACATTTACTGTAACATTTATGTAAGGAACTCCTCCAATGGTTCACCTTCTTGCTTACTGATGAGTGGAGTTGCATGTGTCTCAACTGGAACTATAATTGGCACTTAACTCTCCTTTCAGCCTTTCAGAATACTGGCATTTCTTTTCAGGATGTTCTTAAGCACAGAGGGAATTAAATGAGGGCAGGAGGATCTATGGAATAGGTGAGATCACCCATCAAGTACCAATTCATTCACATTCTCAACTTTATTGGAATAGCAACCAGTACCTCCTACACAACAGAACTGTTGAAGTTATAACAATGTCTTTGCATATTTGTTTCCTGTTTCACCTATAGTTGTTAGAGTCAATTTGCAGCAGTTTTCTAAAGAAATTCTTTCTGCCTAGAAATCTACTTGATTGTAAAAATGAATAATAGTTTTCTTACCCACACATAAACTACAACTATAAATCATTTTAATGGTGTAATAACTTAAGATTGTATTTAACTGGAATTTCTTAGATATTCATGTTTTCTTATAGATAAGTAATTTTTTCCTCAAAGCAAACTCTAACAACATATAATGATACCAAAACTGTTTATCAGACCTTTAGGTACCAGACTCTATGCTAAGCACCTTATATATATTACTTCTTAGTTCTGATATTTATTTCATATGTTAGTATTATTATTCTCATTTTACTAATAAAGAAATTGAAACTCAAGAAAGCTAAACAATATTTCAATACCTTATTTCTAGAAAGAGATTGGGCAGGGTTTAAATCTAGGTAACTTTGGCTCAAATATATATATATATATATAAAATGTTCCAGGCTGCATCCTGTTTTATAAACAAGGATATAGTTCCCTGATGTTAGTGTTGGTCAACTGAGATGGAATATATTCCAAAAGGTAATTTTTTAAATTTATTACATATAATGTATTATTTGCCCCAGGGGTACAGGTCTGTGAATCATCAGGCTTACACATTTCATAGCACTCACCATAGCACAAACCCTCCCCAATGTCCATAACCCAGCCACCCTATCCCTACCCCTCCACAGCCCCAAAAAGTAATTTTTGAATTTTTAAAAAAATATATTCTGGTACAGAGGACTTTTAGAGCAATGAAAATATTCTCTGTGTTATAATGGTGGATATATGTCATTATGTATCTGGCCAAACCCATAGAATATACAATGTCAAGAGTGAAGCCTAAGGAAAAGCTACGTATTTGGGGTGATTATGATGTATCAGTGTAAGTTCATCCTTGGTAAAAATGTATCATTCTGGCGAATGATGTTGATAATGGGGATGGTATGTGTGTGTGTGAGGGCGGGGAGTATATGGGACATCTCTGTACCCTCTTCTCCATTTTATTGTAAACATACAACTACCCTTAAAAAAATTAACAAGGCAGGGAACAACAAATATTGGTGAGGATATGGAGAAACGGGAATCCTCTTATACTGTTGATGGGAATGTAAGTGGTGCAGCCACTCCAGAAAAAAGTATGGAGTTTCCTCAAGACATTAAAAATAGAGCTACCTGGGTGCCTGGGTGGCTCAGTGGGTTAAAGCCTCTGCTTTCGACTCAGGTCATGATCTCAGGGTCCTTGGATCTAGGCCCGCATGGGCTCCCTGCTCAGCGGGGAGCCTGCTTCCTCCTCTCTCTGTCTGCCTGCCTCTCTGCCTCCTTGTGATCTCTCTCCCTCTGTGAAATTAATAAATAAAATCTTTAAAAAAAAATAGAGCTACCTTATGACCCAGCAATTATACTACTAGGTATTTACCCCAAAGATACAGATGTAGTGAAAAGAAGGGCCACATACAGCCTAATGTT
Organism: Ailurus styani; assembly: GCA_002007465.1. NCBI lineage: Eukaryota > Metazoa > Chordata > Mammalia > Carnivora > Ailuridae > Ailurus > Ailurus styani. The sequence continues at coordinate 5,140,620 of LNAC01000010.1, read as the reverse complement.
CATAGCCGCAATGTCCACAATAACCAAACTATGGAAGGAGTCGAGATGTCCTTCAACAGATGAATGGATAAAGAAGATATGGTTCATATATACAATGGAATATTACTCAATCATATTATACATATGTATAATATGTATGTATATACATACATATATATTTGGAATGTTACTCAGCCAAAGGATGAATACTTACCATGGATGGAACTGTAGGGTATTATGCTAGGTGCAGTAAGTCAAGCAGAAAAAGACAATTATCATATGGTTTCACTCATATGTGTAATATAAGGAATAGAGGACCATAACAGAAGGGAGGGAAAACTGAATGGGAATTAATCAGAGAGGGAGACAAATCATGAGAGACTTTGGACTCCAGGAAACAAACTGAGGATTACATAAGGGGGGATGCGGTAACTGGGTGATGGACGCAGGGGAAGATTTGTGTTATAATGAAGCACTGGGTATTATGCAAGACTGATGAATCACAGAACTGTAGCCCTGAAACAAACAATACATTATATGTTAATTAATTGAATTTAAATTAAAAAATAAAAAAGTAAAAAATAAGAAAACATGCTTTGTATAATTTCAATTCCTTTAATTTTATTGAGAATTATTCTATAACCTAGCATATGTTTTATCCTGAGGAATATCCCATGTGCACTTGAAAAGAATAAATACTTTCTGAAAGCATTGAAGACTAGACTAGGGAGGTTGGAGGTATATTACAGAAAGTCTTTGCTGTTCATTTAATTTTTTGAGGGGGTGAATTGGAGAGTATTATTATTTGAATTGTATTTTAGGATGATAATTAATGGGATAAAGTGGTGAGGGAGATTGGGACTCATATATGTAATTGTTTGAAGAAGACATCATTGTCATGGTTTATCTGTTTTCAACCCAACGTAATTGCCGCCTCTTGAAGAATATTTTACATTGCATGGAGAAGCTAGAACACACATTTACCGGAATCATCTTTTATTTTGTGTGTGTGTGTGTTCGTGCGTGTGTTTTCAAAGATTTTATTTATTTATTTAATTGACAGAGAAACAGTGAGAGAGGGAACACAAGCAGGGAGAGTGGGAGAGGGAGAAGCAGGCTTCCCAAGAGCACAGAGCCAGATGTGGGGCTCAGTCCCAAAGAGCTTGGGATAATGACCTGAGCCAAAGGCAGATGCTTAATGACAGAGCCACCCAGGTGCCCTCAGAATCATCTTTTGTATACAGTCCCAGATTTTAGTAATGAGAGGACCCTGCACATGATTTGAACAGCAGAAGAAAGGGAAAGCCATTTTCCTCAAGATAGAATTGCAGCCAGAAGAATGAGAAGATGCGCAGTTCGCAGCTGGCCACTAAGAAGCTCACGACAACCACTCACTTCGCTGCCTCAGAATGAAACGGCACAAACTTTTTAGAGATTCATGAGAATGTGGCAGCTCTCTTCCAAGCTTTTGAGAATCACTTTTGTGCTAGGATAATCAAGGTTTTCTTCCCTAACCTTCAGTGGCAGCAACCTTACTTTTTGGCATTGGCTTCCTGCATCTTCATTCCACACATATTTCCTAATAAGCATGTAAGCCCCTAGTAATGCATTGAACCTTTGGACTCAAAATTCATTGAGTCGCTTCTCTTTTTTCTGACTTAATGCTGATTGATGCAGTTATGGTGCTGTTAATCTAAGGTAATAGAATCTATAAGATGGGACTCTGAAACTAGTTCTGTAATCCTATTGGATTTTAATTTAGTAATAGCTTCATTGCCAGTGAAAAATGGAAATTGAAACACTAATAGTCCTTAGAATACAGTTGTGAAACAATGAATTAAATTATCACAGATAATCAAATACCTAAATAAAGCTGAGTTTAGGAGACCAAATAACTATAGCAGTACATGTAATGGAGGAAAAAAATATAAGAACTGTGGAATGAGCTGGCGTCTTTTAAATATACTGGAAAACTTGAAGAAAGAAAATAGACTCATTGCTTTTAATTTCCAATTCAAGGCCAAGGCTCTGAAATAATTTCTTATTTACTATAGTCTTAGGGCTAACATTTGTGAAAACCAAACTTAAAATCTGCCCTCCTCGTGAATAGCTAAATTATTTTAAGAGCAAATCAATTTATAGTCTTGTCAGTTCTTTATTGTTAAAAATTAAGGTATTGATTTCAAATAAGTAGAATCTTGACAATAAGAATGGCATGTTTGGATAGTTGTTTATAAATCTGAATACTTTTCTTGCTTTTATGGGTTGATTGTGTCTACCCCAAATGCATGTGTAAGTTCTAACCTCCAGTACCTAGGAATGTGACTCCTTTTAGAAATAGGTTTATTACAGGTATAATTCATCAAGATGAGCTCATTATGATGGCCCTTATCCAATACGACTGGTGACTGTATTTAAAAAGGACATTTACACACAGACACAACCTTGCACATACAGGGAATGATATGTGAGCATGAGGCAGAAATCTGAGGGATGCATCTACAGACCAAGAAATGCCCAAGATTTTCAGGAAACCACCAGAAACTAAAAGACAGGCGTAGAAAAGATTAACCCTTGCAGGCTTTGGAAGAACCAACCCTGCTGATATTTTGATGTTGAATTCCCAACCTCTAAAACTGTGGGACAAGAAATTTATGTTTTTTAACTCACCCAGTTTATAGTACTTTGTTATGGTAACTCCCACAAACTAATAAAAATGGTATCCCCTAGTAAGCCTACTTTAGCTGAAGTAGTAGCCTTGCTCTCTGGTTGAGGATTTTAGCTTTCTCTTTAGAAGTGAAGGAAGTACCTTCATCATTTAAAAAAAAAATTAGGCCAAAAATTACAGTGGAATATACCGCCACTGAAATTTGCATTCTGAATCCAATGAGGATAACAGAGGCTCAGAGAAAGAAAGGAGATGCTTCAGTTGTTCCCCACCAGAAACAAAATGGGCATTGTTACTATACTGAGTAGGAAGAATAAAATAATAGTGAAAATGCTTTTCCTCTTGGAAGAATTTGTTGGTAATTTATTGATTATTATGATTAGGACTGATGTATGTGCATCTACTAAAATCTTGCCTTACTTATTTAATAGTGATCTTAAAAGCGTACTGTAAAGGTGATCCTGTCAGCAATACTTCAAGCATTACATTTGCATGGTCAACATTTTCATGGTCACTTCGTCTAGGAGAAATGGCCAGAGATGCAGATCTATGTCTTTTCATGGAAACTGGCTAATAGTTTGGCTGGTTGTAAGAGGTTTGAAAGGAAACAAAACAAAACAAAACAAAACAAAACAACACATTAGATTGACAGGAAGTTCTAGGGAAGAAGTATTTGGATGGAACTTTCGTAATGACACAAATTAGATACTCACCAACTAGCTGCACATGAGTCTGACTAATCAGGTGGATAAGATAATCTATATGATGTATGTGAATCTGCCACTTTGCCAGCTGCCCCAGGCCTCACTCAGGATGGGAATGCTCCCATCAGTGGAAATAACAGAGGTACAATTGAACAGGAAGATCAGATGCTCAACTATCCTTAGTCACATTCATTTTTTATGCCATCGACATAAATAAACAGTCAAAGAAAAGGCTTACTATTCTGACTGGGATGACTGAAAACACAGAGGTGCGAATATATCATGGGGGGTCAATATAGAGGTTCTCATGTCCAATAGTAAAAGTTAAAGCAAAGTGTGGCAGCTCAACCCAGGAAAGGACCACGAATAACACAGATCCTTCAGGAATAAAGGCTTGGATCATCCTGATGGGTGAAAGGGTCCTAATATACTAAGATGCTAGTTGAGAGCAGAGTGAGAATAAAATGGTTAGTGGAAGAAGGAAGTTCAATATTATCCATATCTCCATATACCTAGTTCCATATATCCAATATCTAGCTGTGTACATGTGCTTGTTTAGTTTTTTAGTACATATACTATATTTACTAGTTTTGGAGATACACACACACACACACACACACACACACACACACAGTTTTGGAGATTATCTTCATCTCTGTCACTTCTTAAATTTAATACAAATACATTAGTGTTGTTTAGCCCTGTATTTCAGTGTTTCAGTTATGGATAGCTAGATCTTCACAAAACCATATATGGATAGTTTTGTGACTGATCAGAAGACAAATGAACTTCATGCTCATATCTATGAAGCAGTGTCTCAAACTTTCTATCTTTCCTTTCAAGGAGAAGGCAACCATCTCTTCAGTTATATGGGAAAGACCAAAGCTTATTCAAAAGTAAAAATATGGAAAAAGTGATGTTCACCAAAGACAAATTGTGAAATTATTAGTTTTCAACCTGATACCACCACTCTTCCCTTCCAGGTCTCCACTGTATTGTTGGGAAAAACATTTCCCAGAAGTGTTTTCCCTGTTTGATTCCAGGCTAGTTCGCTAATGAGAGGGGCCTAATCCAAGATATGAGAGACAGAAAGGAGAAATCAAAGGTATCAAAATGCCTGGGAGATGTGAAATTCTCACTGGCTTCCCACTTCCCACCGAAGACCCTGTGTTTTGCTGCTAATGACTGAGACGAAAGGTGCAAACTTCATAGAGGTTCTAGAAAATCACAGAAGCTTTCTGGCAAGCCTTTAAGAACAGCAAACTTTGATGCTTTATACTGAGCTTTCCAATGTACACTTCCTAACATTTAGTAGCAGCTTACCTGATCTTTTATTTATTTATTTATTTATTTATTTATTTATTTATTTATTTATTTGACAGAGAGAGAGAGAGAGAGCAAGAGAGAAAACACAAGCAGGGGCAGTGGGAAAAGGAGAAGCAGGCTTCCCGTCAAGCAGGGAGCCCGATGTAGGGCTGGATCCCAGGGCCCTGGGATCACGACCTGAGCGAAAAGCAGACACTTAACGACTGAGCCACCCAGGCACCCCAGATTACCTGATCTTTAATTAACATTTCACTGATTTCCACTCTATCAGTTTTTACAGCAATGACCTAAATCCATATTAAACAATTTATATTTTGATTGCATAGAGTGGCTTCTATTTTCCTGACCATGTTCTGAATGATACCATGATTATGGCCTGAGTCTGCGAAATAGGTATGAGAAAAATGTGGTTTTTTATTTTATGTAAACTATATAGTCTGTTTCATTAGTGGCTTAGAATATGGATAGTATCTGATCAATTATAAGTTAATCATACTTCATTTTGTTTTCCATTTGAGAAGTACACTTACAATGTTTGAAAGACATCTATAAGACTTATGAAAAAATCCCTGGAGTTTCCCAAGAAGAGAATGCTCTCACCCATGTAATTGTTGGTGCAGAACCTACTTCTGTGTATAAACCTGAAGTTTTTCATTCTATGCAGTGGATAAGCAAGAGCAGTGTTAGATTTTCTTTTTTTCTTTTTAAAATTTGGTTTCTTTCCAAAACTGTTATTAAAATTTTATTTTAATAACTTATTTTTATTATTTTTTTTACACAGCCTCTCATCAGCTATTGTAGACCTAAACCTAGGAATTTTAGGCAGAATAATGGATTCAGTTTTTAGCACATTCAGGGAACTAGCAATGTGAAGTAGGAAAATATCTGCCATTTTCTCAATTGCCATCACTGTTCCTTGCTATTAAAATGTTTTTTAATTAAGTGTATTATTATGTAATTATTGTGAATTATGCATCATAAACTAATACTTTTAAGTTTGTTTAGAGTGAATATGTATTTTGAAATCAGATCACAGCTTTCAAAGTTAATCATAACTTAAGTTGCTTAGGAGTAATAGCTAAAAATATTCAAAATAAATATAAAAGAAGGGATTAAAGACCTCAGGATGAAAAAAACATTCTACATCAATATGCTTCAAGTGGATTGCTTGCAGGACTGCATGAGCAAACTCATTTATGATATGCTTTAGAAAATTGAGTCATAAAATGAAATAGGACAAAAAAATTACAAAATATGGGAGAATGTAGGCAGGAGGATAAAAGCTTAAATTTTGAATTTTTTCAGTATTAGCTTTAAAAGTTAATTTTGTTCTCAAAAGTATTTTATTATAATGTTAATAAAATTTTTTAGTTTGTTTTTGTCAGCATAGCATAGATTATAGACAAATCTTGTCCAGGGGATGGGACCATTAGTTTAACTAAATATCATAAGTAATAGAAAGAAATTTAATGTACTAAACTTGATTATATAAGTCAGTAAGTCACTAACAAATTTTTATAGGAAAATGGCAGATTATAGTAACCATCATTTCAACAAGTTTATTAGAAACCCTCCAAAGAACAGGAAATATCAAGAGACATGATCTTATTAATGACTATGACACAATAATCTAATTTAAAATAATTGAATTATTAGGGTCAATTGAAGCCTGTGTGATAAACTACACTCCATACATCAAAGTCAATTAGTAACTAAGTCAGTCATAACACCCTTCAAACAAATGACTGTATTGATTCACATTAAAAGAATTAACTGGAAATCAAAGATACCAGATGCAGTAAAGCTTAGCGATGATTCACAATTTCTAATGTAATCAGAAATTAAGTCTTTTAATACATAATTTTTGCTACTAAATATAAGTTGCTTAGAGTAATGAGTAATAAATAATAACTATATTATAAAATATGTATGATATATATATACTTCTAGGTATTGTACAAGTTGCTAATCGCTGTCATGTTTTAAAACAACTGTGAATAAACCTTGAAGATATTCTGCTAAATGAAATAAGCCAGTCACAAAAGGAAACTGCTGTATGATTCCACTAATATGAGATATCTATAGTAGTCAAAGTAATAGATGGAGAAAGTAGAATGTGGGTGCCAGGGACCAGAGGATGGAGAAATGGGGGGATGGTTAATGGATACAGAGTTTCTGTTTTGAAAGATGAGAAAAGTTCTGGAGGTGGAGGGTAGTGATAACAGCACAGAATGTCAATATACTTAATGCCACTGAACTATACACTTAAACATGTTCAAAACAATACATTTTATGTTATATATATTTTATCACAATTTTAAATTAATAAGACATTACCCCTACTTTCAGAAAATGTGTGATCTTCTTAGGAAACATGGCAGGAAGAGTGCCAGGGCGCCTGGGTGGCTCAGTGGGTTAAAGCCGCTGCCTTCGGCTCAGGTCATGATCCCAGGGTCCTGGGATCGAGGCCCACATCGGGCTCTCTGCTCAGCAGGGAGCCTGCTTCCTCCTCTCTCCTCTCTCTCTGCCTACTTGTAATCTCTCTCTCTGTGTCAAATGAATAAATAAAATCTTAAAAAAAAAAAAAAAAGAAGAGTGCCATAAGGGAGTATGATATCAGTCATGATATATGACAGCACCAGACATAATGTCAAAAAATTGATATATAATTCAGCCTTCTCCAATAGGCCTGCCTGATTACAGCTGTGCCACATTTTTTATCTTAACCCACCTTGTTGGATCCCCTGGGGCTTCTGGAACCTTCGTTTAGTTTGCCACTAATGTTGGGAGAAGACATGCTGATCTGCTGTAGTGTGTACAGTTGCTTTGGGTCCATTCTCATGACATGAAAAGTTTGGGAAGCCTTCCGGTTAAGTTCTAGGAGTTTAGAGAAACAGAGATCACTATGGATTGGAATCCTTTCGTGAAACTACATAAATAAGACATTTGAAAGAGATCATAAGTTCTAGTATAGTTTTCATAGATGTTCTAGTTGTACAGATTGCTGGAGAAAACATGTGAGAAAATATGAGGCATGGGCAGGAAGTGATGAGTAACTCAGCTTGGTTTTAACAAAAAAATGTTACTCAAAGGGAACAGTGAAAGATTTGTAAAGTGGGTTGAGAAAAACTTTGGGAATGACAGGTGGGAGAATAGATGAAAGGGAGGTATTGAAGATTCAATCAAGATTTTTGAGTTTTATTCAAGATTTTTGAGTTTTATTTCCTTCAGAAATAATCAGATAATACATAAAATCATACTTATCAATTGATGCTACCTTTCTTAATTTTACTATTAACAGGGATAAAAAAATCTTTTAATTTCTAAATGACATTTTAAAATGACATCTTGCAAAAAAATTATATTGTAAGAATGTAAACAAAATAGAGGAATGACTTTTTAATGTATATATGCGTATAGTTTCAACATGTATAAATCTTTGACAGTTGAAGAAAATATTTAGTCTCTGAGACGAAAATAATGAAAGAAAACTGTGCGTATATTTGAGCAATTACTTTATAATGTAACCAGCTTCTCTGTGATAACATATATCTCTATATACAGTTGCAAATAACAGAGATAAAAAATCTTAGAGCAGACATCTGACATGATATGTGTATTCCATTCAATAAACAGTTTTTATAATTTCTTCTGTAATTCCATTACACCTTGGTGGAATCTCAACTTAGAATGGTGACCAAGATGAGACTATTTCTTTGCTAACCTGACTCAGTGTTTAATCACAATTTGTTAGCAATATATTGCAATTTTTAAAATCTCTACCATCTTCTGAGACCACCCTGATTTGATAATTGGAGGTCCGTGTACCTTATTATTGTATGTCATTCAAGTGTCATGATTGGAGTAGCCTCTGAGTTATATGAAAAATGTTAAGTCTCAAGACATCGTGTATGATTTATGGTGATTGTTTTCTTCTCAATTTAACTAGATTCTCTAGGGAGCTGAAAAAGTATCAGTCATCAAATTACCCTCAGGCCTCTGAAACAGAAGCAGGAGAATTGTGAGTCCCTTGTAACTGGCAAAGGCCACTTCCTCCCTAGTGAAGATATTTCAAAACTGGTCCTGGCAAAGTAAATATTTCTAAATGTCCTTGAATTCTGCAGGGTTCACCTCCTTTAGTCTTGAATCTAAGTACTAAAAATAATGTAGGAGGCTTAGGCAAGTGGATTCACAATGAAATTATCTCTATCATGGTTACCATCATGTTTATTTTCTTTAAAATGGCATTGATAATTTGAAAACTTATTCATACCTTCTAAGATTTTTTTTCTTTTTATCTTTCTTAGCTCTTAATAATCTCTCCTTTGTCCTAGAAACATCCTGAGCTTAATCAAATACAAACTAATTTAGTCACAATTAATTGAAAGTTCACAGAAGGTACAATGATACAAGGCAATGCTGCAAGAAATTTAAAAAGAAGTTACACTGTCCCTGATGTTTTGAAATTAATAGTTTGAAAAAGGTAAATATATATACATTGGAAAATGACACAAACATTTTAAGATACAAATAAGTTTATTTTCCATGTTTGGGGGTAATTGTTTTTACAATGACACTAACTGACCTTAGAACATTACTATACTCACTCATTTAGTCATTGCTAAATTTCAATATTAAATCTGACACACTTTGCTAGGTTTTTCCACATGGCATTTTTTCTACCTTCTGTATAGGTTTTTCATATTGTATAATTATCTATTAGTATATCTGCCTGTATAAAATGAGTTCTTCGAAGCAAGTACTTCCTTTGCCTTATTCACCTTTTAATCTGTAAGGCATAATACAATATTCTTTTTATGTTAAATATTAATTGCATATTAAGTGAGTTAGTGAATGAACGAATGAATGAATGAATGAAGCATGGAACTGAATGAAGGATACCAATTCAGGACAAGTGCACTTATGGAAATTGGGAATTTGAAACTACCTTAAATATATACTAAGTCAAATACAAAATTATTATTTCTCAAGAAATTATTGTGTGCTTAGGAAATCCAAGGGATTCTAATAAATCATGAAGAACAATAATAGTGTCCAATAATATGGCTAAGAATAAAAAATAGTACATAAAAATCAATAGTTTTCAATTTGTAAGCAACAAGCAATCAAATTCCATCTACGTTAATAACAGAAATGATAGTACTGAATAGTAAATGTATCAAAAATTGTTTAAGAGATGGCTGAAAGAAATAAATGAGCATACTATGAAAAGATCTGATGTAACATTTTAATGATTTTCCAGGCATAGAATATTCTTGAATAAGATGCTTCAATATTCAAGAAATGGCAGGTCTCCTCTCATTAATAACGGTAATCATTAACAGTGTACACCAAAATATTCTTTGTCTCTTTTTTTCTTCTGGGCATGTAATAGAATTGACTTCCTAATTCTTTGAAGTTAACTATGGCCATGTGACTTGCTTTGGCCAACATGAAATGAGAAGTTATTTGCGTCACTTTCAGGAAAATCTTTAAGTGCTAGTGCATAATTTAACATGTTTCTAGTACTATGTTTTTCTACAGGATTTATGGTAAAAAATTTTGAGATGAAGCTTCTGTTAACTTAGGTTGCTGAGTAGCTATTGTGAAAACTACCTGCTGCCCCTGCTGAATTGTGATGAATGAATGGTAGGCCCAAGAAATACAATTTTATTGTGTTAAGCCAGTGAAATTTGGTGATTGCCTCAGAAATTTGGACATATATTCAATAATGGAATATTAATCTACAACTGAGATAACAAACTTTTTCTGTATAGGTCCAGATATTAAATACTTCTGGTCTTGAGGTTTATGTAATCTTGATCACACCTACCTACCTCTTCTGTTATAACACAAAATCAACTATGGATAGTACCCAAATGAATAAATCTATCTGTATCCCAATAAAATTTTATTTCAAAAACAAGGAAAAGGCCAGATTTGTTCTGTTGGTTGGAATTTGATGAAGTCTAATTTAAAACTTTAATGCAATTAAAAAATTCACATTTAGGTTTATTTTTAATTCAATTTGATTCTATCAATCATCAGAAAAAATATGCAATCATAGCTATAAGAATCTGAAAAATAAAAGTAATTAGACAAAACTAGCTTGAACAATTATTAAATATGTTTGAAATGCCATGATAGATATTGACCCGTGAATGGATAGACCAACATATATATGAGAATTTTCATATTATAAAGGTGTTACTGCATATCAATGAAGAAAAGATGGATTGATTGACACTTTAACTAACAACTAAGCTGCCTTCTAAAAATATTTAGATCTATATCTGACACCCTATAACAAATTTTTATGGACTAATGTTTAAATCCTCTGAAAATGAACCCAAATGCACTCAAAGAAAATATGGGGAGTGTTTTACACAATATTAGGATGTGGAGGTAGAGTTGCTTAATACAATATCAAGTCCAAAATCTTGAAAAATGATCGATAAGTTTAACGTAACAAATATCTAAATAAATGACATAAACAAAATCAAAAGACAGGGAAGTTTTAGAAACATTTTTGTAACAATTATCACAGTTCAATTCTTATTTACTTAACATATTAAGTGCTCCTACAAATTGATATGAAAAATATCAACAACTTATTAATGAAATGGTATACAGCATGAAAACAGAAGTTACTGGAAAAAATACAAATGAATTTTTTAAATATAAAGAGATACCCAACATCATCTATGTTAAGAGAATGAAACAAGAAGTACGCTTTATGAAAGTTTAAATTGTACACTATTTTGTGTTGGAAAATGTAAATATCTGTGTGGGACAATTGTCTATCATAATTTAAAGTGCAAATTCTTTTGGATTGGAAATTTCATGTTTAGGAATTTATCTTACAGATATTCTAGTGTATTTAGAAGTCTATACTTCTTAAGTACGTGCTCTCAGTCCCTCAAGGCATTCTTCATATGATATGATCTTTAGGTCTTACATCATTCTCGCTAATACTAATTTAGTTCTTATTTACTAGTATTCTCTTAAAACTGTCAAAATTGTTTGACTAATTAAAAGTGCAGAGGTTAATATATTTTTGCTCCCTTGATAGTGACACTACATTTTGATTACTGTAATTTAGGATTAAATATTTTTGTCACAATATACTATTAGCTCATATTTATTTTTTAATGAGTTATAATTGGTTGCATGTGAGCGTGTGTGTGTGTGTGTGTGTGTGTGTGTGTGTGTGTGTGTGTGTGTGTTTGGTAGCCTTTATAAAATAAAGATATATTTAGGATCTAGAACAAAACAAATCAAAATTAAATCTTTGCTAAATAAGTAAAGAGATAATATAACCCAGGTATCTACATTTTTACTTCCAGGGGGTAAACCTCCTATCCTATAAAGTGCCAAGAAGTTTGATCATCTTTCTCCACAATTGTGGATCTTCTCAGGCATTTTCTAGAATTTTGGGTCTCTTTGTGATTACCTTTATACCAAGATGACTCTGTATAGAAGTCTACACAAGATGTGCTTGATTCCTCTCCATCGACCTTAGCTGACCTGTTCAGGAAATTATGAGGTAAATCAGACTGTTATCCTCCTTGAGCCATTCTTATTGCATCAGTGTCTGCCCATATAATCATGCCAGGTTACCATGGAAAAACGTGCATTAATTTTCCTTAAAATATGCAATTCTAAGAGAAACATTTTATGGTAGCTTCAATGAAGGTTGAAATGGTAGCTAAATCAGCGTTTCCCCTATATCAGTTAGAAAGGAGAGAGTCCTTCAAGACTTAATCCTTTATAGGATGGTGTGTGCAGTGGGTGTTCTTTCTCCTCCTGATAAATTTAACTCATTTGGAGCTCTCTCTTGCTCACATATAGTCCTCTCTTCAACTCTGCATTTGGAAAACAGTTTTTTTCTTTCAAAAGGAAAAGTAATGATCCATTGTACTTTTAACTCAAGCAATGTCTCAAGCTTTAGTTAATACTCATAGACATGTTCTTTTGTTCAGTTTTTACAGGTTTCCAATGGTAGATATTGCTAGAAAAGAGCTGTATATCTGTCATTTGCCCCAAATACTAGTAGTCTTACATGAAACTTTATTTCTTAACTTGGCTGCATTACAGGCAAATCCAGATTGATTTTTCAGTGTTTTCCTTTAGTGTGTTTGTGTTTTTCGTGTTTATTCCTACCCAAAGAGATTGGAACCAGCTCCTCTGCTGCAGTTTTAATTAAATTATTGTAATGTTGAGTCTCACCCAAAATGGAGATAGATTGGGTTACTGATGGCCTATTTGGTAGAATGGATGGAATGAATTTGTAATGTTTCTAGTTGCTTATTTCTCCCTCCCTCTTTTTTTAATTCTAGGAAGTCTCTGATGAATTGATATAGGAAGCATGGAAGTGGGGCTTACCCAGCACATACACAGCCAGATAGGTTAGCAAGACAGAGTACACTTATCTTAGCCAAAAGACCGAGAAGCGGTAACAAGACAGATTATAGCAGGAGAAATGTGAGATATATTAGTCAATATGTAATATTGAGATAAGAATGTTTTAAATGACTGATCTGGGTGTTTAGTAATTAGAGAAATATAGGAAGTCAAGATGTAAGTTATGACAAGGAAGACCAGAAAGGTTAATCAATTAAAAAGGGTATTCTTACTGCTGACTATAATGAATCAGAGATGTCGTGCTATAAACAAATGTGGAAAATGTCATAAAAGAAAAGTTATTAAAATGGTGTTGGCATTACAATAGCTTTGAATCATCCAGAGTGAGCAAGAATAGAGAGCAACCCTATATTTTAGGTCTTCGGGGATTGAGCAGGAAAAGCAGTAATAGCTATTGTTTTCATGGATGAGATGAATTAAAAGGAAACCCATTTTTATTTTAAGGCTTGCATGTGGACTGAATAATGAATAAAAACTCAAAGTTTAGACAAGTTGTTCTTAAAGAGTGGGAATTCTAAAAAATACTGTTAAGTGCCGGAGGTGACAGGTAGGAATGTAGGGAGAGTTTGAGGAGAAGGCAAACAATTAGATAAAGGTTAGCATGGAAGACTAATGGGTGAAGAATCTGTGATTATTGTCACTTACAAACTTAAGTGTATGGGTGCATAAAGTTGTTTGCAAGGAAATATCAGCCATAAGACATAGCCAGAGTTAGCTTTTATGACAGTTACCCTGAACAACATTCCCAACTAAATTTACTCCTTGAATTTTGATTCCACTTGCCCTTCTCCCAGGTGGTAATCTCTGGATGCTAATTATAACTCTCATTCCTTTCTTATTGGGGGGAGGCAATCCCCATAATCTGTACACTTGCACCTCAAAGTCAGGATGGTTTATTTTTGCTACTTGCTTCACCATTGCCAATGAGTTCATTTGACTCTTTTGCGTGTCAGCTTCTTCAAGCTAAAAGGAAGTATTTTTACCTGCAAATAAGGTATAGTCCTTAGGTGACTTTACCTATGTTGACTTTCTCTATGTGGTTTCCTCCCTGGGGAATTATACTTCCCTGTCTAGGAGGTTAGATCACGTCCCCCAAGGGCAATGCTGTCTGCTAGTGGTGTGACCATCTAGGAGGCTGTCTTAGCTTTTCTTACCAAAGTAGAACAAGATTCCTTCATCTCTGCTCTACCCTAGAGGGAGGTTTCTGGTTTATGAAAACTCCTTTCCAAGAACCTGGATCAATCTTTAAGTCTGTTTTACTACTACTACTACTACTACTACTACTACTACTACTACTACTACTACAACTACTACTACTAATTTTCTTCAAACAATTAGTTCTAAAATTCCACTCATCAGAGAGCCTAGAGATAGCCATAAAAATAGAATCAATATATAGATGGTGTCAGATTCCTGGCAAGGGTCATAAATAAAGTTTCTGAGTGATTTTGGTGCATTTAATAGAGGGACCAGGATAAAATAGAACGATTTGTCTTCTTGGATTCTAAATATCCATGCTTGATGTTGACTTTGAACATAAGATTAAAATTTACAAACTATCTGTCTATTTGAGGGGGGCAGAATTCTGTGACGGATAGTTTGTAAATTTTAATCTTATGTTCATTCTGCCCCTCTCAAATAGACATGGCAATAATGAGTAAAAGTTTATTATGATATTTTATAGAGTACATGGTACTTGTTATTGCCAACTGAAACACTTTGTGATAATAGGTAAAGGCATGAATTTAGAAATCTGACACATTTTCAGTTGTCTGTTTTGATGCCTTACCCTGTGTAACTGATCATTAACAACAGATTCCTTGCAATTAACTAGACCTTTTGCTGTTGATTCGGTTTCAGAGGCATTAAGTCATATAAAATATTCAAAATAGTTGGGTTAAGCACCTCCTCCCAATTACAAAATATTATCCACACATGTTTAATATAGAAGAGGAAACAAATAATAACATGTCTTGATTCTCATTTCAGTTTTCATTTTATATTTATCAGACATTAAAAATTGCCAAGATTTGGCATTTGTGCTTTTCAGTTTCCCCCAGGCCTTTATCATTTCTCTAAGTAAATGCTATCTTGACTTGGGCCACTGAATCCTTGCTCCACTGCAACAAAAACAAAACTGCAGAGCTTGACATAACATGCCTCTCCTGCCGAGTCCCCATCGGTCCAGGTGTTAAAAATTGGACGCTTTTTTTTTATGTCCTTGATATATGAAAACAAAACCAGAGGAAGCTTGTCGAGGAAACTGTGTTTTAAACAGTAGTAGCTCAATCTGTGGATTTACAGGCTACTGATTTACAAGCTGTGAATGAATTGAGGCCTTCAGCAACAGGAAGCTCTGCCATTGGGAAACCCGAGAGCGCCGGCTGGAGCCCGGGGACCTGCTTGACTGCTAAGAGGAAAACTCACTCCAGGAGCCCGCTGTAATCAGAGTTGTTAACCAGAAGGAAATGTCTTCAGTGCTCTTACATGGCTTTTAATCAGATACTGACAGAGTGCCTTTGATCAACACATTTGCGCCATGAGGTTAACTAGAGGGTTCAGTGCGTCCACATAGATTTCACAGTCGGCTCCAAATGTACACGACCAACAGAGAGACTATTCAGACCCGATCCTGTGGCTGGCTCCCTCTCTGTCCTCTCAGCCTCCGGGGTCTGTTGTGGGGATTAATGAACCGCGTTTTTCAAACATCTCGCCATCTCTGAACTAGAACCGAGAGGCAAGCGTGAGGCATTGTTATGGAAGCTGGCTTGTTACTTCTTTGATATCTCCACATGTCTTAATTGGAACCTTAGACAGTGGCACCAGCCTGATGCCCTGTGCTAGGCCTTTAAGAACACAGGAGCGGAGAGAAAGAAACCTCAGGGAGGAATTATCTCACAGACAGAGATCACTGGTGGGTGAAATGGCCCCGGCTGTGTTATTTTTCATTTGCCAGCTTGGTTGGAATCCAGGATCCGTGACTTGAAACGAAACGACTCTGTAGTCACAGAGCAGGGAAACAAAGTTGGCAGAGAGGTGCCAGAGGAAACGGCTTACAAGGTGCATCCCATGATGTTGAGGATGTATATATTTTTCTGTCTCTTTAATTGCTAGTGAAAGATTCCATGTATTTTGTGTTGGCAGACAAGATGGATTAACTCTGTCTCATTGTAGGGAAAAAGAAATTGCTGGGTCTGCATTGATCTTGATGTCGGGAGATATGGATAAGTGGCTGCTATCTTTGAGTATAGATTAAAGAAACACATTACAGGGTGAGAGTTTATTCCCGCACTTTTACCTGTTCATTACAGATTAAGTATGAACATAAATAATCATGAAAGTGTGCAAAACTACAGGTTGCAGTCAGGTTTAAAATAGTCAGAAATAAAATAGGAGTATAATAATAATAATAATAATAATAATAATAATAATAATAATAATAAATAACAAACCTAAGAGCTTTCTTTCATTTAGGTGTTGACATAGGATTGGCCATATGTATCCAAATACTACCAAGAAAAACAAAGACAGGGCGCCTGGGTGGCTCAGTGGGTTAATGCCTCTGCTTTCGGCTCAGGTCATGATCTCAGGGTCCTGGGATCGAGGCCCGCATCGGGCTCCCTGCTCGGCGGGGAGCCTGCTTCCCCCTCTCTCTCTCTGCCTGCCTCTCTGCCTCCTTGTGATCTCTCTCCCTCTGTGAAATAAATAAATAAAAATCTTTAAAAAAAAAAAAGAAAAAGAAAAACAAAGACAATTGTTAGAAAGACATCGGTGTCTTTTTTTTTAATCTTAAGTATTCACATCTATAATTTTAAATAGTAAATATAAATTTCAAAATACAACTATGTTTATAAGTTCTTAAATCACTTGGCTTTTGTTTTTAAAACACCCAGGAAATTGAAGAATCACCTTCATGCTCTAGTTACTGACCTGTAAAAGAAAATATAGAAAAAAATCATAGAGGCAAAATAAGAGATAAGTGGTTATGGTTATTTTTTAATATACTAACTTGAAACCTACAAAGTCATTAAAGTTTGGTGAATTCTTTTTTCTTGCTTTCTTTGAAATTAGCTAATATTATTCCAACTTGGGGGAGAAATTAATATCTTTACCTCCCAGACACCAATGTTTACCTCAAGTGGTGTCATAGTCTACTTGTCTGAGAATCTATATGCTGTAATTTTGTAGTTATGTAATTACATTTTACGTAATTATGTAATATTGTGTAAAATTATGTAAATACGGGTTACATATAATTTAATTTTTATTATTTATTTGAGAGGGAGAGAGAGAGACTGAGAGTAAGAGAGAGAGAGCACGAACACATGAGCAGGAGGAGGGAGAAGCAGACTCTCTGCTGAGAAGGGAGCCTGACATGGGGCTCGATCCCAGGATCTTGGGATCATGACCTGAACGGAAGGCAGACGCTTAACTGACTGAGCCACGAGGCTCAGGCGCCCCAAGTTTCATATAATTTAAAGTAAGTAAATATTAAAGCTTTTCTCTGTAGAATTCACTAATTTTGTTTTTCACTTAAGTTTAGTTTCATGAGGAGTCAATTTAAAAATCATAATAAAATTTAACGTTTTTCTAATTGTCAACTGCGATGCTTTAATGAATTTTAGCAAAGTTCTAACAGTACCGGTATAATGATAAATATGTTAAGTTAGGAATTGTTACAAGACTTTGAAATGTGCCAATAGATCACTGGGTGTCCTTTGAATGAAATATTGGGAATTGCATAACTGACCTTCTGGAATTATGTGAGTCTGTAGGGGTGTCTCCCTGTGATGGATAGAAGTTAACTTGAAAAAAAACGAAGTAATGCAACTGTTTCCTGGATTTATGTTATATAGCCATGTAAATGATTTTTGCTCATGGCGATGCAAATGGATTTGTGCAGAAAGCTCTAGAATTCTTATTTGAATTGATTTTAACAGCTTGTTGTTTCTCTCACTAATTAGTGGATTAAATAAAATCTTTGAAGACTCTTCATTTCATATTAATATGATAGTCATAATTTAGCCTGTCTGAAAATTATACTGAAACATACATGAGGCAGAACAAGTTTTTTTAATTAAAATAAAAGCTAGCTTATTTTAGTTTTCCATTATAATAAATTTTTACAAAAATTACTGTTAAATCTGCTGGCTAAAAATATCTTCTCACAGTGTATAAAATTATAGAATATACATGGGGAGGATTTTTTTTTCATTCATTAGCATTTCTCAAGAATCTATAACAGTATTGTATGCATTCAGTATTTGTTGTTCCACATGGAACAGAATATAAAGAATGGAAACAAAGAATATAACTAAATCTAACAGAAAAGACTATCTGTAAATACCAGAGGAAAAATGGAAATCCTATTCTTCCCTTTCCACATAAAAATTAATTCTAAAAATAATGCTGAATTCCATATTACAGTGTACCTCCAAAAGGGTGGGAACAGAACTTTTAAAGTTATAATCTAATATCACGAGGGAGTTTTTTTCTATTTGCTTTTGTTTTCTTTCTTCTAATTTTTAAGAAACCAACAGGAAAAGCTGGCTACTTTGAAAATGCAAATGTATTGGGGTTCTGTCAGTGGAACTGGGAGCAATGATCGTGAAGCTTTTCTCAGTCTTAAGCTTGGACTTTTATTCTAAACATAAGAATCTTACAAAATAACATGTTCTCCATAATTAATCTGTTGTAACTATATCATTTTCCCTTTTCATTCAACCTATGAAAAATAAATGTGCATGAGGAGTTTATTTTATACTGTTCCATTTTGAAAACTTTAGGTCAATTCTTTACTGGTTTAAGGAATTTTATTATGCTATGCCTTGTGTAGTTTTCTGTGTTTCTTCTGCTTGGGTTTTATGAAATTCTTGGACTTATAGCCTTAAAGTGTTATCAGATCTGGAAATTTTTCAGCCATTTTTTCCCCAATATTTCTCCTCCGTATAGGATTTTAAATCCAATATAATAGGATTCTTGAATTTGTCCCCATAGCTCATTGATATTACTTACATTATTTTTCAGTCTTTTTATGTTTTATTAAGTAGGTTTTATTGTTATGTCTTCAAGTTCATTAATATTTTGTTTTGTAGCAGCTAATTTGTTCTTGATATCCTTCAGTGTATTTTTCACCTGAGACATATTTTTTTATCTCTAACAGTTTGATGGCACTTTTCAAATATTAACATGATAATGTTTTTCTTTAATTTCTTGGATATATACTATATATTTATAGTAGTGATTTTAACACCTGTCTGATAATTCTATCAACTCTATCATTTTAAGTTCATTTCTATTAACTGAATTAATTTTGTTGTATGAGTTGTATCCTTCTGATTTCTTTTCATGGCTCATAATTTTTTTTTTGATTCCAGATTTTCATTTGTACATGCTAGATTTTTGAGGGTAATCCTTTAAATATTTTTAATCTTTTTTAAAGACATAGTTAATTTATTTGGCTACAATTTGACTCTTCTGAAGCTGGTTATGTAAGCTGCTTCAGGCAGGATCAGAAGAATCCTTAGTCTAGGCTACCCTGGCCCCAGTACAGAGGCAACGAATTTCTGAGTATTCTACCTGATGTCCCTCATGTCTTTGACCCTTGAAAACATGATCTATTAGCCCTATGGGAAGTCAGCAGTTATTCTGCCTCCTTTCTGCAGACTTATATAGTTTTTTCACATGGTGGTCAGTATTCAGCTGATGATTCAAGAAGAATCTTCCACATCTCCAGAGTTCTTTCTGTGTAACTGTCTTCTCTCCTATACTCTGTTTTTTGAATTATTGTTTCCTTGTCTCCTCAGATGCTTAACTCTATCTTTGTTAGTTGGGCAATCATGGGGTATACTTTTCTTCATTCCAGATGACTTTCCTGTGCTACCTATTCTCTAATTTCTGAAAACCATTGCTTCATTTATATTGTTCAGGTTTTTAATTGTGTAAGGTGGCGGAATGAGTATGATTCCTTTTACTCTGTAATGGTTGGAAGCATAAGTCTGTTCTGTGGTTCAATAAAACTGAGTCTTCTTTAGCTTTGGAGCTATTATTTTTAATGTCTTGAACTCCCCATGGTTGTCAGTTGTATAATATCTGGACCAGATAATAAAAACTATATGCCAGGAAAGAATGAAGAGCTAAGCAGGTAGCCACCGACGACCTAGAGCAGGCCTTAATATATGTGTAACCCCATGCCATGAAGTGTGAGTCATTTGGTCTCTTCAAGAAGAGAACACAGTTTTGTTTTTCTTTTCAGGTTTAAAAGAAGTTTATGAAAAGTATAGAAGGTAACATAGCTTGCATAATCTTAAGTGCTGATGAAATGGGCCACTGTGAATATTTGTGCGGGTTGTGCAGTACACAATTTTAGTCGTGCCTTTCCATTATAGCCTATAATCTTGACCAGCAGAAGTGATATCTCTTCATGGAGCTTGTAAGAAATATGGAATTTCAGGTCCCACTCCAGATCTACAGGCTCAGAATCTGCATTTTAACAAGATCTCAGGTGATTTGTATGCTCATGAAATTTGAGAAGTGTGCATGTGCGTAACGTCTTGGAGTTGGGAAGTTCACAGCTTGCCTAGCCGTATGTATCTGTCTGTGGGAACACAGGCTGTTAAAGGGTCTCCTTCTGATGAGCAATATGACTTGCAGACCATGGTTGAGGCTGGGTCACCAGCTGTAGGTTTTTTATATAATGCACAGAAACCCTGAAGAATGTATTTTGTCCCTTTTTTCGTTCCCTCTCTTTTCCCCAATCTGTTGTATTGGGGAAACAACAAAACAAAACAAAACCCCATAATTCTCCCTTTTCCTTTATCACTCAAAGAGAATACCTCACTTCTGACACTTCTGGCCACCAAATGTGTGGGGTTTTTTCACCACACCAAGTAATTCTTCATGATACCAGCTCAGTGTCCCACAGTTTAACTCAATTGTAACACTATCTGGAGAGAGCATCAGATCCTACAGATTAAAGGTTCAGTCCCACAAAACTTCTCTATCCCACTTCAGATGCTAATCATGAGTTAACAGGTACCCAGGTTACCCAAACTTCTGTCTGATTGGCTACAAATCAGAGGTTCCCACAACCCCCTCCACAGGTTTGATTAATTTGTTAGAGTAACTCACAGAACTCAGGAAAACTTATTTACATTTACCAGTTTATTAAGGCATATGAACAGCCAGATGAAAAAATACATAGATCTGGGTGGGTCCTGAGTACAGAAACTTCTGTCCCCATGGAGCTGGGGTACATCTTTCTGTCTCCCTTTTGGTACATGGGTGTGTTTGCCCTCCTGAAAGCTCTCCGAGCCTATCCTACTGGGATTTTTATAGAGTTTTCATCACATAGGCATGATAGATGGTTAACTCCATCATTGTCCCTTCTTTCTTCTCAAGGAATGGGGGCTGGGACTGGGAATTCAAAGCTTCTAATTATTATTTGGTCTTTCCCATGACCAGTTCTTATCTAGGAGCCATCCAGAACCATCTCATTAGATCAAGACACTGTTGTCATCTAAGAAATTACGAGTTTCAAGATCCCTGTGCCAGGAACCAGGGGCAGAGACGAGTGTATACATTTTCTGTTATCTCACCACTCTCCTCTGGGGTCCATTGGCCAGCCTGAGCTCCAAGGTGTCAGACACAGCTCTGAAGGAAACACTGCTGTAGCTTTCTTATGCCAGTCAGAGGATATTATGTGCATTCTCTCTCTCCAAATATTTGTACCCTGTAAGCCACAATATGAAGCACTGGCTTAGCTTTATCAGAGGCATTCAGAGAGAGTGTCTTGGTAATTCTCAAGAAAGTAGACTATCAAAGGAATATGCAATTTGTGTTTGCATAGACATATGCTATTCATATCTTTTCCCTTTTAAGTATAAATCTCACATTCTAAAATAATTATATTATGGGCAGTTGGCCAATTTCAGTGTACTTAAAACTAGATTGGATACATTAATTGCTAGCTGAATGAAGAGGGGGAAGTTCCCTCCTAACATATTTTCCCCAGCTATCTTGTTAATCCCCAGCAGTTCCTGGGGGAAGTGAGCTGCATGCTGCACACTACCGTCATGCCAGGTTGCCAAGTGGTCAGTTAGGGCAAGCCAAACTGAAGGTAATAACCAAGACTACTACTTTGCTGAGATAGTGTAACAGGCAAATATAGGCACCAGCTCTGTAATGCTCCTTTTTTTTCTTTCTTCTTCTTCTTCCCCTTCTTCCCCTTCTTCTTCTTCTTCTTCTTCTTCTTCTTCTTCTTCTTCTTCTTCTTCTTCTTCTTCTTCTTCTTCTTCTTCTTCTTCTTCCTCCTCCTCCTCCTCCTCCTCTTCTTCTTCTTCTTCTCTTCTTCTTCTTCTTCTTCTTCTTCTTCTTCTTCTTCTTCTTCTTCTTCTTCTTCTTCTTCTTCTTCTTCTTCTTCTTCTTCTTCTTTCCATAAAGTGGGCACCAGGCATGGATCAAGTGGATCAGCACAGACAGGGGGCATCTTACTGACATCTCTGAAAAAAAGGCTCTTCTCTTCTGATTTTGTGGACCCACAGGGCTAGAAAGAGGAAGAGAAGGAAGTGCTAGTAGTAGAGAGAAGTACTGAATAGAGAGAAGTGTCTTAGTTAGGTCCTCCCAATAAAGAGGCCTCTGAAGGGAGTTGGAGTGCAGGATACGCATGTGAACATGAGTCCTTGACTGAAACCACCTCCATAAAACTGCAGTGCACTGGCCATGCACCGAGCCCTGTGTGGGGAGGGCAGCTTCCTGCATCTGGAGGCCTGCCAGGAAAAGCCTTGTCATTGCCTATGGTCAGGCACAAGAGATCACACAAAAGATTTTGGCCTGGAGCAGGGCTCCTCACATACAGTCAGAAGACGTCTGATGCAAAGTTACAGACTTGGGACAGAGAGTTCTGGTATACCTATGTAAGATTGATTGCATGGGGATTCACATATGAGGTTTTGTCAAGACTGACAGTGTTGCTACAGACATCTCCAGGCACTACTAGACAGGATCCTAATAAGCAGGAGTTAAAAGTCTTAGCTGAAGAGTTTGTATCAGCCTGAAAGAGAATATAAAACATTTGTTTCTCAGTGGAGATTGTGTCCTTGAGCAATGCCACTCACTGTTTTCAAATGTTTGCTTACCTGAGGATAAATATTTATTATTTGGCTTTTTAAAAATTTTGTTCTTTGTTTGAAGCATCATAGATAAAATTTTGACGACGCAGATATTGAGGTTAATGTATTAGCTACTTTGAAGGAAAAATATTTCCCGGGCGCCTGGGTGGCTCAGTGGGTTAAAGCCTCTGCTTTCGGCTCAGGTCATGATCTCAGCGTCCTGGGATCAAGGCCGCATCAGGCTCTCTGCTCAGCAGGGAGCCTGCTTCCTCCTCTCCCTGTCTCTCTGCCTGCCTCTCTGCCTACTTGTAATCTCTCTCTCTCTGTGTCAAATAAATAAATAAAATCTTTAAAAAAAAAAAAAAAGAAAAAGAAAAATATTTCCAGGTCTTTCAGTGTCAGTTTTGGTGAAGGGTGATGTCCTTCAAGGTAGTATTTTTTATGCTGTTAGTTTTATCAGTTTTAGATTATATTTTGCTGATTCTATTACAGAAATGCCTGTAGCAAGACCCCAGGACTCAATTCCTCTTCTATACTTATAGGGCATAGACATTCTTTATTCTTACTGTATACTGCTTCCCTAAATTGCAGTACATATTCCCAATACTGTGTACTCTTCCCCTTCACTTTAACTCTGCCTTGGGCCATAGCTGCCTTTGCCAGCAGGCAGGTTCCACCTCGAAATCCTGAGCACAGCTTCTCACTAGGCTATCACCTTCTGCCTGAATCCAAGGCAAGGGGAAACAGCAGTATGGGCTTTACAGTCCAGGGAGCACCTCTGAGTCCCCAAGAATATTCTTAGACATATCAAGTGGAGAGAATTCCTTCAAATAACTGGAATTTCATGTTCTTTTAATCAGGAAGTGGGGCATTAGGGGTATTTACTCTGATTTTAAAACTGCTTATCTTGAGTCTTTTTTTTTTAATTCTAATGTCATGGAACTATTTTTACTGGTTATTTTTGGAAATGTTCAAAACTGATTAGAATTCTCATGAAGTGGTAGCTAAGAACTCACATGGCACATATGAAACAATGACCATGGCCCTCTCAGTAATCTAAGGAACAAAAATGAATGTGGACTTTCAAGAATCAACACTGGTTTGTAAGTATCATTATACTGGGATAAGAATAAGCCTTTGAGTTTTCATTAGAATGCCATAAAACCCTGGAACATGAAGCATGGTCAGTAAATAGCTGAACATATTAATTTTTTCTGCATATTTAGGTGACTAAAGAGAAAGATATGAATGGCTTTTAAGATCTCCATTTCGAATATTATTATGTGAAAATAGAGAAACTGTCCTGGAGAGTAAAGGCATAATGGCATTGTTTTCTAGGTTCTCAGGTCACCAAAATATACCTGGGTCTGGGAAATGGGCTACAAAGTTGGGAAAAACCATGGAAGGGCTCTTGACGCGTGATTAAGAGGATGACTTACAAGAAATCGGGAATGTTCTCCAGGGAAGATATGTCTACACTAGGGGGGAATAAAACAGTTTGGCTATTGGCTAGTGAAAATTTCTCAAGTTTTATCACAGAGGCAACTATCAAAGGCCAAGATGTGCCAATAGCTCACCAAATCTATTAAAGTTTATTCACGTTCTCAAGGTGAAAAATAGTTCAGCATGATTTCTATATATCCAGAGAGAGTTAATGTTTGTCTGCTGTTGTGACCAATCTAATTGACAGGTGTTATGATAGTTATGACTAGAAACTTTGCTCTGAGTACTTAGCAGATAGGAATTTAGATTCCAGAAATGTGAATCAAGCACATTTTTGAGGAGCATAATATAGTTGCAACTCCTTAGATTGAAATTGATGTAAGAAATAAGTGAAATATGTGTATAAGAAAAATAAAGTAGTTTAAAGTAAAATATTCATGTCAGTGCCATTGCATTTTTCATTCCAGGGAGAGAAAGCATGTAAGAAGATAAATCTTCAGAAAGGGATCTCTTTAGGACACACACCTAATTTCTAAAGTGACTCTTTTCTGTTTGCATTTATGTGATGAGAACATTTCTCCAAGTCAGTCATTTGGTCTCAAATAACACCCAGAAAGTCTTCTGGAGAACAATTAGAACTGGTTGCTGATTCAAGCTCTTCAGAATAGTATAGGGAGGGTAAATTAAGAGGTTCAAGACCAGTAAAACTTAGGCTCTCTAAATCATGTCTTTAGTGCAATATATACATGAGGGTGACTTTTAAAGTGTCTCTATTTACTTTCTTTCTAGTGGTGGGAAATATAGATTTCCTGAAACAGAACAATATAAAACCATAATAAAAATGAAGCGTTTGTGGCACACATTGTGGAGCTCTACACTCTTTCATGGTGCTGAACAGACCCAGTCAGTAATAACACGATAGTCTTGGATTTCTCAAGGCCAATATTCTGGTTATATAAAGAGAGGCTTTGAGATGACTGTAGTTAGTGTAATGAGAAATTAGAATATTGATGAGGACTTTTTCTAGTTTTAAGTTGCAGGGAAAAGAAGAAGGAGGTTATTTATATGTTTTATTCCAAATATAAATTATAAGTATCCATTTTATTGTTAAAAGAAGAATTTATTTACTACCTAAATAGTGGTGAATAATCTAAACATGTCAGGATTTGGGCTAGGAAATTTAGAAGGAACAAAAACTGACTTCTTTCTGAACTTTCAATTTAATAAAAATAAGACACATGTAAATATAGGAAAGATGATAGTAATAGATGACAGTCTTATAAGCAGAGAAAATTGTTAAAATTGAATTCCAACAGAGGAACCAATAAAACTCTGATACTAATAAAATGTATTTTGTGGATAGAAAAAGAGATAATCCAATTTCATACATAATTGGGAGAACTCTAAGTGAAGATTTTATTTGTGTGTGTGTGTGTGTGTAAGATTTTTTTCTGAACCTTTAATATGGTAATATATGTGGTCATTTTACAAAAAGTATATGTAATTCAATTTTGAATATCTTGAATTTGCTATCCTACACAGACTCTGAGGGACTATGTCAAGAACACAGATGAAAATATGAGACTATGGGTCACTGAGATTTGAACTGCATACACAGATTTGTGTTTCAACCACAATAGGGTGTGGTTGCCATCATGAATTTAGAAAGAAGATGTAAGAGCCAGGTAAAATAGTTAGAGATCAACTGTATTTAAAGAGTAAGGAAAGAAACATAAATCTGAGAAGTCATATATATAGAGAGAATTAGCAATGGACTACCCTTTGAAGTCAAAGAGAGTAAGTCTGTAGTGGAGTGGCATCCGTATTTGGATGACACAAAAATCAAGGGAAGTAAGGACTTAGGGATGATTATAGAATTTAGAAATTGGGTGACACTGATTTTTTGAAGAAGTTTTGGCAAACTGTTGAAGACAACACACAGGTGATAAATTAAATAATGACTATGAAAACATTAAAACCAAATATAAACTATTTCTCAAATTATTAATACTTAAAGAAAGACTAGCCATTTGATGGCACCTTGAAGATAAAATCAAGGTGTATAGAAATAGGTTTATTTGTAGAAAGGTTAGCTTTCACCTCTAAAGAAGAAAGATTTAATGAAGAGGGAAAAAACCAAGACAAATGTGAAGGATGAGCCTGAAGGAGTGGGTAATGGTAAAAAATGAACTGGTTTCCTCTGAAAAGGATAATGTAAGCTTTTATTTTTTTATTCTTTTGTTTTTCCACAGGGAAGGAAACTTGACAGAACATGTCTTGCCTGACAGCGTCACAGCATCTCTTCTTTGGAATGGTGTGCTCTCCTCACAGCACGGGCATCTGGTTTTAAAGGTTTTGTAGCATTTATACTTAACTTTGAAGCATAGAGTATGCTTTTAACATATCTACAGAAGTAATTTCCTTTAGAATACTACAAAATCATTCTGAGCACTTTGACTTGGCTGATTGTGGCACTCCTTTCTTTAAGAGGTAATTCAATTCTGGAATTCAACCTTCTGGAAAAATAGTTCCACTTGTATTTACTTTATGATGAAGATATTAATTCAGACAGCATGTCATTTACCTTGAGCAAATAGCATCCCTTCATAAATGGAATTTTCCCTCAAGTTTATTAAAAGTGGATAATTACCTTGTCTTCATTCCTTTTTCAAATTTATATATTGAAAAATAATAAAAAGGGGGAATGCATGGAATGACAAATTATATCGATTAATAAGAAATCAGTAAGAACCAAACCTTATGTATTTTTTAAATCAACCCTTACATTACTTTGATTAAAAAAATGGTTTCTTAAAATAGAGGTACAGAATATATCAAATTTCATGCTAATGACCAGTCGTCGGTAATTATCTCAAACTGATTACACAAACACGCACACACACACACACACACACACACACAGGCCACAGGAATTTTTTAAATCTAATATGTCTGCTATTATTGTTGAAGATATCTCAAAGCCATACTTGATCGTCCCATCTTAAAAACAGTGTCCCAACAACTGAGTTAAAAAGTTTCAGAATATGTTCTTCTAAGTCAATTAAGGAAAATTAATCTGTCTTTAATCTGAGTTGTTGGGCTAATACTCCCAGAATGGCTTTGTTCTAGATATTTCATTTCCTACCAGAATTGGAGCACAGGGGCACCGGGGTGGCTCAGTCAGTTAAGCCTCTGCCTTTGGCTCAGGTCATGATCCTGTGGTCCTGGGATCGGGGCCTGCATTGAGCGCCCTGCTCAGCAGGGAGTCCACTTGTCCTTCTCCTTCTGCCCCACCCCCACTCATGCTCTCTCTCCTGTACTCTTTCTCTCTCAAAAAAATAAATAAAATCTTAATTAAAAAAATAATTGGAGCATAACTTACTCTTGTACCCCAACACATCAGAAGACAATGGTGACTTACTTTACCATTGTTTGCCTACTCACTGAAAAAGTTCATTACTAGTACTGTTTATCTGACTAGATTCTTAAAGTTGACAAGTGCCATCCCCTACAATGCTCTGCCATTACTTATGCTAATAGAAATATGCTACCAGGTGGATCCATCTCCTAACATTTATCCAGCTTTAACTGCATGCACAAGAATAATCCCCAACACTCTCCAACTGCCAGTAATTCTGTAATGCCCCCCCCAAAAGGCCTACTGTTAAAATTTTAATACTTAAAAAAATCCATGTAATTTGTTTTGTTTTTGTTTTTGCTTTAATTAGTTTCAGGGGTAGAATATAGTGATTCATCAGTTGCATATAACACCCAGTGCTCATAACACCAAGATTGTTGCCTGTGTTGTCCCCTAGGATTTTGATGGATTCCTGTCTCATATTTAGGTCTTGCATCCATTTTGAGTTTATTTTTGTGTATGGTGTAACAAAGTGGTCCAGTTTCATTCTTCTGCGTATGGCTGTTCATTTTCCCAACACCATTTGTTGAAGAACTGTCTTTTAACAGAATGGAAAACCCAGAAATGGACCCTAAACTCTATGGCCATGTAATATTTGACAAAGCAGGAGAGAATATCCAATGGAAAAAAGGACCCATGTAATTTGAAAGAAGAAAAACTAAAAACAGTTTATGACTGATGAAATATTTTAAGCTAATTTTTTATAACTTCTTCAAAATTGCTGAAACACAATATAGTTGTGATGATATTGGGTATAAATTTGGTATAAATTCATATAAACTGGGCAGTGCAGGGTTAGAAGGAGGCAGAAAGTAGGGAGCAGATGCTTCAGAACACAGCCCAAAAAATCAAAGATGTTAATTTAGAAAGAAGGAAAACATCCCCAAAACTACTAAAACAGAAACTCACACACACACAGACACTCACACACACACACACACACACACACACACACACACACACACACGGACCATGCTTTACATGAAGAAAATGATATGAACAGAGTTAAGCAAATGTACTTAATACATGCTTGATCCAGTATCCTAAACACATGAACTGCAGAGCACTGCTATTTAAAAATTCAGATTTCTTAGCAGACAGATTGGGAATCTGTAATTTTACAAGGTCTCTGTGTGATTATCTGTGCATGAGTATTCTGTACACTAAAGGTAGAAAACCAATATTAGAGAATGGAAGAGGAATAAAAATAAATCCAGTGATTAATATTATAGAATAGCTATTTTCTTTCTGTTACTCTAATATCAAAAACACATTAGTGAAATAATAAAGAAGATGAACATTCTAAGGTCATAGATTTGTAAAATTAAGCAAGGTCACCATACTAAAAATTGTGAGCCAAGAAACAGAATGCTTACATGTTTCTATTTTCAAATTAAAGGATTACAATGTATCAAATTTGAGTATTGAAGTAATGTCAAAAGTAAAGCACATTCATGATTATTGAGTAAGGTTTAAGTGTACAACATAGATACATAGGAACGCAGGCTAACAGGCAGACAGGGAGAAAGAGAGTAAAGGACATTGTCCCATTTTTCCAAATACAATAATAAAAGGTAAAAAATACTGAATTATACGGGAAAAGGGACTCATTCATTAAAACCAATTAAGTTTAAGAAGTTTCTATTTTTTTAAAGAAGTTCTCTATTTTTTAGAAACACCACAACTCTTCTGGTGAGGATCAAATGTCCATTCTTCATAAAAAAGGCCAGTCTCTTCCTGCTTACTAACCTCATCATCTGACAGATGTCAGATATTATAACATCATTGTCATTGTGCATGTTTACATATAATTCAAGAACCAAAGCATAAATAAATAGGACCACTGTGTAAATCCCAGTACAGTATAATTCTGTGTTCTGCCTTAGAGATTGGAAACAGATGTAAACCTTTGTAATTATGCATGTTTCAGGCTGCCTTTCAAGCACAAAGACAGGTGCTTTAGAAATTGTGGGTGAAGCTGGCAGAACAGAAACATTGTTTGTCTTTCTGAAGTGGAGAATGAGAGATTAGAGTCAATGCAAGCACATTATTCATGAAATGAAATTTTTGGGAAGGTCACTTATTTGTGAATTTCTCGTGTCACCCCAAAATGAAAGTTTTAAAACTTGCTTGAGTTATTTCCCCATGTTTATTAATGAATATATCATAAAGTTTATGATATGGTAAAATATCTGAAAATATATGGTAAAATATATGAAGGTGTAATAAAGTATGCTACATGAGGAAACATTATGGAGGGCCTTTGCTCTTTCCCATGGCCACATTTCAGCCATTCCAGAAAAACGGTACTTGGACTTCATTTTCTGACATATAGATATAGCATGGGGAAAAGAAAAAAAAACCAAGCTACCCCCAATAACAGTCATTAACATGCATGTTAAATGCCAGCATCTATTTTACTTTTTGACTTTTGTAATTGGACTCCAGTTTTTAGGTGATCATAGTACTCCTTGCTAAACAGCCACATTTCCCATCCTCTCTTGTAGCTAAATAGGATGAAGTCCTGGACCGTTTCATGTAAGTGAACATACATCCGACTTCCAGGAGGTCTTAATGTCCTCCTTCCTTCATTCGTGCATAAGTGAAGTCCCTTCAAGAATGGAAGTCACATGCTGACGATGGTGGCGTATATACATCAATGGGCACCAGTGACTTAAGACACTGTGTGAGAACAGGGAAGCTGGCATACCAACTTTATTGCCTACCACAGAATTCTCTAAAGTGATCTTATTCACGCCGCTGAGTATTTAATGTCTGTTTGTTTGTTTATTCTCAGCCCAAACAAATTCTATAGCAATACAGATTAAATTCAACCGATCTGTAGGTATGTTTATCATTGGCCAGGGGCTGTTCTTCTATTTGAGGCTACAATGGTGAATCAGAATGGACATGTTTAGCTAACAGTCTGGTGCAGGGGTCAGCAAACTACAACCCATGGGGCAAATCTCCCCAACTCGCTGTTTTGGTAAACAAAATTTTATTGAAACACTCATTTTTCTTGTCTATTGCTATGTTCACACTACAATTACAGAATTGAGTAACTATGACAGAGACCTTATGGCCCTCAAAGCCTGCAATAATTACGATCTGGTGGTTTACAGAAAAAGTTTGATAACCCTGATCTGGTGGGACTCCAAGACAAATAAATGGAGACTTAGAAGAATGTGTGGTACACATGATAGGAAGGGCCCTGGATGCTAGATAAAGGGCACTGAATAATCTGTGCATGAGAGACCAGAAAATAGTTCCCAGAGATGGTGATGTTGAAGATGAACTTAGCAGGACCAGTAGGTGTGAACGAAGTAAGTGAGTCAGTGAGAGCATTTTAAGCTGAGGAAACTGTACAAGCTCAAAACCCAAAAGTGACAAATCCTGTCAAATGAACTGAATATTGCAAGGTGCCCATGAAGAATGAAAGAACAACACCAAACTTAGAAGTGGCTACAGAGGCAGCCAGGAGGGTGCTGGATTCAGGGCAGTAGAGTTTAAAAAAATTAGTCATGATTTACTTGTCAGTGAATTGCCAGGTATTTGCATCTTAAATTTCATTGTCTCTAATTTTAATTTAAAACAGAGACACAATTTATTTTAGGAATGCAATTAAATTAGATGCAAAGTGCATGAGAGTGTGTCAGAAGGAGAGAGCGAGCAGGTGCAGAACTTGCCCTTGAACCAACCTTGCCCACTAGGCCTGGATGCCAAAATCAAGCATGAATAACAAGCACTTGAGTTTCTTGCTGAATTGCAGACCCTGAGATTCATCATTTAGAGACTCTGATTCAATGATCTGAGTTTAGGCTCAGAAATTAGAAATTTAAACAAGTAAAAAAAAATTAATCAAAGTGATCCAGAAGTGATTCTGAAAAATGCTGCTTTAGGGCAGACCCATTCCTCAGAACCTTCTGAAATGTCTGAAAAAATGAGAATCTTAAGGGATATCCTGAGATAGTGAATATAAATCTGAGGGTGATGCACTTGAATCTATGTTTTAATAAGCTTTCCAGTTGATTCTCTTATGCAAAATAAGTTTCTAAAAAAACATTTCTATGTTTCCACTTCTGTTGCACAAATTCATAAGCATTTATGATGGTCACTACACAGAGCTACTCTGTTGTGTCACACTGGACACAGTGTGAGGTCTATACACCCTTTAGCCTTGTCTTCTAATTGTCCCAATGAATAAGGCAAGTTTTTCTCCTGTTTAGCTCATTTTTTAGTCCAGAAAAGAGAAACTGTTCTAGATATTTCAAGCAGAGAAAAGAGCTCATAAAGAGAACGGGATTTAAAAGTATTGGAAGGGGGAAATACCCCATAGTACAATTCCAGGGTCATAGGGTAGCTCTATTTTTAATTTTTTGAGGAATCTCCACAGTGTTTCCCAAAGTGGCTGCACCAACTTGCATTCCCACCAACAATGTAAGAGGGTTCTCCTTTCTCCACATCCTCTCCAACACTTGTTGTTTCCTGTCCTATTGATTTTGGGCATTCTAACTGGTGTAAGGTGGTATCTCAATGTGGTTTTGATTTGAATTTACCCGATGGCTAGTGATGATGAACATTTTTCATGTGTCTGTTAGCCATTTGTATGTCTTCTTTGGAGAAGTTTCTGTTCATGTTTTCTGCCCAATTTTTGACATGATTATCTGTTTTTTGGGCGTTGAGTTTGAGGAGTTTATAGATCTTGGATATCAGTCCTTTGTCTGCAGTGTCATTTGTGAATATCTTCTCCCATTCCGTGGATTGTCTCTTTGTTTAGTTGACTGTTTCCTTTGCTGTGCAGAAGCTTTTTATCTAACCCTAACCCTAACCCTAACCCTGCAGTTGCAGTACTGGGTATTTATTCCAAAGATACAGATGCAGTGAAAAGAAAAGCCATATGTACCCCAATGTTCATAGCAGCTATGTCCACAATCACCAAACTGGAAAGAGCCGAGATGCCCTTCAACAGACAAATGGATGAAGAGGATGTGGTCCATATATACAATGGAATATTATGCAGCCATCAGAAAGGATGAATACCCAACTTGTGTATCAACATGGACACGTCTGGAGAAGATTATGCTGACTGAAATAAGTCAAGCAGAGAAAGTCAATTATCATATGGTTTCACTTACTTGTGGAATATAAGGAATAAAATGGAAGACATTAGGAAAAGGAAAGGAAAAGTGAATTGTGGTAAATCAGAGGGGGACCCAAAAAATAAGGGGCTGTGGATTCTGAGAAACAAACTGAGGTTTATGGGGGGAGGAGGGTGGGGGATGGGTGAGCCTGGTGGTAGGTATTAAGGAGGACACATATTGCATGGAGCACTGGGTGTGGTCCATAAACTGACTCTCGGAACACTGAAAAAAAATAAAATAAAAAAATAAAGGTATTAGAAGGGCTGGAGGAGCACATGTAGAAAATGAGTTTTAACTAAAGTAAACACCACTTCCAATGTTGAGGTCCACAGCTGCCAACATGTAGGAGCTGACCCTGGCTGTGAGACTGAGTGTATTTACAATGCTGGAGGTGCTCCACAAGGTGGATCAGGAGGGACCCAACTGCCACTGTCAGACCACCAATGTTCTAGAGCCCCTCCTAGTCTTTAGAACCAGAAACAAACTACCTTTCTTCTTCATCTTGTCTCCAGATCTCTAGCCAGTTCATCCCTTTGGCAGAACCTAAATGGAAACCAGCTGACAAGCGAGTTGGGGAAATAAATTTTCCAGTTCTAGCTTCTTGTGATAAAAAGATGAGCACAGAAGGGCAGATATGAAGATCAGTGCCAACAGAAGATTGATGACAGAACATTGTCCATTAAAAGGTTTAAAATAACCTTATACCTCACCTACTGAAAAGAATAAAGATGTAAAATAATATACAGCTTTTGTAGGAAATAGGAATATATGTAGTTAGAAAGCTATATTTTAAATCTTCAGTTCTTGTGCAGAATAGCTAAATTGTCTACATTATTACATGCCCCATTAAAATATGGTCAAAGGGTTTCATGAACACCATGAGGCAATTGTGACTTAAAAATTTTCAAAAAGTAATAAAAATTAATGTTAATTTAAAAAATCCTGTAATTGTTTTTATTTAAATAAAAAATTTTGCAAAGAACAAATATATACTGTGTACTGTATGTATAGATATGTATACATGTATATAAGATATGAATATATAATTATTATTATGACTAAATTCAAATATCATCCTGGATGAATATCTGGATATCATATCTTATATATCACATATACTTGTATATAATATATATGTACATCTCCAGAAAGAGATTTGAATTTAGTAACTATTTGGAATTTAAGTTTCAGCTAAATTACTTTTATTGGCCCAGAGGCAGACATATTAAAATAGAGAAGTATAGGATTCTGGGTATCCATTTCCTAGTTGATTTGCACAGTGTACAAAATTTGAAACCTCTTAAAATCAAATTTATACAAACATGAAGAAGACATTTTGCAGTGTCGACTTGAAATGAGAAATCTCCTTCAAATATAGTATACAGTTCTTAGTCTCCAGTTACATTTACTTAAGAGATTTCCATTTCTATTTACTAGGTCACTCAGAGTTGTTCTTCAGCAATAACTTTGCATTATTTCATTGAACTCTGTTTGGTACGCA
>LNAC01000010.1:4743491-5104707 GCA_002007465.1 Ailurus styani | reverse complement strand
GTTTGTAGTCAGTTTTAAATATCTAAGAAATGTTGTTTATATACTTTGGGATTTTTTTTAACTTGCTAATTAGGAAAGTAGTATTAAAATGTTTAGAGAAAACACCCTAATATTCTTTAGTAAGTTAATTATTATACAAAGTATAATAGAAATGATAGCTCCATGCCCCAACAGACAAACATTCAGTCATCTAAAGCATTCTGAATTTTTGCCAGTATTTTAGAAAACATTCACACTTCTATTGTTGTTCTGACTTAATGAATTGACCCAACGAAAGAAAATAATTAAAGTATAAGTTCCAGTTCCATGCAATAGAGATATAGGCTGATAAAAACCTGGTGGCACACTGTCACCTACATAGGATTACCCAATTTTACCAATTCTCCTGTCCCAGTTTCTCAGGTGTGCAAGAATGGATGGCTCCTCAAACTGTTACTTATGAAATTTTGTTCTTTCCCCTTATTGTCCATGGTAACTGATATCTCCAGTTTTGTTCTTTTTCCTTAAGCTTGCTTCATGTATTTGGGGTCTTTTGTGGTTCGATTTAAATTTTAGGATTTTTCTTTTTATTTCATGAAAAATGTAATTGGAAGTTTGGTGGTGATTGTATTGAACCTATAGATTCCTTTGGGTAACATTTATTATTTTCCATTTTCTGTGAGTCTGAGGGAAGTGCATAATGTAGTCCAGACTCATTAGATTTTTTGAGATCCCTCACCTGTCTGTGTTCAGCTAGTTGGTCACCACTGAACAACTCTGTTGTCCTCCATTTGGTCTCTCATCTTCCAAATGGTTATTCTGGATGTGTTGACATGATGGTGAAGATTTCCATGAAACAGTGGAAGTGCTTAAGTGTTCTTGAGCTCTAGGAGTGGATTTGTCATATTGATACTTCTACCATACTCCATTGGTCAAAGCAAGTCACAGGGTTAAGCCCTGATTCAGGGCTTAGGGAAAGAGTCTACCTCTTGATTGAAGAAATTGTAATGTTACAATGCAAAAGGGATGCCTAAAGAGAGAAGTGGTGAATTCAGCATTTTTTGTAGTCAGTTTACTACAGTGTTTTCCTCTCAAAACACACACAAATCACAAACATAATTTCAGAATAAATCATTAAGTGAATTCTGAAATAGATGAGACATAGCTGAATTTCAAAATGACATTAAACTAGATAATTTCTGTAATATGTGTGGAAAAGATTGCAGCATGTTGCTTTGGGTTGAGGCAACAGACAGATTTATAATAAAATAAATGGCCATATCCAAACGTATTTATTTATAGAAAAGTGTCAACTTAAAGAGACATTTCCAGTGGCAGAACATAAGGCTTTATTCTCAATCAGGTTCAATGTAACACTTATCACCATTTATAAATGACTTGTATAAAAACATGACTCTCCAAATAGAAAATGACATGAATCTGGAAGGAATAGATAGTATTCTGGATGATAGTATTAGTGTCCAAAAAGAGCTTGACAGGATAATATAGGGATCAAATTAAATGTGGCAAATTTTAACGTAGATAAATTTAAGGCACAGCAATTAAATCGAAATCTCAAAATGTCCAATTATACATTGGTTTAGCTGGATAAGCATCTTAAGGGCTTTAGTGAACAGCTGCTTCAATAATAATCAACAGTGTGTGCAATTTACATAAAACATCTGTGAATATAGGTCACATTAGTATATGAGCTATGTATATTCCAGAACAAAGTGATAATCTTTTTTCCCAAACCACAAAACTTACTATGATTGCACTCTACAGCTAAGCTATTGAATATAATAGTGATAATTAGTTTTAGCACTATTTTTGACATTGAGTTTCAGTTAAATTCTCAGTGCCATTTGAAAATCAATTCCTTGAGCATCTAAATTCTCATCAATTAGTAAAAGATCATTAAAAATGGCAATATGCTGCGTCAAATAGCAGATATTGTAAGTATCACAGTTTCTTCTTTTAAAAATTTTTATTTATTTGTTTGACACACAGAGAGAGATCACAAGTAGGCAGAGAGGCAGGCGGAGAGAGAGGAGGAAGCAGGCTTCCTGCTGAGCAGAGAGCCCAATGCGGGACTCCATCCCAGGACCCTGAGATCATGACCTGAGCTGAAGGCAGAGGCTTAAACCCACTGAGCCACCCAGGCGCCCCTCCTCAAATATTTATAAATAAAACAGCACACTTCTATATATTCCATAGGTTAATGAGGAAGTAAAATAGAAAATCAAAAATGTTTTGCATTGATTGACAATAAAACACTATACATCAAAAATGTGATGTCCTACTAAATAAGGAAATACTTAAAGGAAAATTTATGGAAATGACACTAATATTAGAAACGAAGAATCACCTTAAGTCACGGATCTATAATTTCATTTTAAGAAACAAATATAAGAAGAATAAATTAACCAAAATTAAGCAGAAGAAATGAAATAATTATCATAAGAGCAGAAATAAATTAATTTAAATAAACAATAAGATATGAATAAAACCGAAAGATGGTTCTTTGAAAATATCAATAAAACAGACAAATATTTAGCCTGACTATCCAAGAAAAAAGGAGAGAAGAAGCAAATTGCCAACAACAGTAATGAAAGCAGGGACAATATTATGAAACCTAAGAATATTAAAACTAAAGAGAATATTATAAATGATTTTACACTTTAAATCCAACAACTTAAGTGAAAATAAGTTCTTTGAAAGGCAAAGGACCAAAATTCATTTATGAAGAAACAACCTGAATGATCCTGTTTGTAAATTAATTGTTAGTTTAAAAGTCTTTGCATACTTTTATTTCCTGGTTTGATGTAAGAAGTTTGGAAGTCAGCATGACATTCTAACAAGTGATAGAAAGCTAAGCCGAGGAAAAATGAAGAACTCTTCTTAACTCCGTGAGATAGGAAACAAGGAGCAAGAAACAAAGAGAGGGGAAAATATGTAAAGTAATTATTTAA
The DNA here is from genome assembly GCA_002007465.1 of Ailurus styani. Taxonomy (NCBI): domain Eukaryota; kingdom Metazoa; phylum Chordata; class Mammalia; order Carnivora; family Ailuridae; genus Ailurus; species Ailurus styani. The sequence continues at coordinate 5,101,756 of LNAC01000010.1, read as the reverse complement.
TACATTATTTATAAAGAAAAAATCTAAGGACAGCATTGTAGGAAAATAAAAATAATAAATTTGAAATACATAGACAATTTATAGACAAAATTATTTATAATTTGAGAAGATTAATATATTTAAGACTAGATAAACCGTAGCCAAATCAAAAAATGAAAGCACACAAATCCATTTTGAAAAAAGTGATATGAAAAAGGAACAAATAAATTCAATTATAATTAAACAGAAGATACTAACAAAATTAATGATTTCTTTGTCAAGTAAAATTTTCAAAACTAGTCGAACAAAAATTTAAGAGTGTTAGATAAATTTTCAAGAAAAACCAGAGATCTACTAAATATATCTTGAGCTCAGGTAGTTTTATTAGTAATTAATCCCAAGCTTCCAAATGAGAGAAAAATAGTTCTTCAATACTAATTGTTCTTCAACATAGAAAGTAGAAATAGTAAACTATAGAAATAAATCCAAAACCTAACTCTTTTTACAAAAAAAGTCTAAAATCTAAACATTTTAAAGTTTAAGCCAGCATTAAAAGAGTAAATAAAAACAAATAAATAATTGGAAACAACCTACTTGGAGTGCAGTTCTTTTTATCTTCCTAATCTTATTATTTTGTATTCATTCTAATTCTTCAAAAATCTGTTAGATACACACACAAACACACACACACACATTACAGCACGTCACCCAGGAGTGATCATTCTTATTAGTCCAGTTCATTAGATACGGTGATAGGTGGACTTCAAGCAAGAACTATATAAGTTCTTTCCCTATCTGTCATATATAAGCTTTGGATATTTATCAACAATAAGGAGATGCTTATTAAACTCTGAATGTAACTTTACATTTATATTAAAATTTACATTTAATGTACATTTCTATTTGCATTAAATAAAAACATTAAAATAGGAATAGAGTTTTTGTGGTGGAATCATGGAATGTTTTCCATACTTCTCAATTTTTCTATTGTTTTAAATTTGAATGTTTGTTTATATATTAAAAGTTCAGAAAACATAAAATCATGCACAGAATGCTATGTTCCATAACTTTTGGAAGGACATATTTAATTTAATTTTTAAATACACCAACATCTGCCAGAATTCAGGCTGCACTTTACCTTTTTTTCCCCAAAAACCTAAAGGTAGTAGTGAGAAGAGGTGAAAGAGTAGAACAAGAAATTCCATCTGTAACTGACTGTAAAAAATCAATATGATAACTCACTACCTTTGCACCAGGTCAGACTTCACTTGATCTTATTTTGTGTGTGTCTGAAATTATCTTTCAATTACAACTATTTTTTTAAGTCTTTACACTAAGTCCTTTCCTAATGTACTCTGGATTTTACTCTTGTATGACAACTCAATGAGTCATGGTCTCAACTCTTCCACTATTAATAATTGCCATATTTTCTTTCTTCTCGTTTATTCTGTTGTCAGGAATAGGGCTGCTAATTTTATATGATCTACCCTGATTTTCAATTCTTAGGTAGTTTAAAGTGCATATAATTCAAGGTTTTCAGTTAAATTATTTCTAAAAGCTATCATCCAATGTATTACTAAATGGCACATTGTGACAAATAGCTTTTAAAATTTAGGTTTTTTTTTAAATTAGTTTTCTTTTTAAGATTTTATTTATTTGTTTGATAGAGAGAGGCACAGGAAGAGAGGGAACACAGGCAGGGGGAGTCAGAGAGGGAGAAGCAGGCTTCCAGCCGATCAGGGAGCCTGATGTGGGGCTCGATCCCAGGACCCTGGGATCATGACCTGAACTGAAGGCAGACACTTAATGACTGAGCCACCCAGGTGCCCTTAAATTAGGTTTTTTTAAATTAGGTTTTTGTTGAAGTACATTTTTCCACCTAGCATCTTATCCACTAAACAGCCTTCCAAATATTAGGAATTAGCTCCTGTTCTAAATCCTCACGACCTGTAATCTGCTATCAGGCAAGGAAGCCATGCTTTTGATTTTTTCTATCATAATCTTATTTCATTTTAAACATTTTAAAAGTACACAAATATAAACTCATAAGCCTCTTCTTACGTGGCTTTGGATATTACTCAATTTATAAATCCTTTAGTCATCAGTTTAGTTTACTCAGTGCTTCAAATATTTTCCAAAATTTCCCAAATCGAACATTCAAAAATATATTGTAATATCGATAGATAAATTGTCCCCAGTAAAGAGTCATACAAAATAGAGGTGAACTAAAAATTATCAATCTCATCATCAAGAAATGACTGTTTTTCAGGTATCTGCAAATCTTTCTGTCATGTATCGTTATATGTACTTGAAAGAGATGCATAAAATTAATAAATTTATATGCCTTCTTTTTTAAAAGAAATTTATTTATTTTGAGAGAGAGTCAGGGAAAAGGCAGAGGAGAGAGTCTTCGAGCAGACTCCCCACTGAGCACAGGGCCCGATCTCACACATAAGATCTTGACCAGAGACAAAACCAAGAACTGGGTGGGCACTTAACCGACTGAGCCACCTGATGCCCCAATTCACATGCTTTCTTTAGTCATCTGTATGCTCTTCGAATCCATCTTCACCTTCACACTGTTCTGTAATCATAAATAAGATACTTTAACACAACTCTTCCGCATAATGCCTTAACTTCAGGTTAAGCAATATGCAAAGCAAGCCAGTTTATTCAAGTAGAGAAAAACTTTGATTTAATGCACTTTTCATACATAATTAATGGTGTAAAAAGATCAATTTGCTATGGGAACTTTCCATGTACTACAAATTTACACTGTCTATTATTTCTGTCTAACCAGATTAATGTCTTACCTATAAATTTAACACCTTTATTAGCCTCTAATTATTTCAGAAAACCAAAGCTACTTAGTCAAATCCCCATGAGGAGTTTTATAGATTTGACTTTTTTTTTCTAAAGCCATCAGTTCTAAGTACACCCCCAGTTCAGTCCTTTCCTGTTTCAGGGAAGAATGCCACTCCCAATTGGTGCCATTCTGAAAACACATTTCTTTCAATATCGTAGTCCAAAGATGTTAACAATTCTGTCCTGTAATTCTTCTATCCATGACTTTTCTCCTTAGATAACTTTTACATAAGCTAATAGATGGCACCCGTATTTCTCAGAATGGACTTTAAAACATGTCTGCCCCTTCATTAGTGCATGACCAGCCTCCTGTTCTCCTGCCCAGTGTGCAGCTGACAAGAAGCAGAACAATTTGACAGCAATGTGTGTGGTGGCCAAAGGTTCTGTGGAAAATGTGAGGAGAGGGGAGCGGAGTCTGCACTGTCTAGTATGTGATTTTACATCAGTCAGTTTTTCCTAATAATGGGAAATGTAAACCACAAATTGGAGGCAGCAAACATGGTAATCAAAAATGTGATTTTTATAAAAAGCTCTATTGTCATTATCTCACTGTTTGCCTTCTTCAGAAGGACCACACAAGCTTCACAGAAAGACTATTGTGAGAATCAGTAGCCGATTGTGTGCAGCACAGCACAGATATCATGCAAGGTTTTGGATTAGACCACTTTTCATTTTTTTTCCAAGTTGAAAAAATGTGCTAAATGGGTGGGATTAAGACTACCTCTCATTCAGCTTGAACTGCTTCTCTCGCATCTTCTTCTAAATGTCCCAAGTGGCTCTAAATTCATGGTAAAATGGGAAGAATAACATTTTTACCATTTAACCCAAATGAAGATTTCTGCAAGAAATTATGAATATGAAGATGTTTAATGAATTTGAAACATATACGTAGGTATTATGCAGTTATAGGTGGTCAACCCCCTATCTTATTGGATATTTTATGACTATGTCTTTTGATTCTGTATTATTTTGATCATTTTTCCTTCCTGTACCCAAATACACAGCCATAGAGTTATGTCTATTTTTGAGAGCTCTTAGTGTTTTCCAAGAAAGTTGATGATATTTAGGAATTTAGTGCACTATCAAAATATTCTTTAAAAGATTTTATTTATTTATTTGTTTATTTATTTGAGAGAGAGTGCATGAGTTGGGGGGAAGGGGACAGAGGGAGAGGGAGACACAGACACCTCGCTGAGGAGGGAGCCCAGTGTGAGCCTGATCCCAGGACCCTGAGATCATGACCTGAAGCTGAAGGCAGATGCTTAATCAAGTGAGCCATCCGGGTGCCCCTAGAATTTTTTCTATAACTAGGGAAACGAGTCCTCATTGGTACTAGTTATTATTTAGAATTGTACCTTAAAGTAACACTGTAGAAACTTTGAGTAAAATATTTTATTTCTCAAGGAAATCTGTAGTTAATATTTGGTTGTTGCTTTAATCAGTATTATTCATACTTAAGTTGTAGGGTAAATTTTTGTGTCTGTAAACCCTGCCTTACTTTCATATCAGTGTTTAATCAGGAACTATGAGATGTAATGTTTACATTTTGCTTAGTAAAAACCTAAATTTATTCTCAGTATCTTTCTGGATTGGCCCTATGTCTACATGGAGTGGTTTTAGGGATGGGGGGAAGGTCCTACAATCAAAAACCTTCAACTCCTACAACTTCACTTAAGTTTAGGTTAAGTGTACTCTAGAAGAAGGAGCACCATAAGTCATTACTAAATTTTCAGGTTTATTCTGAGAGCAGATTTTGATGGGGGTAAAAATGGAGAATGTAAAGATCCTGCCTCTCCCCCTCTCCCATCTCCTGCTGCTGGGGTAAGTAAATGGTGCACTCAAACGGACTGGAGTATGCTCAAGTTTAAAGAAAATAGAACCAAATTAGAATCTGTTTGCAGTTATTGATAGATATAATGATGCTTTTTTTTATGGAGTATGAGCTAGAGGGGGAGAAAAGGAGCAGGAAATCAAGAATGTCAAAACCCGTAGTAAAATAATTGTTTTTCAAATTCGATTAATTTGTCTTTCAACATAGGCAGTTTTAAATAATAACCTTGCTGATTTTCAGGGAACAAAATTAAGAAACAGATGATAATGCCACCTGATAAAAATATTCCCTTGGAACATTTCTGTTCTGAAGATCGAATTTTCTTTTTGCTGTTAACTCTAATCAAATACAGCCAGAATTTTTGTCCTTTCTGTTCAACAGTTTTTAAAATAGCATTAGAATCCAATGTTTTCTCTTAATTACTTAGTGAAGCTAAAATGCAGATTTGTTAGTCTTATTTAAGTGAAAATTAATGTCATATGAATGTATTTTCACGATGTCAAATCAACTCAGTCTGTAAGAGCAAACTATGACAACTGAAAAGAAGGTTCTTTTGAATCTCATTTATACTTACAATTGAGTGATAAGACTCTCAGATTAAAAAAAATGTTTGCAAACAATTCCAAGATAGAAAAGAAAATAGATTTTTAACTTAATTGTGATACCATAACTTCCCAATGGAAGAGGACCTGCTGAAAAGAGCTCTTAAATCCAATTAAGATAATAAAATGTTCACACAGTTTTATTAAGCATTAGCTTTTTAAACACAAATGACTGTGTAAATGAAGTTAGTCAACTAGGAGAGCAGGCTTCAAATATTCTCTCTTAAAATGCCCTAAAGTCACTCATGTGTAGTGTGTAATCAAACACATTGTTTCTTCTTCCTTCCCTATAATTTTTTTCAGAAATGTTTAAAGTCTGCTTATTATATGATTTAACATAGCATGATCTTTCCCTGACCACCCCAGGGCTCAGTGTTCTCACCTTGTTATCATTCCTTTCACATGTATCATAAGCTTACTTATATTGTTGATTATAATCTAGAGGATTCATGCCTTAATTATTGAATTGTACTGAGGATCTTGTAAGCCCAGAAATAGTGCTGTGTCCTCTCTCTCCACAACACGTGGCATGTTTTCCCCTCCATGACTGATATTGAAAAATGTTTATTATTGAAAACACTGGAGATGATATTAAACAAAGATGAGTTTAAGGAGGTTCATATGTAGAGCAAATCATCAGTAATGGGTCTGTTCAAAAACTGGATTTAACCTTGATAGAAAAATGTCTGGAACTAAATATAGAACACTATTACAAACTTGTTTACCATTAGATGAAAGCGATTTATTTCTTCCCAAGACTTACGTTTTCATGATAATAAAAAAACTCTAATTACACATGTTTTATTTAAATATTATTTTAGTAAGTACATTCTGCAATAAACTGGAAGCGTACGTACTCTAAATAACTTTATAGAGTACAGCTAATATCATAGACCAAACTATAAAAGAAGAAATCAAGTAGAGATGAGAGGCTATAAAACAGGGCCAGTCGTATGTAAAAATAAATTAACCCGTAAACAAAATCCGTCTCTGCAGAAATATCTGCAAATCAAGGAAATGACTTCTCGCTGAACTGAAAAAGGATGCTTCTTTCAGACAAGTGATCATACTGGCAAATTTATGATAAACAAGAGATGGATCCTGTGTTCTTGTAGTTGTGGTAGAGAAAAACTGCGGGGGCTTGCAGCAGACAAAGCATGAAGGAGGAAGTGAGGATAATTAAGCAAACATCTTCTGAGAATTGTAAGGGCAATTCTCTCATTAGAAGAGTTAAAACCATGTTTGTATTGTTTTGTTTTTGGTATTTGACTAACTGCTGCTAGATGTCTCCAAGTTATGGACAGCCTTGAAACTCTAAGAAAAACCAATGGTGAACTAGATTGAAGTGTGTATCATAGAATTCTAATCTCATGAAATGTTTATCATAGGACTCTAAGTGCATGATATACTCCCCTCTTGGAAAGAATAGTATACTAGCATATACAAATCTGTGAATTAGAACAGAAAAACACAAATCTATGCATACACAACCCTGGTTAATTTTATTTAACTCCAAGTGAAATCTTTTTGCAACCTAACTCCCATGAAAGTGTCAGAACTGGTATTCCATTAGTGAATCTTGGAAAACTAGTCATTATTTTCTTCTGGAACAGGTGAGAAATATCCTGATTAATTATAATAGTGTTTGATGGCAACTCAAGAGTACTGAGTGCATATTTATTGTAGTGAAATGTATATGATTTTAAAACACCTTTCTCTGGACCTTGCATTATCTTTTAAATTATAATGTCATGGTAATGTAAACTAATATTTGTGTTTAACAGAGTAATAACAGAAAACTTTATAAAATCAATTGGTGATTTCAAAAACTGTTTACAGGGGCATCTGTGCGGCGCAGTCCATCAAGAGCCAGACTCTTGATTTCTGCTCAGGCGTGATCTCAAGGTTGTGAACTCAAGATCATGGGATCAAGACCCACGCTACTCCCTGCTCAGAATGGAGTCTGCTTAAGTTTCTCTCTCCCTCTGTCCTTCCTCCCTGCTTTCTCGCTCTCTCTCTGTCTCTCAAAAATAAATAAAAATATATATATTAAAGATTTTATTTGTTTATTTGAGAGAGAGAGCATGAGAGGGGAGAAGGTCAGAGGCAGAAGCAGACTCCCCATGGAGCTGGGAGCCCGATGTGGGACTTGATCCCGGGACTCCGGGTTCATGACCTGAGCCGAAGGCAGTCTCTTAACCAACTGAGCCACCCAGGCGCCCTATTTTTTAACTATTGTATATGGGGATCTATTTGAATACCACAGATTACAAGCATCACTTGCCACAGGATAGGGATAGTCGTGACAAAAAGTACCTTTTTTTGGAGGGATTATATATACCAGGAAGTGAAAACTTCCTCTTTACTAACAACTGAGACTCCTTTTTTTTTTTTTAATGTTAGTGGCAGAATTACCACAGAGTTAAATCTATAGACATCAGACTCCAAAAGATATGTAAATTTTAAGCTTTTTACCCTACAAGGATATAATAATCTCTAGGACAGAAACCTTTTACATGTTAACTCAGAAAGTGTCATGAAATGTTCCAGTAGGATTTCCATAAGCGGAGGAGAGAAAAGAGGTAATTTTGGAGAGTAATACTGGGTAATGCCCAGAATATGATTGCCATAATTTAGCTAATAAAGAATCTAAACTTTTTTTAAATTCATGAACAAATATAAGATGTGCTTTCTTTCCTTCCACTCCTAAAGAAATAGAGCTTAAGTTTGTACGGTGTAGTCACCAGAACATCTTTCTAGCATTTTTTAGATGTTCGTTAATCCCCTCTCCTCCTTCCCTGCTCTTGCTAGAGCTCTGACTTAAAGATGGGAAAGTGGAAGTAGAAGGAACCAGCTCTTTAGTGGACCATTATTGCCAAAGCACCACAGTTGTTCTGAAAATTTCTTTCTGTCCCATTGAAAGCTAGGAGCTGGCTGACCGGGAAGGTGATCAGATTGCCATTAGCCATGGAAGGAGTTGTCTGTAATAGGAATGAGGGAGAGACACAGACACGGGGGACGGGAATGCAGAGCACTTATATCGTAGGACTCTAAAGCTGAAAATAGAAGTCTGTGTAAAACTGAGGAAAAGAATAGTCTTCAGAGAGTCAGAGAACCATCAGTGAAAGCAGCCTGTTGGTAGGTGAACAAAGGAAGCCTTTGTGTGAACACGGGCTAATTAAGTCTTGCAATTACCGAAAGAGCTTTCTTTTGTGTGGAGGAGAGAGACATATAAGAGTGATGTACAAGTTCAGATTGAAAATGCTTATTCATATTCTTTGGGAGAGGGGCCATTTGCCTATTGAACAAAGCCAATGTCACCCATTTCCCGCTTTGAGTAGACATGGGGAGAGCGGGAAGAGACGGGCTTCTAAAGTAGGTGAAATTGTTGGCCATGAAAAGTGCCTTTGACTCACAGTTTCAATGGATTTAACCTTTATTAAATATAGAACCCCTATCAAAATAGCTATAAGCTGAGAGAATCACTTCCAATACATACTCCTTTTCTTAGTAGTCATAGAAAAAACAAAGCTTGATAAGCTCTTGCGGCTGAAGTATTCTTCTCCCATATGGGAGTTATTATTTCCAGTTCAATGTGTCTCAAAGTAGGGGTCAGGTCTCCCAGAGGCCAGAGGGGTCTGAGAGGGTTAACACAGAACAGAACTACAGAACTCTGAAGTGATCAGTGTTGATGATGGTGGTGAACTCTGAGCTATGTAAACCAGATGAAGAGGCCTCTACTCACTAGCCGTAGCCTTCACTTGTCTCCTGGCAAATGTCCAAATATATTCCATCTCCAAGAGGGGGCTCCAAAATGCTATTGCATGGCCTGGCCATGGCTGTAAGGAAGAACTTAAGAAAATCAGTATCTGCTTGTTTTTCTGTGTGGGGAGTGTGGAGACAGCATGAGAACCTGAAGCAAATCGAACAAAGAGGAAAGACATATAAACTTAGAGTAGTTTCAAATTTGTGAAGGATGTTTGTCAATTTCTTGGACTACAAACCAAAGCTCGAGGTGCTTCAAATATTCTGGCCTTGGAAAAGGTGGACTCTGATTCCTTTATTTTCTTGAGAAGTTCTTATCCAACTCTTTTCTGATGATTCCTTCTGTCCCTAATCCTCCCAGTTGGTTCTCGAGATTGACCCAGCAATATTGTATTTCAGAACTGTAACTTCATCTGAGAAATGTCTCAGGAATCCACGGAATAAGTAACAGGGGGTTGGCTCTTAACCACCTCATTACCGTCTGTTCTCTGAGCTGTTTCTCATGCTCTTGTAATCAGTGACAAACAAATAAACTGAGAGGAGGGAGAGAAATGTTTATGATCCCCAGACTCAGCCCTTTCATCATTCACAATCTTCATTCTTAGAATGGCAAATAGACCCCCTTCTTTTCCAGCCTGTTGACACCCACAGTAATTACTCCCAGCAAGGTAACTCTCTAAGGCAATATTTCACTTCTCCTTAATCGCACGAGCAGCAGCGTCCAGTGTCGGAATTGATGAGCAGTGACACCCTCCTGTTGCCCAGGTAATTTGTTGGCAGGAAAGCACCACAGTCACTTTAGTTTTCGTCTTTAAAAATTTCTCATGCAAATGAAGCACGGTAATTAGTGCTGACCTTCTCGTATCGCCAGCTGCCAATCAGCCGTCCATCCTCCTCAGACAGCGGCGGCCTTGTTCTGTGCAAAGATGGGCCTGTGAGACAGCATGGGAGCCAAAGCGGTGTAAGCGGGCATCGCTCTGAAAATGAGCCTCCTGACAGACTACAGTGATGGACCATGCAGAACAATAGGCGGTAGGTGTTAAAAAGCCTTCTTTTCAAATATTTTCCAGGAAACGCCCGTGTCTGTAGCATTAGGATGCCTGACCCAAACTCAGATTCTGCAGCCACATTCAGACCTACGGAACAAGAATGCCTGCGTATGAAGTCCCTGAAAATAAATTTTGCATGGGCACCTTACCCAATTCCCTTAGCACTGAAGTTTGGGAATGGCTGGTTTCCAGCTGGCATGGGTACATTCCCAACCCTAGGCCAGAACACACACTTTCCCAGCATTAAATTCAAGCAACATTGTTACACTTTGTTGTGTGAGATGTCATTACGTTTGTAAACATGTGAACAAGGTGTGGCACTTGCCCTCGGGGTTTTAGAGTTTCTCCACCTAAGAAACGTATTCCGGGGCGCCTGGGTGGCTCAGTGGGTTAAGCCTCTGCCTTTGGCTCCGGTCATGATCTCAGGGTCCTGGGATGGAGCCCCACATCGGGCTTCTGCTCAGCAGGGAGCCTGCTTCTCCCTGCCTCTCTGCCTGCTAGTGATCTCTCTCTCTTTGTGTCAAATAAATAAATAAAATCCTAAAAAAAATGAAAAGAAAAGAAACGTTTCCCATCAAGGACTGTAGAATTGCAGCTATGAAGCAATATTTGTAAGAGGGAACTACCAGGCATGCACTGAGAAAGTGCCCTAAATGTGACTGTGGCTGTTCCTTTGCCCTGCCCCCAGTATGATGTACTCCTCAGGTTATGCATTTTTAATATTTAGCAGTTGTTTACAATCGAAACTGCAGCACAGATTTTAAAGGATGCAGATTTAAGTTGAGCATCAGCTAATAAAATGCTTCATCTCTGGCAGTCTGAAAAGAAGCATGTACTTAGAAAGCATATGCTTAGTTGTTTGCAGGAATTTAGTTGTTTCTGTTATCTCAAAATCTGTAACTTCTAAAATGTTTGTGTTTTGTTAGCAAGATCTCATAGGTAATTTATCGTGAGCTCTTATTTCTGCACGAAGTCAAAGATCATCCTAAAGACTGTCGAGATTGCCCTATCCAGAAAAAAAGAAAAGAAATTCATCAGTAGTTAAGAAATTGTTAGTCGGGCACCTGGGTGGCTCAGTGGGTTAGAGCCCCTGCCTTTGGCTCAGGTCATGATCTCAGGGTCCTGGGATGGAAGCCTGCATCCGGCTCTCTGCTCAGCAGGGAGCCTGCTTCCTCCTCTCTCTCTGCCTGCCTCTCTGCCTACTTGTGATCTCTCTTTCTGTCAAATAAATAAATAAAAAATCTTTAAAAATATTACTATAAAAATTACTATAAAAAAAGAAATTGTTAGTCAATGATAGAATAAGTATTCCAAAATACTCAGAAAATGAATGAATTAAGCCTACCTGAAATTCAGAGGTGCTTATATAGTTTAGGAGAGTTTATTTTACAAGAAGATAAAAAATGGGCAACTTTATTTTTTTGCATTTCTTTTTTGAAGAATTAAACATTTAATTTTGGTGGAGAAATACTCACTCTCACTTTCGAGATCATCTAGGTGATAATTAATATAAAAAGAAGTTATTTACTTTGACCAAAATTCTTACTTAATGTCTTTTGAACTCCAAATGTATAAGGTCTGGTCATTTCCCACTGTGCTGGCTATTCCTCTTGGATAAGATCTGACAACTAAAGAGCCATTTGCTTGGTGTGGAGACAAAGTTCTCAATCTGGAAGGTGCTGACTCAGCTGGGCAGGAGGTGGTAAGATTAATGGACACCAACCTTTGGGAAAAAGCAGTCTGAGTGTTAAGGGCCTTGGTGGGAGAAACATTTCCCCAGTGAAAGCGAGAACGCACACTTCGCCCTCCCATTCACCCCATGGCCAAACATCCTGTTGCATATGTGTGAGTCCCATGCAAGAGGACTATTAGCAGTTTATGTCTCTATTCGATATTGATTGAATTGAAACCAACTCATCACACATTTTATCATACACTTGAAGTTCTGAAATACTTTTACAAGAAGTCAATTTTATTTTCTTCAATAACATATGCATTCTACTGGAAATAACAAGCATAATTGTAACAAGGAGTCTGTCAAAATACACATGAAAATAAGATACCCTCAATAGCATTAAGTACAGCTTACATGCTGCAAGACAGAAAGGAAAATAGTGAATAGATATGCAATGGAAACATAACAAAAGATTAAAAGAAAATAAATGACATACCACCTAAGGATTGTTTGATTCTTTAATATTTATTCAAAATTTATGTAGTGCGAGAGAATAGGCAGGCAAGTGTTTTTCTGTGTCGGGCACAATATGTCCCATTTTTAATACAAGTGTTTGATTGTGTTGCAGCCAGAAAAAAACAAACACACTTTGCTCCTTCCTCTTTACTGTTTGTCCAGGATGTTTGACACTCGAGCATATCCCGTTACTAGACTCCCAAAGAGCAACAGTAATAAAGCAGTGCTAAAGTGATCCAAACCATGTTTAGCTAACAATTTGTCAGTATGTGTGGTTCAATTTCGAGGCTTGCCTTACTTCACTTAGTGAGTTAAAAATATTAGAGCGTTGCAGATACAAAATGCAATTTTTTTATTCTGTAAATATTTACTGAGTATGTGCTCTGCACCAGGGGTTATTTCTAGCCACTGGGGATCTAGTAATAAATAAATGACTCATCAAGTATGGAAGAGTGATAATGTTCAAAGTGGAAAAGTGGAGAGTTACACAATTCAAGGTCAACTTACAGGCAATCTAGAATGAATGTCATCATTCTCTATTTTTTCAGAAGACAAGTAAGTAAAGACCACACTTTTTGTGCCTTTTACCTGGTTGCACATTTGCTCTTGCTCATTTCCTTTGTAAATTCAGTGTTCCATGGACAATATAATAGAGAATGGAGAGGAATAAACAAGAAGACCTAGAAATTTGGTGTCATCTTTCACACTAAATAACCTTCTGACCTTAATTTTTCTGAGCCTCAGTTTCCTGAAATAATTTATAGAATTTTACACAAGAGATAAAATGATGCTTCACTTACGGGAGGCTGTACTGTAAATTGTATAAAAACAGAACAGTTATAAACTGTTTTGTGAGTTTCTGCATGAACTTTTTATCAATGTTGCCTCCAGGAGAAAATGTTTCAATTACAATTCACAGACAGCAGTCATCACTGGGTGTATATTAGGCAATTTCCCTATACTTGACTTTTCATTTCTTATTTGTTCAGATCTACTTTTCTAGGTAGGGGGTAAATATTGGTTGTAAAGAAAAAAGAAAACTAATAAATACTTTTTTTCAGTTAAAAGAATTATACTGAAAATACATCTATATGTATAGGAATTTAAAATACCTACAGGGCCTCATGTTTTATAATCCTGTTGTAAAGTCTCCCTTTTATGTTGTCTCAAAGGAGCAAGTCAAGAATGCAGGGATAGAGATCCTGTGGTGAAATTTAGTAGAGTGAGGGCTAATGCTGAAATGAACAATTTGTCTTTTTTGAAGAACGGTGAGAAAACTGAGATTTTTTTCCTTTTCCATAAAATATTTTTATTTATAATCCTCTTTTTTAATGCACGTGTGCACGCGCGCACACACACACACACACACACACACACAGATCTCCTCTATCTCCCTGAATCAGTTTGCAGAAAGAGTTGAGTAGAATATCCTGATGTTTTCCTTTTTAATCCTTACTTATGGGAGTGGTTATCTCACCAAAAAAGAGAGAAGAGATGAATTTATTGCACCTGAAAAAGGTCAAAAGTTCCCATTGTTTAATAAATAATTAAATGAAGTTATAAATACTATTGTTCCTTTCTCTACCTTAAAACTAATATAAGCATGTCCTTCCTCCAAAAAACATTGTTAGCTGTTTGAAATACGTCTCCCGGTTAACACTTTACACTTTAATCTCTAAACCATTATTTTCTTCCTGGCTCCGCAGGAAATTCTGCCTGTCATTAAATCAGTAACCCCTTATGTTTATGACTAGCAATAACTGCAAGGGCCAGACTTATGTGTGGAGTAAAACTTGTCTAATTAGCATCAGTCTACACATTAGCATATGTTGATAACAGCCTTTCATAGGTTATATTAGTTTGGCATCGGTGACGGATAACAGAACCTGGAATAATTCTTCATTATTATTTTATCTTCTTGCTGTAACTTCTCAAGCATTTTTTGTCCTGTCTTTTTTTCTTTTTTTAAAAATAAATTTCCAGAATTACTTTCAACATCATGACCCCTAGGTGCCTCGTTCTTGCTTTGTGAAGAAGGATCACAGGCAGTACTAAGTTTGAATATGTTAACATCTTTATATCATCAAATCTCTTACCTCTCTACTTTACAATTCTGTCTGTTGCTTTAGATCTACTTCAAGATCCATAATTCATTGTTCAAGATACTGGAGATTGACTGAAAATAGTCTAAAATCCAACTATTGTAAGTATAAGGAAAATAGGTAAAGGAGAAAAAAAAAGGAAAGAAAGATTGTAGAAGAAATGAACTATTCCTATTAGAATTATCTAACAGTTATTTAAACAAGGTCAACTCAACTGAAAATCTACAAGGATGTTTCCCAGATTCAAATTTCAGAAAAATTCTATTCTGCTATTTTGAGATAAAAAGTTAAATATTGGGCTTCTATTACCACAATAAGATGATAAGTGCATGGTGATGTATCTCTTTTTGTGCAATTGAAAGAAACTTCCACTTTATTTTACCAAATACTGAGCTGTATAAATATTTTTCAGCAGCTGTCTTATATGATGTTAAAATAATGTAAAATGCAGGTGACCTTATTTGTAATCTCTTGGTTAAGGACATAATTTTAAACTAATATATAGATAAAGCATTTGTACTTAACTGTTACGTGCATGAGTAATTTTGAATGTATGGCATCAACTGACTTGAAAAATAATAATTGGCATGGGAAATCTGTCATATCCAGAATTCTATCTTACATATTTTTGATTATGTATCCTATAATAATTTTCATCTTAATGTAAATTAATATGTTTTAGATTTTAACTCATCTTATTTGCAACATATATTTTATTTCCCTTTGCAGTTACACCCTTTTAAATTTGTGTGAGTTTTTTTCACTTTGCATCAAATTTAGTCTAGAATATAAAAAGGAATTAATAAAATAGTTCAGAATGTCAATGATTTGCTTTGTGGCCTTGGCTATCACTATTGTGCAATATACCACAAGATAATTAATCTGGGTACCTCTTTTTTTCTTTGTTATCATTCCATTGAAACTTTTGGCTGGAGAAGATAAAAACTAATAGTGCTTAATAAGACTATATATATTTTTTCCTAATTTTCCTAAATGATGATAGGTGACAGTGTTAAAATGCATAATATAATACATCATTTGAAAGCTTATTTTTAAATAATCACCCCAGGTGAATTTTGATTAGAACCATTAGTATGGTTTGAGAAGAAATCTAAGATTGTAAATTATACATTCATGAAAGGTCAGGGTGAAAAAAGAAAGAAAGGCTTCATCCTACCATTTACAACTTTCTCTGTTGGACAAAATTCTGATGCCAGAAGTGTTTTGCCCCCATCTTTAAAAAGTCTAGGGGCTCCTTCTTGAAGTCTCCAAATCCCCCCAACAATATGTATTTTCCCTAGATGGTTTTTCTTCCTTGGATACTCTTCCTTAGCTGGTAAGTGAAAATTACAACACACCTTTAACTCAGTTGTTTTGCTTGCCTACTCTGTAAGTTTCAGGAACTCACCACCTTACATAGGTTGGTGGTTACAGTGCGAAGAGCAGTCAGGGAGCCCAGATATGTCAAAAAGCCCAAGGTAATGAGTTACTTAGATAATATCTGGCTCTGAATTGTTTTGGTCAGTGTCTATTTCTGTTTTGTTTCTGAACCAAGCGGTTTTTAGAAAGAATGAGAAATTTATCCTAAGTTGGTACTGTTTCTACTCCTAAACCCAAATGGGGACCCAAATATGTTTCTCTTCTACCATGCAGCTCTCAAGAATACCCCACTCTTGGTATACTTTCATGTAATATCTTCATGACTTAATTCTATGATGTAGTTTCTGACCTCTCCCACATGCCTTCATTGAAATTAACCAGTGATCTCCTCATGTAAATTTCAGTTTTGTTTTGTTTTTTTGTGATCATTACTCCTAATTTTTTCCGAGCTGTGTGACACATTGAACATCTTCTGCTTAAAATTATTCCTTGATTTCACAGTCATTAGAGGGTTCTATTTCTATTCTTTACTCTCAATGTACTGCTTCTGTTTCCTTAGCTCCTTTTCAATGATTGTTTAAATTGTACCACATGACTCATATTTTTTTTATCTCTTTGCTCTTCATTTATTTTATTCCTTGGACATTTCATATCTTCTGATGACCTCAACCATAGACTCCAGTAAAATGATTTCTAAGTTTACCAAACTTCTCTGGGTCAGCCCTATAAAAATGTTGTTTTCAATGGAATGTGTGATCATTGTCTCAAACTCCCTATGTTGATCAAATACATTAAGATTTTCTCAGACTTGGTTCTCCTCCAAACAGCTTCATGTTCCCTTAGATAACCGAACATTTTCCAAGTTTTCACACTTGCATTTTTGTAATCCTTCCTGACACTTTTTTTCCCAACCTACTTAATGATTGTATTCAGTAAATTCTTCCAGTCCATGTTGCCTTCATTTTCCCCTTTCTTTCCATTCCCACTGTTATTAACATCTTCTAGTCCAAGCCATCATTCTCATATGTCTAGTTTAACAATCCCCTCAGCTATCTTCTTGCCCCCTTAAACACACCCTACAATCCACTGCCAGAAGAAACTTTCCAAAGCATTAGTTTTGCTCAAATCACTTTTTGCAAAAATTTGTCAAAGGTTCCACCATTCCTATTATGTAAAACAAAACTGAATTTATTCATCTTTGTAAATTGTTTCCTTTTATCCTCCTTTCTTGTTATTAAAATTAAGCAAAACTGTATTCAAGAAAATTGTTTTAACCTTATTTATTTATTTATTTAAAGATTTTATTTATTTATATGACAGAGAGAGAGATCACAGGTAGGCAGAGAGGCAGGCAGAGAGAGAGGAGGAAGCAGGCTCCTGGCTGAGCAGCGAGCCTGATGCGGGGCTCGATCTCAGGACCCTGAGATCATGACCCGAGCTGAAGGCAGAGGGAGAGGGAGAAGCAGTCTCCTTGCTCAGCAGGGTGTCCATACGGGCTCAATCCCAGGACCCTGGGATCATGACTTGAGTGGAAGGCAGACCCTTAACCAACCAGCCACCCAGATGCCCCAAACCACTTCCTTCTCCTAGCCCTCTTTCTCCTCTTTCTCTTCCTTTTCTTCTTCTTCCTCTTCTACTTCTCCTCCTCCTCCTCCTCCTCTTGTAAGCATTGAGTTTCCAAGTGGGGCTTAAGCACCTTGGAGGCAGAAAAACAGTCATATATTCTTTGTCAAATCATCTTCTTAAAATATTCTACATCGTTAATGAAAAAGAATAAATAAAAAGAGAAAGGAAAAATAGAAAAAAAAGAGGGTACTCTCATCAGTTCATTCAATACACATTTTAATAAATTCTTCTTTAAATGTCCTAAATTAGGTAAAATAAAACTCAGAAAGCTGGCAATACATGTTTTTTTATTTTAATATTTTCCTATTAAATTTATTACTAGTTGCTTCTTGCATCTCATTTTTTTTTAACCTTCACATAGACCTTATATTGAATGTATCTGATCTAGGCCTTGGAACCAAGATTTTAAACAATCCTTTTGAAATTCTAAAATTTAGAACAATGTTTTCAAGTATTTATTGGGTATGTTACTTTTTTCTTTAATTTGATTAAGGTTAGGTATGAAATATAAACAATTTGTATACATCTGCAGAAATATAATGAAAGGAAAAAATAAATTAAAATACAAGTTAGTGTGAAGCTTACCACCACAATGCAGATTAACAAAGTATACAAATGTAAGCTACAATGAAAATGAATCCATTTTTGTCAGTGAACTTTGCATTTATATTGATTTCATTGTAATTTTAAAGGAAGTTATTTCAGATTATTTTTTATCCAGACATAATAGCAAACCATAAATGTAAAACTTAGTTTTAAATCATTTAAATATGTTTAACAAATGTTGTAATCAATATTAAAAAGCATATATTTGTGATAAATTATAGCTTGAAGTTTTACACTCTATTACAACTATTAGTTGAAACTCTATGTAATGTCTCTTTAGAATAAAGCAAGCAAACAAACATGCAAATGGTAACCTATGTTTTGTAAGGATTTTACTTGAATTTCATGCTAATTAAGAATAAAATTGCAATATAAGATTCTTTTAACAAACTGGACCTAACAGTAATTCTCTCTTCAGACTGTCACTTTATGTTTAAATTGTGTTTAAAGCACATCATGATGTTCTGAATCTACGCGTTTGATCAAAGCTAAGCTCTTTCAAAATAAATCAACTAATTTCAACATCAAATGTGTTTCCAGGATGAAAGTTAAACTTCCAGTTTTAAGCTATCAAGAACACTTAAATACTATGTTTCTAATCAGCATAATATCATAGAATTCTAGATATGGAGTGGACCTGAGAGATATTTATTTCAACCCCCTCACTTTACATGGAAGCAGTATTTATTTATTTTATTTTATTTTTCTTGGAAGCAGTATTTATGGAGATTAAAATGCAGCTTGCCCAAAGTCTCACTTATGATAACGATAAGAGGCTGATAATCAGGTGCTCTGGCTTCTAGTTTAATTCCCTTTCCATTATAATCTTTTTTGGGGTGAACAGCAAGAATCCTTTCTATATCCTACTGGAGCAAATAGAAGCCTCTTTGAGAGTTCCTTCCATGGTAGTTGAACTAAGGACAGAGAGAGTGGTTAAATTAAGCCATTATTGTCATACCTATAATAAGAGGTCTTGAATAAACATTTTACTAATTTTGCAAATTTTCAGGAGGTAAGTATTAAATGAATGTTCTTGTGTTTCCTTCTTCAGAAGAGAAGAAAATGACTTGGTGGAATAGTTAGTAACTCCCTACTATGAATCTCATTTCTATTTATCTTCTCTTTTAAAGAATATACTTTATATAAATAGCTATCTAATTCACATATCTTAAATATAAGTGAACTTGTCAGTGCAATGGAAACTAAACACATAGAGGAATGAAATTTATCTCAGAATTTAAAAAAAAGCATAGAAGAAAAAGATAAGTTAGACACCTCTTTCATATCATGTGTGATATACAAGTTGAGATAAAGTTACATTTTTATGATACAAAGCAGAGGTCTCGATCACTGTCACATGGGTCATGTATGAAAGGTGAATATATTGTAAAAATGAAAGAGATGTAATACCTGGGTATGTGCTAGAACAGTAGGAACAGAGCTTTTTTTTTTTTTAAGATTTTATTTATTTATATGACAGAGAGAGAGAGATCACAAGTAGGCAGAGAGGCAGGCAGAGAGAGGAGGAAGCAGGCTCGCCACTGAGCCAAGAGCCTGATGCAGGACTTGATCCCAGGACCCTGAGACCATACCCGAGCCAAAGGCAGAGGTTTAACCCACTGAGCCTTCCAGGCACCCCAGGAACAGATCTTTAAGTTAAGGGAAATTTTATTATATTCAAAATTAAGACTCAAAATTAATCTGTAAATGCTGATAAGGATATTTAAAAAGCACAATTTAGATCTCTTAGTCTAATATTATGGTGTTTTCTAAAACTATAATATAGAAGAAGGTGAGTGAAGATTTGAAAAATTAGGACTAGATAAGATGTTAATCAATACTAATAGGAGAAAAATACAATACAACAAAATGGCATTGTTGACCAACTAACTCTAGGTACAAAAATGCAGAAATTTAAAAAATACTAACATAGTTCTAAACAGCGCAGAGGATCATAGGGTAAGGGAGGGGAAAACTGAAGGGGAATTCATCAGAGAGCAGGAAAAAAACATGAGAGACTCCAAACTGAGGGTTGTTGGAGGGGAGGTGAGTAGGGGTAACCAGGTGATGGGCATTAAGGAGGGCCCATGATGTGATGAGCACTGGGTGTTATATGCAACTGGTAAATTACTGAACACTATATCCGAAACTAATGATGTACTATATGTTGGCAAATTGAATTAAAAAAAACCACATAAAATAAAAAAAATCACATATCATTTCTAGCAGTGTATTTAAAGAAAAATACCATTCCTTTACACATTCTAGGCTTATAGAGATCTACATGAATCCCGAGAAGGAGTGGTAGAAGATTATAGACCAAACTGATATCAGTTGGCTGCTTTTGGGGGATTGGTGGTGATGATCAAAGCAGATATTAACTTTATATGGACTGTTTAAAATTTTGTATTAGAAAAGAGTATATTCCTGTTAGACTTAATTGAAATTATTATTTTTTTAAAACAAATATTCTAAAGTGACTAGGGCAATTTAGCTCAGGTAGCTGAAAGGTATATAAGACATTAAAATTATGTGTAAAGCTATCAACATTTATAGAAGTGTGGATAAGTAATTCCCTATTATCACTCAGATTATGGCATAAGGATATGGATAAGGATATATAGTATATATATGGCAGTTATTAAAGACTATCATGTACTTCATGATGGCTGCATGGTGAAATAAATTGCTTATGAAAACTGGAACCCTCTTCTTGGGACGTCCTTAAAAACAGTCTCATAGGGCACCTGGGTGGCTCAGTCATTTAAACGTCTGCCTTTGGCTCAGGTCATGATCCTGTGTCCTGGGATCCAGTCCTGCATCAGGCTCCTTGCTCAGCGGGGAGCCTGCTTCTCCCTCTCTCACTCACCCTGCTTATTATGCTCTCTCTCTCTCTCTGTCGAGAGGCAAGATAAATAATAATAATAATAAATAAAATCTTTAAAAAAATTCTCATAAGTCTGAGATAAAACAAGTATGAGGACTGAATGATTATGGAATAGTTATCTACTATAAATGTCTAACCATCACTTTTACAGTATTTCATATTAAAAAATCAACTGTCAAACACACCCTGAACCAGCATGTAGGTCCTGTCTCATGGCTTCCCCAAGCAATTTTATGAGACCTCTGCTTCTAAGATTGGTGGGGATGAACCAGATGTCCAAATCCATCCCCTTTCGAACAGGGAGACGTGTGCTTGAGGTCAAAGGAAGATTAAAATTAAATGCATTGGTTATCGTCTATAAGACTTTATTTGTATGACCATTTTATGTTTTCCAAAGATAAATTGATCTTTATATTACCTGGCTAATTCTTCCATTATATTCTTAAAAACACAACATAAATCCCTTAAGATATATTTTTTTAAAGATTTTATTTATTTATTTGACACAGAGAGAGAGATCAGATCACAAGTGGGCAGAAAGGCAGGCAGAGAGAGAGGAGGAAGCAGGCTCCCTGCTGAGCAGGGAGCCCGATGCGGGCCTCAATCCCAGGACCCTGAGATCATGACCTGAGTGGAAGGCAGAGGCTTTAACTCACTGAGCCACTCAGGCACCCATCCCTTAAGATATTAAAGTATAATCAAATGCTTGTTTATTCACAAAGATTAAGGCTGAAGTTCAAAATGAAAACAAAGTAATTAAACCAACTTTCAATGAAGAAATACGAAAAACACACTTAATGTTAATACTGTTTTTAAATCGAAGATTAAAAGCCCATCCAAGTAGGTCATCCTTTCCCGGATGGGATTTTGATCAAGCCCAGTGATATTTCCCTTTCTACTTGAGGGCAGCTGTAAACAGGTCTCCAAACCCAGGGAAAAGCCTGATTCCATGAACCCACCCACACAGTTTTGTAAACATTCAGGATTCTACATGTGGTATTACTCAGTTATTAAATGGAAGCTTGTTCTTTCATTCTATTCCTGTCATTGTGTGGATTTCTCCAGTTCAATGTAATGCATCATCTTGGATTAGACAAGGAACAAGCTCTTCTGTTTGGAACTGCAAAAATATAACAGATGAAAGAGTTTACTAAAAGAAGAATTGAGGGGCTAGAGAACCCTCTTTCACAACATCCTCTGGGATACATCAACCAATGGCAACATGTAACAGGGCTTTTGGTAGGCACCCATGTTTTCATTTCAGAGACAGCCTTGTACTAGGAACAGCTGCAGGGTAGAAGGCAGACGCACTCTCATACACAGAAACCAGGCCCTACCTCATTTTATGGAATCAGTGCTCTTGTACGAGAAAATAAATGTTGTCGGTGTGTGACTACAAACTCTAAAAAATGTCTGTGCCTCTTTTAAGTGATAAAAGCCTGTGAGGTTATGAAAGCATACTTCTAAACTGGGAGCATTTTAATCAAACATCATTTCAACCTCAGACATACATGGCAATATTATGTCTTGCCCTTGGTATTCTCTCTTCTTTTTATATTTTGGCAAAACAAAGCTCTGCTACTGGGAACTTATTTCTCATGCCTCTGAGGTAATTCCCTAGATAACCAGGATGTCACTTGAACTTGAGTTTTCAGTGCTCAAATCTGACATTTAAAACTCCCCAAAGACAAGGTCTGCATAGTTTTATCAAGTATTTCTGGGACCTGAAGTGCTAGCACTAGAGGCCCAAGAAATATTTATTTCTGCTGGGAATAAGTGAAGGTGGTATCCTAGAAGATGTTTAAAGGTTGTTGTAACTGATACTGTTTTCACACTTTCATGCCTGAGAAATGCTCCTTCTCTTACATGGTGCATCAGGGAGAATTTATATTTGATAGAGTTTAAAGATTTTTGAAGGGTTAATTTTGTTTTGAAGCAATGTGATAAATATCTCATGCCGCAGTCTTATTCAAAGATGACTGGAATTACTTATGTCTCCCGATGTAAGATAAAAATGATACGTGGAAGCATCTTATTATCCATGAACGGCTTCCAGTCTCTACATCAACAAGTCCTGATTTGACTGATTTGTGTCTGGCTTGATGCTACTTGAAAATAAACTTTCAGTTCCTGCCTGCACATACCTATTCCCTGTTAGAACCATCTATCAGGACTTTGTTAGCTGGAGTTCAAGAAGTCGGTGAATTTATTCTGTCGATTGCAAGGACAAGGTCCCAAAAAGAGTGCATGCAGATGAAACTGAGATAGATTTTATATAGGGTAGAAGTACTAAATATTTTTGAAAGATTCTACATATGGTATCACTCAGTTATTAGATGCTTTATCTTTTCCCGTCATGATGATAAATTTTCCTCAGTCCTGAGTAATACACTATCTCTTATATTAGATAAATTAAGAACTCTGCTCAGTATTTCTCCAAGAGGTCACTAACCAGCTGTACCCCATTGCCTGAAGTTACAACATTAAAAATGAGATATATTTAGCCTCACTGAAAAACAAACACCGATCTTCACTTTATGCCATGTCTAATTCTCTATAAAATACCCTCTATGAAAACATTTTCATGAGCAGCTCTGATAATGTAGATATAAATTAACATCCTCCCATCTTGCCTTCTTTCAAGCAGTTTTGCATCTGTCACTGACCATACTCTTGATGGAGACTGTTTGCAATAACTAAAATCTCTTTGAAGATGTTCACTAGTAGTTTTGCTAAACATAATGAGAAAATTTGACATATTTCAATTTGATTTTATGAGTGCCACCTGTCATTTAAAAAGTGTCCACAAAGAACCTTAATATGGCATTTATATTGCATGCCTCAGGACGACTGGCTGGGCTGGTTGAAAAGGCCTTGAGAAACATGCAGATATATTTAAAAATCTAGACTGTTCCTGGGAAGCTGTCAAGGAAGAGTTGAGGTGGCACCGCTGCTTTCATTTGCAACAAGAAGAGTTTAGAGAGGTCAGGCTCAGGTCAAAAGTAATAGAGAAAGATAGAATCTTTAGAAAAGAATTTGCATCAATGAAGATGCTTTTCCCTCATATCGATTTTGATTTATGCCACTGCTTTCAATTTTATATGTCATATCTTGGATTTCCATTGTCTGTCAAAAATCATGATTCTAAACATCGGAGAGCAACTTGGAAGCCAGTGAACCAGCATCGTGAAGCTATACTCAAACAGTGGTCAGAACCCTTCTGATGCCACGCCTTCTTGTCTCACATCCCAGGATGCAACCCCACTCCCCAAGGAGACCCAGGTGGCCGCAACAGCTGCAGGTCTAATCAAGGAGCAGGAAAGCACTATGACCTGCTGATGGCTCCAGAGGGGACATTGCTAATCCTCTTTCTGCCATCCTGGAAGGGAAAGTGAGGTCAATCTTGACCCTAACAGCCTCGTTTCCCACTTCTCTTCTTTCCCTTCATCCGGGCCTTCGGGATGTCAGAATATTTACCATTCCCATGTTTGGTGCTACCAAACTAAGTCATCAGGCAGACACTGGGTTGATGCTAGAGCTACATAGGGAAAGGTGAGCGCATCAACATTTTAGCGACGTAGGAATATCATGTTTCACGTTTTATAACAGTGCAGGAAAAGCTTTAAATTATCAAAGAGTCTTCCTCCCTGCAGTGTTACTGGGTCAATTCTGTCTTATGATGATTTCTATCCCCAAACCTTTGCAACACTCTGTTTAGGGCTGGTCTACCCTAAATGTCTTTGGGCATTATTTCAGGATAAAATGACTCACTCCAAAGAAAACTGAGTAACCCTCTACTTGAAGAGAGTTATTTTCAACTATTTTAAATAATTTGACATTTTCATCAAGAGGAAAATGCAACATTTGTTTCAGGCTGTTTGCAAGGTAACTCCATACTTTCCTAATATAAAGCTATAAAGTGTCTTATTAGAGCAACCAGGTCTGAGATAACCCATATTCTTCCCAGAGAAGTTCATTTGGTATTATATAAAGAACTAAAGTGGGCACCTTTAACATTAAATTGATTTATGTATGATGAAATAAAACATGTGTTGTATGCCAGCTGAGTCCTAGAAATATAAGTATTTAACTCTATCCTCATTGATTAAGCTCCTTCTAAGAAATCTGAATCTCCTTTATACTTGGATATAATTAAGGGGAAAATAAACAAAAATCTGCTGAATCTACAGCTCTTCTGAAGAGACACATATAGGACCTCAGAAAAGAGACGACAGTTTGCACACATTACAATAAGTAAGGAGCCTCTTGATAACCAGAGTGACTTTTATATATTTTTCCACAAATTTTCTAAACTTAAAAAATTACACAACCCAAATTTTAAAAAATGTTTCAGCCTTTGACCATCATGTCAGTACCAAATGCTGTATTGTGATTCAGTGCAATACAGAGCAGCAGTTCCCAGCATGTGTCTGCAAAACAGATACCTAGTTAAAAACTTTCTGTGGTCAAATAAATTTGAATGATGTAGAAAAAGCAGAGTTAAGCAGATGTTTTGGGGCTGCACTTTCTAGAGGCTTTAACAAAGAAAAGCATAGAGGTTCACCAAGGGGAGCTATCGAGCGTATAATATTTTCCAAACTTCATTGGTCACAATACCATTACTGCTTTTTTCAAAGCAGACCACTTTGTCTAAACCCGAATCTTCCCCCAATTCAGGAACCCTCTGTTTTCCTTTGAATGTCCATACTTTGTAGGAATAAATTCTAGCAATGTACATTCATTGTGATCCTTGGAAATAAATCAACTGTAACTCCAATTCGTGTGGTAACTACTATTTTTTGGCAGCAAAAGAAGCAAAAGCACAAATTGCCCTGTAAAGCCACCTGCTTACCAGCAGCATAAGAGTTCAGTTTTTCTTTTTTAAACAGAGATTTCCCTAGTAATGTGAATTCATATCTTTTTTTTTTTTTTAGATTATTTATTTAGTTATTTAGGACACTCCCCCCTGAGCAGGGATCCCGATGCAGGGCTGGATCCCAGGACCCTGTGATCATGACCTGAGCCAAAGGCAGACACTCAACCGACTGAGCCACCGAGGAACCTCTCATTTCCTTCCTTCCTTCCTTCCTTCCTTTCTTTCTTTCTTTCTTTCTTTCTTTCTTTCTTTCTTTCTTTCTTTCTTTCTTTCTTTTTTGTATTTTTTCTTTTTCTTTTTTTTAAGATTTTTTTATTTATTTGACAGAAATTGCAAGTAGGCAGAGAGGCAGGCAGAGAGAGAGGAGGAAGCAGGCTCCCTGATGAGCAGAGAGCCCGATGCGGGGCTCAGTCCCAGGACCCTGAGATCAGGACCTGAGCCCAAGGCAGAGGCTTTAACCCACGGAGCCACCCAGGCGCCACATGTATTTTTTTTCTCATTTAAAAAATTTAAATTCAATTAATTAACATACAGTGTATTATTGGTTTCAGAGGTAGAGGTCAGTGAGTCATCAGTCTTATATAACACCCAGTGCTCACTACATCAAGAGCCCTCCTTAATGTCCATCACCCAGTTTCCCCATTCCCACCAGCAACTCTCATTTCTAAAGCATTTAGTTTACAAAAATTTCTAGATACCACAGAAAAGTAGACAAAACATTATAATCTGTATAATCTGTATAATCTTATCACAAAGTTGTTGAGATCAGTTCTGTTTTTAATTAAACAGTAAACTGTCATGTTTTTTTTATTTTATTTTAAATATTTTTATTTATTTATTTGACAGAGAGAGAGAGAGATCACAAGTAGGCAGAGAGGCAGGCAGAGAGAGAGGAGGAAGCAGGCCCCCAGCTGAGCAGAGAGCCCGATATGGGCCTCAATCCCAGGACCCTGAGATCATGACCTGAGCTGAAGGCAGAGGCTTTAACCCACTGAGCCACCCAGGCGCCCAAACTGTGTCATATGTTTGACCATCCATAAGGCTATCACAGAGTTTTGCGAAAGTTTGTGTTCCCAGGGAATAGAAATAGTGGGCACAAAGAACTTTGAAGACTTATGTATAATTAGAAATTTATTTTTCTGTCAACTACATTTCTAAAATCCCTCAGTTTGTTCAAGTTTGAACTTAGTTTGTTCAAATAAAAGTAGCCAACAATCCCTTTTGATGTTTTGAAACAGAAAATGTTTATAAATGCACACATAATCCATTATGACATCAATTTTGGTAATTGTCAGTTCTAGACAATAATGTTCCTTTTGGGGAGGACAATGAAGCCATCAAAAAAATGTTTTGTTTTGAAAACAGTGAGTATAATTTAAAATGGGCACTTTTCAGATTCCATAACTGTTTTGCAATTAAAGAAATAATGGAAGAAGGAAATGATTCTATGGGTACCTTTGGAAATTATTCTCAGAATTTTACAAAATGTCTAAGATATTAAAAAACAGCCAAACATTTTTCCTGAAGAATTCTGAAAATGGACAAAGGTTAGACAGGGATTCTGGAACTAAAGAGCCCTTATAAAAATCCAAAATTATGAGCAGCTGGTTCTATCCAACTCCTGTGAAGTGGAGCGCTCTGGTTCAAGAGTTTTCTTGTCATGCAATCAAAGGACGGAAACATTAAGATTGCAGATGGAAAGTGGTGACACACTGTAATTTCATACAGATCATGATGGTTTGGTGACATAAGAATTACTAGACCATGAGGCCTGCGGTCCATGAAATGGATTAAAGCTTTATTGCTCTTTGGAGTTCTGACAATGACAAATGCTCTCTCTGATGTTGGGATTATCTTGTCTAAACTTTTGTTTCCTTAGTTTCAAGTTTCACTTTTTCCTTAACCATCTTTTAAGATCGCAAATAACTTCCGTTTTCTCATTGTTATTGGAAGGCGTTTAGAAACACTCCCTTGTTTTATGCCTTCATCTCTGGCATCACATCCGTGCTTATGCTCATTTTTCAATTTCCAATATCCTGATAAGGGTTTTGGATGATAGAATTAATGATATAGTCATATGACCTAACTCCAAATTCCTATTAAAAAAACAAAGGAAAAGAATGAATAAGAGACTTTTACAAGAAAATCTAGACACAAAATATTATGAATATTATTTATTAATACATTTATCCAACTGCTGGCATCAATTAACAAAACAGATGTTTGGCAGAAAATGTTTATTTTTTTTTAAGATTTTATTTATTTACATGATAGAGAGAAACACAGCTAGAGAGGGAACACAGGCAAGGGGAGTGGGAGTGGGAGAAGCAGGCCTCCCGCGGAGCAGGGAGCCCAATGCGGGGCTCGATCCCAGAACCCTGGGATCATGACCTGAGCCGGAGGCAGATGCTTAATGACTGAGCCACCCAGGCGCCCCAATAGCAAACTTTTAAATAACAAGTCAAACACATCATATATGTATTTTCTAGCATGGCACTCACATGCACAGAGTTTCATAAGTAAGATCTCTGATTTAAGTTGGAAATAAAAACTTGAAGTAAATTTCAAAAAGCATTTTGCAAAGGCATTCATTTTTCCTTATTAAAATGGAAAAGATAACTGATAGAAAAAAACGTTGTTTTTTTTTTTCTTCTGACTCCGAACCTGTTGGCACTTTTCTCTCTTCTTGCCATTCTGCCTTTGTCATTATCATGCATTGTGAAAACACTGCTTCTGGTGAAGTTAAGTGGGTGAAATCTTTAATATGAAAGTAGTTGTATAGTACACCAATTCAGCAAAATTTGATGGCATTAACATTCAGTGTTTCTCTAGTACCTGATAAAAAGTGTGTGAAAGTCTTGCAGATGGAAACACATTAGGATTTTACATATTGCTAAAAATTTCCAGTAAACCAGATTGGAAATTTTGTTCTAAAACTTTTACTTTCTAACCGAGTTTCAGACTGCATTTGAATGTATTATAATTACAGTCACTTTTTAAAATATTTAAATAATTGAATAGTGGAAGGGGTGACCTATTTAAACTAACTCTCCTATTAGTTTTTCTGTCTTACAAAAAAGAAAAACAGCAAGAACATGTTCTAGGTACCAAATAGAAGTTATATCAATTGGCACAGCAAAGCAACATATACTTTGCTTTAAGGAAGGCAGAGAAAAAGGTCAGCAAAAATGGCTAGATGTATCGTAGGTTTAACAAGACAGGAAATAACAAGTGTTGGTGAGGATGTGGAGAAAGGGGAACACTCTTACACCGTTGGTGGGAATGCAAGCTGGTACAGCCATTCTTGAAAACAGTATGGAGTTTCTTCAAGACATTAAAAATGGAACTACACTATGACCCAGCATTTGCACTGCTGGGTATTTACCCCAAAGATACAGATGTAGTGAAAAGAATGGACACATGCACCCCAATGTTCATAGCAACAATGTCCATGATAACCAAACTGTAGAAGGACCCAAGATATCCTTCAACAGATGAATGGATAAAGAAGATGTGGTTCATATACACAATGGAATATTATTCAGCCATCAGAAAGGATGAATACCCAGCATTTGCATTGACATGGATGGAACTGGAGGGAATTATGCTAAGCGAAATAAGTCAAACAGAGAAAGACAATTATCATATGGTTTCACTCATATGTGGAACATAAGGAATAGCATGGTGGACCACAGGGGAAGAGAGGGAAAATTGAATGGGAAAAAAATCAGAGAGGGAAACAAACCATGAGAGGCTCTGGACTCTGGGAACCAAACAGGGGCTTACAGAAGGGAGAGGGTTGGGGGAATGGGGTAACAGGATGATAGGTATTAAGGAGAGCACGGGTGGTGATGAGCACTGGATATTATATGCAACTAGTAAATCATTGAACACTACATCAAAAACTAATGATGTATTATATGCTGGCTAATTGAACGTAATAATAAAAACATGCAAAAAAATAAAGTATATCAGCACAAAGAAAATTAAAAAAGTTAAAGTAGAAATTTCCTGTGATTTAAAAGGGAAGATTTTTTTTTAAAGATTTTATTTATTTATTTGACAGAGAGAGACATCACAAATAGGCAGAGAGGCAGGCAGAGAGAGCGGAGGAAGCAGGCTCCCCGCTGAGCAGGGAGCCCGATGCGGGCCTTGATCCCAGGACCCTGAGATCATGACCTGAGCTGAAGGCAGAGGCTTTAACCCACTGAGCCACCCAGGCACCCTAAAAGGGAAGATTTTTAAGAACAAATGAAAACCTTATGGAAGTTTTTTCCATTTCTTATTCTTTCATTTAATCCCAAGCAACTAGCATGGTTTTTGGTATATGAATATTTAATAACTATTGTAATCATTGACCAGCTGTTTACAAACAATTGAAACTACATTTTATGCTGAGCATTGTTTTAAATCCTTTTTAAAGTTTTTATTTAAATTCCAGTTAGTTAACATACAGTGTAATATTAGTTTTAGGTGTACAATATAGTGATTCAACACTTCCATACAACACCCAGTGCTCGCCACAACATGTGTTCTCTTTAATCCCCATCACCTATTTAACCTACTGTTCCCCAACATCCCCTCTGGTAATCATAGGTTGTTCCCTGTAGTTAAGAGTGTGTTTCTTGGTTCCCCCCCCTTTTTTTTCTCCCTTTGCTTTTTTGTTTTGTTTCTTAATTTCCACACATGAGTGAAATCAGAGGGTATTTTCTTTGACCGAGTTATCTTGCTTAGCATAATATTCTTTAGCTTTATCCACATCCTTGCAAATGACATTACATTGTTTTTGATGGATGAGTACTATTCTATTGTGTATTTATATACCACTTCTTCTTTACCTGTTCTTCAGTTGATGGACACTTGAACTGCTTCCAGAGTTTGGCTATTGTACATAATACTGCTATAAACATTGTGGTGTGTGTATCCCTTTGAATTAGTATTTTTGTGTTTTTTGAGTAAATATCTAGTAGTGCAATTGCTGGGTCATAGGGTAGTTCTATTTTTAATTTTTTGAGGAACTTCCATACTGTTGTCCACAGTGGCTGCACCAGTTTGCATTCCCAACAACAGCACAAGAAGGTTTTGCTTTCTTCACATCCTCGTCAGGTGCTCGTCTTTGTTTTAAAGATTCTATTTATTTATTTGACAGAGAGAAAGAGAGTAAAAACAAGGGGTGGGGCAGGCAGAAGGAGAGGGAAAAGCAGGCTTCCCCTGGAGCAGAAAGCCTGATGCGGGGTTCAATGTGGGGCTCGATCCCAGGACCCTGGAATCATGACCCAAACTGAAGGCAGATACTTAACTGACTGAGCCACCCAGGTGCCCCAAAAGAAATATAGTCTGTGAAGTGCTGATCTACAAAAGGCAGTGAATAGAACATTAGTCTCTCTCCCCTATATCAGAAAACTTAAAATCAAAATCGATAAAAGTTTCATTCTTCAAGATTTGAGAACTTCAGTATTGGCAATCACAGTGTGTATGGCATTGTTTCTCCATAATATAGTATTAGGAAAATAGGACATCCAGGGTTTTAAAAAGAAAGTCAAAATGTGGCTCAAACATACACTTCCATGTGTTTCTTCACTAAAAATTGCTAATGGCTTTCTTGGGCAAGCTGACAGAGTTAGGGTTGGTACCCTGAAAGTTCTTAGTCAAAAGGCATCTTCCACATTTCAAAATGTCACCTGAAATATACTTTTCATAGTAAAAAAGAAGCTGAGACTCATGAAAAATAATTTCGACAAACTACATATGTTATAGACTACACTAGATATCCCTAAATTTTTATGACATTTCTACAAAAGAAAAATGTATAGAGACAGAAAGCAGATCACTGCTTGCCTGGGGCTGAGATTGGGAGTGGGGAACTGCAAAACGGTGCAAAGGAAATTTCTGTATTCTAAAACTGGATAGTGGTGATGGTAGCACAATTGTAAAAATTTACTAAAAATTAGTAGGCTATTTACTTAAATAGAGGAATTTCATAGCATGTTAATTATATCTCGATAATGTTATGTAAAAAAGTTATAATATGGGATTATATTGGCGTTATATTTGCATTATGGTAATAACAATTTCTTTACACCATTGATTAGCACAAAAATGTACCAATTTTTGCATACACGCTATTTAAGAAATTATACCCTTGAGGGGCACCTGGGTGACTCTATGGGTTAAGCATCCAACTTTGGCTCAGGTCCGGATCTCAGTCCTGCTGCCTCAGGCTCCTCATTCAGCAGGGAGTCTGCTTGTCCCTCTGCCCCCCCTTGACCATCAGCATGAAAGAGCTCATGCTCTTTCTCTCTCTCAAATAAATAAATAAAATCTTTAAAAAAAAAGAAATTACAACATTGAAAACAAAATGTATTATTATTGTCTGTATATCTTCCTTTTAAACTCTCAATAATAACAAGTAGACTCCTCCCCCAAGTAAAGACTACATCTTATCTCTGTATCTTTCATCTTTGGCACATCCATTAATACTCAATAATATTTCTGCTGAACAAATATTATGCATTAAAAGAGTAAATGTAA
Source organism: Ailurus styani (assembly GCA_002007465.1). Taxonomy (NCBI): domain Eukaryota; kingdom Metazoa; phylum Chordata; class Mammalia; order Carnivora; family Ailuridae; genus Ailurus; species Ailurus styani. Next base: position 5,069,466 of record LNAC01000010.1, on the reverse strand, counting down.
ACCTTAAGAAATTAAGTAAATATCAATATTTCCATTTCACTAGTGAATATGCTTTCACCGAGACTGCTTAACTGTATCTGCAATGATTTTAAATTATTTAGAAACATAGTTGAACACTGTATTTAGCCATAAATGAGACTAGTGATAATTTACCAATGAGAGGGAAAAAAACACTAAAATCTTCAATGTAATTTACATTGACTTAGATTTTTTTCATTCTTTGGGAGTTTTTCATCAAATTTATCTTTGCATCAAGCAAGAAAGTGGGTGTTTTACAAATTACAAAGTAAAAATTAGCAACAATATAAAATGTAACTGTTTTAATAATTTTGCATATTCTATATCTGTTTCTTAATGTTTACGAGAGTTTTGATGCCATATCACTGTACTTCCTATCTATATCTTCCTATCCTACCCATTTATAAGTGATTAAAATTTCATTTTAGTTAAATACTCATCATATATGCTTATGAATAAATAATGATAAATACCTCTAAACTAGGAAGAATTAGTATTATTTGAGTATAGAACTATCTATTAACATTTTGTGTTGTTAACTTATGAGGTATATGGATATTTCAGACAAAGTCAATAAAAATATGGCTCAGAAAAATCCAAGAGCATTTAATCTGAAACATATTATTTATAATAAAATATATAAAAAATAACACATATAGTTTGAGGCATCTAAATTATACTCAAAACAAGTAATTGAATGAAAAAATAAATTTCATTTAGAAATTGTACACAATCTTTATAGTATTGAAAATCTGCAACTTGGGATATTACAGGTCCTGCTTAGCACATAATTGATAGTAAATATTAAAAAAAATAAGGAAGAAAAGAAGAAAGGGATGGAGAGAAGCAAGAAAGAAGAAAGGAGAGAAAGATGAAAAAGAGACTCTTCCATGTGTTTTTTCAGTAATGAAAACAGTGGAATCCCCAGTAAAGCTGTGTATTGCCAATTCATGATAAAAACATGCTGTTAGCTGTATCATTAAATGATGCAAAGATCCCCTGAAGGCAAATGTAGGGGCTAAGACAGATGTCCTCAATCATGAAAGTTCATACGAAAACATGCTCCATATGGTTTAGAACACAAGATGTATGGCTCAACTGGCCCAAGAACAAGAAGAATAGACAGCAAGCGGCAGAGAATAGGAAACAATACAAAATAAGCACCATGTTAATAATAGTGTTGATAGTATAATAGCTAATAAGAGCATACCAATTAACAATGGTTCATCTGTGCGTACATGACTGAGCTTTTTATTTTTAAGACATGTTTTATAGTCATGTAAGGTTCAGTTGCTGCATATACATAAAACTAAAGTGAAGAAGAGACTTTATCAAACCAAATCTTTTAATGTATATGACTACATCCTTACTAAGAGTAGAAAGCATTGTTAAAATTGGTTTTAGAACTCAAGGAAGAAATTGCATCCAGACCCTTAGGAAATTGTCCGTCTCCTGCACATGTTTAAGTATCAGGTCAATGTGCTTTAGCTCTGTTACAAGATCAACTCCAGAGATCTGCATCTAGCATTTTAATCTAATGTTTCCTGAAATAAGCAGTTACTGTTAGGAAAACCAATAAAAGTGCCTCTTGCCCACAATTTAATAAGGAGACTTCCACCATGGGTAAACAAATACAATCACAAAGCTACACAAGGCTAAAACCACTCATAAGAGCCATATTTTCTTCTTTAACAACCACATTGAATCAAATAGCTGGCCAAATTTTTTTCCACGCGTTTACTGTGTAGGATCAAATAGTTCTTTTAATCAAAATACAAATTTGCTGAATGAATCAGATCTTCTAGAGGCCTCACATTTTTCTTTTAATTTTTAAAAGACTTTCAAAACATTTTCAATCATTTCAGACTGAATCTAATAATTTACATGTTCTATATAGCAGAAAACTATGTTCACAGAGTAGCCATTTACCACACTTAATGTCTACTCATTTGAAACAACATTTCCAGTTCTCTAAATGTACAGAGTCCACGGTATGCTAGGAATATATGGCTTATAATTTAAAACCAGGAAATGGAAATTAAGTTTTTTTTTATTTTAGTTGGGGCTGAAAAATAGCTTCCACAGAAAATCAAAATATTCTGTTTCACTAAGGTAAACTTTCAACCTTATACAAATTTTATTATTACATACTTCAAATGTCAAAAACAAAAGTCATTTTATTAGCAATGAGAAGTAGGAGAAGGCTCATTCTCTATTTTGAATACAATTATTGATCAATTTTAATGTAAAAAAATTATTATCAGAGTTGGTCAAACGTCTAACAATGGCTCCCAAAGGGTTTCCCAAAATTTACCTTTTAAGCTCACTTCCTTTACAGCTCAATTTTGATGAACATAAATCCCAAAACCAGGCCTTTTGCTGTACCAAGATAAGTAGGGAAAGAAGAACTTACTTGAGTAGGTAAATGAAGGAAAACATTTTACCTATGATATTCCATTTTATCCTTCCAACTCTACTAGCTTAATGTAATTATTTTAATAGGCATTGTGAAAAAATGGAGTCTCTAGAATTCAGCTGACATTGAATTCAACTAATAAAAACAGCTAAGGGTCTTGACATCAAGTCTGTTTAACACTAAATCCTTATTTCTTCCCACTGTGGTATTTTTTAACAAGCATAACAGGAAGTACTTAGTGACATATAATATCTGATGATATTCATGTTTATTCACTTATCCATTCAAAATGGTCACTTTAAAAAAAATCTTTAGTGTTCAAAACACCTGGGGCATACAAATAAAAAATTATTATGGCCAATCCTCCAGAAGTATACAGTATAATGGCTAAGAGTGTTTCAGAATGTAGAAAACTAAGACAAATGAAATTCACTCAGTAAATGTGGGTTTACAGCCCACTGCGTGAATGGTGGGAAGAGCAATTTATTGCAGCATCTGAACTCTTGTAGGAGTCAGAAAAGACCAAAATGTTTTCAAGCTTCAACATTAACATCTATTTTCACTACATTCTTCTCCTCTCTATTTCACCAACATATCCAAGGCCCAGATAAATGTCTGACACAGAGTAGGTATCCCCCAAACAAGCAAACAAACAAAAACCACATTATCTGTTGCTGTTGCATAAATGCGTGGACTTTTGGCTTATTTTAGTACTAGCAGACAACTCCAGCTAATCTGATGCTTGTGTTCCTATTACCTCAGTTGCCAAAGTTATTAAAAAATTGTTGACTATATTCTCTATGATATATTTTTCATCTTAATGACTTATTTGTTTTGTAACTTGAAGTCTGTACTGCTTAGCTCCCTTCCCCTATTTCACCCATCTCACTTCTCCTCACTGGCAACCTCTAATTTGTTCTCTGCATCTATGAGTCTGTTTCTGTTTTTTGTTTGTTTGTTTGTTTATTTGTTTTGTTTTTTAGGTTCCACATATATATGAAATCATATGAGATTTTTCTTTCTGTCTGACTTATTTCACTTAGCATTATACCCTGTCAGCCCATCCATATTGTCACAAATAGTAAGATCTTATTCTTTATTATGGTTGACCAACAGTTCATTGTGTATATATACCACATCATCTTTATTCATTCATCTATTAATGGACATTTGAGCTGCTTCTTTATCTTGGGTATTGTAAATAATGATGCAATAAACATAAGGGTATATATATTTTTCATATTAGTGCTTTTATTTTCCTTGGAAAAATACCTACCATTGGGATTACTGGATCATATGGTATTTCTATTTTTAATTTTTTGAGGAACCTCCATACTGTTTTCCATAGTGGTTGCACCAATTTACGTTCCCACCAACAGAACATGAGACTATCCTTTTCTCTGTATTCTCACCAACACTTGTTATTTTCTGTCTCTTTAATACTAGGCATTCTGACTGGAGTGAGGTGATATCTCATTGTGGTTTTGTTTTTTTGTTTTTTTTTTTTAGATTTTTTATTTATTTATTTATTTCACAGAGGGAGAGAGATCACAAGGAGGCAGAGAGGCAGGCAGAGAGGTGGGGGGGAAGCAGGCTCCCCGCTGAGTAGGGAGCCCGATGCGGGCCTCGATCCCAGGACCCTGAGATCATGACCTGAGCTGAAAGCAGAGGCTTTAACCCACTGAGCCACCCAGGCGCCCTCATTGTGGTTTTGATTTGCATTTTCCTGGTGATTAGTAATGTTGAACAAGATATAATGAGTTTCTCTTGTTACCTGTGGTGATATTGACTTAGAATTATTTATCTTTTAATCATAACTATAAGTCTATTTTGAAATGAATTCTTTCTCTCTCTCTAAATGTTTAAGAGAAGCATGAACCTAAGTGGAATTCAACATTACATTATTCACTGGATCCATAGCATACTGGTTGAAAAGATAATATTTAATTATTTATTTTCAAACAATACATTGAAACTTCATTTGACAAATACTTATTATATGCCTACTTACCTATGGTGTGCCAGGTTCTGTGTAAGGCATTTGATAAATTATCCATCCCCATTAGGATAAATTTTATAGTTGTGTCATGCTAAAAAATTTCCATGCTGAGGGGTGCCTGGGTGGCTCAGTCAGTTAAGCATCTGAATCTTGCTTGGTTTTGGCTCAGGTCATGATCATTTTGTCATGAGGTCAAGACCTGCTTCAGGCTCTGCACTCAGCATGGAATCTGCTTCAGTTTCTCTTTCCCTATTCCTCTGCTTCTCCCCCAACCCCATTTGTGCTCTCAAATAAATAAATAAATAAATAAAATCTTAAAAAACCAAACAAAACACACAAATCTTCCATGCAGAATTGATGCTTCAAACTAAACTGTAGCCAATTAAACCAAGAAAAAAATTAGTTTGTAAAATATCTTTGAAAATTTAAATATTGAAAAATCTAATCTATTTGATTCTGAAAGCACATACTAACCATTCATATATTGAAAGGATTTCATTACCTTCAGATATTGTAACATGATTTCAACATTCCATGGAGTATGGAATATATATATATGAAATCATATATAAATTTCATAAATATATGAATATATATAAAAAAATCTATAGATATGTGTATCTATATATTATTTATATCTCTATATATTATATCTATATTTATATCTCTTTATCTATCTGTATCTATCTATCTGTATCTATATATATAAAATCTCTAGTCAGAAACACAAAACAAATTGAGTATTAGGGGGATCTCCAGCCCAAGATAAACAATAATATTGGCAAATTGAGCATTGCCTAAAGGAGAAACATTGCCTGAAGGAAAGTATCCAAATTAATTTTGACTGGAGTCTTTTTCCATTTTTGTGCTGCTGAGTTGCTGATATGAAATATATATTTATTATATGAAGCGTACCTATGGCAGTTAAATTCAGATAGTGTTATCTATAACAATTTGTATTGGCTTCCTCCCAACGCTTTTGATTTGCCATGTATGAGAATAAATGGGAACCATATGAAAGTCAATAAGTTCTTGATAGTACATGACATTCTGTATTCTCTCATCCTTGATTTTAGCAAACATTCCAAGGTTTTGGCTTCCATCATTGAGGGTGATAGGCTTCAAAAATGTAAGGGCTTTTTTCTTGGCTTCAGATAAGAATCCCAAACTTAACACACTTCCATAAATCATTGGTGTGGAAATCTGTCAGAAAATAGCACAACAGTACTACTTTTTCCTTGCGGTATTTGGTGTTTCCAAATTAGATTATTTGTTGAATGTTCAAGGGAGTATGTTTGCTTGAAGGGTTCACAATATGTCAGACAAATCTCATGCTCTTGAAATGGAGTTCACAGAAATGAAATCAAGGGTTACTGTCTGTTCCTTCCTCTTCCATGGTAGTAAGATTCTGCAAAAATGGATCTCTACTAGCAGAGTTACTGAATAACATCATGTACGTTGGAAAGTGGCAAAATGGAGACTACCCAAGACCTTAAATCAGAATGAATTTTATAGTTGTTCTTCATATTTTATTCTCATTAGTAATATAATTCTGACAGGTAATAGAGTGTGGTCATTCAGAGCATGGGTCCTGGAGTGGGTTTTGACTTCAGTTCTTCCACTTGCTATCTACAGGATGTGATGTGATTATTAACTACTTTAAGCCTCAAACTATAAAGTGGATAATAACATACTCACTTCATAGGTCTGTTGGGAAAATTAAATGAAATAATATATATTAAGTGTTTGGCACATAGTAAATTCTCAATTGATATTAGTTATTATTATTTGGAACAGGTAAATATAATACATACGTGTATAAATACGTATATGTAATAGAAATTATCCAGCAGTTTTTAGATTGTTACTTATTACTATTACTATTGTCTCATTTAATATTTCTAATTTAACTGGAAAATTATCTTTCTTCAAAGAAGGAAGATGATAGCCCACCTAGCAGGAAAATATGACTTAATTATGACTATTCTCCTTCAACTTGTAACTGGGTTTTCCCAAAGAATTTCGGGGTGAAGAGTTCTGTAAACATCCAAAATCTTTATTTTATGGTGCATTTAATTCTACCACTTATTTTCCCAAATTGTGTCTAGATCCCCTGAGTCTACAGAATACGTATCCCAGATGCCCTGTAAGAAGGGTGGCTTTTAGTAGGCATGTTGATGTTATTTGTACATAGTAAGAGAGTAGCAAGAATCAGAAAAGCTTTGGCATTTACCTTGTTAAATTTTTATAGCTAAGCTCTGGTTCAAGGGTCTACTTAAACGACTTAACTGCACTAAGAAAAATGAGAGCATTGAGACCTGTGAAAGGAGTTCACAAAATTCATGAAAATGAACCAGTTTTAGCAGAAATCAGTACATTCAATGATCCAAGATACACAACTAGAATATTAACTGGTTTTATTGACCTGAAGGAAATTTACACTTTTTTTTCTATAAGGACAAAAATAATCAGAGACATTGTTCTTTATTATGTTATCAAAAATTGTTTTAATACATTAAGTCAAATCAGATAATTTGAATGCTTATTATATATTAAACATGTGTAATGGATCAGGGGGCACAGTGGTTTACAAGGCACAGTTCCTGGTAAGGTGCCCTCAGCCACAAGTAGGGGTGGTACCTGAAGAAGAGGAAATTTCAGTGTAAGTTGGTGTGTTATACAGGATCAGTCACAGGATTCCTTTGCTGCACACACACAAAAGGAAACTCAGCACAGCGCTGGGAGATAAGGAAAGGCGTAAATAAAAAGTTGGCCAGGTGATTCTAAACAAAGGAACAAAAGTTCAAAATCTCTGGTGCATAAAAAGGAAAAAAATGGAAATATTCAAGAAATACGAGGGGTTCAGTGCAGTTGTGTATGGTGTGAAGAGGCAGTGGACAGACATGAGAATATGGAGAGAAGTAGGCTTTGTTTCAAGGCAGATCCTATGTACCACTATTAGGTAGTATTCTGCATTTCAGAAATAAGTTGACAGCTGTGAACTAAGCTTAGCCCTTGGATGTGTCTTCATTATTAGATAGATTACCATATTTAAAGAATATAAAAGTTTCTCACAAAAATTCAGATTAGGAATTATTTGGGGGGCTCCCAGATGGCTCAATTGGTAAAGTGTCTCACTCTTCATTTCAGTTCAGGTCATGATTTCAGGGTCATGGGATCCAGCACCTCTGTCTCCTCGCTTGGTGGGGAGTCTGCTTGAGATTCTCTCCTTTTCCCTCTGTCCCTTTCCTCACATCTCTCTTTCTAAAATAAATAAATCTTTAAAAAATTAAATCTTTTTTTCTTTTTAAAGGAATTCTTTTAAGAGATCAGGAATTCACATTGGACCTGTGTTGCCTTGTTCCCAGAGAAATTGCTTTTGGTGGAACAAAGGGTGCTTTCAGGAGTCGCCAACCTCTCCATTTGCTTCACTTATTTATATCAACTGCCAGGCCCCTGAAGCATTTGCATGTTCAAGAGGAGCTACATAATTAAATTTGCTCTAATGTATTGGTCTGACTGATATTGGAGGTATCAGTACCAGAGGCAGGTGCACTATTTAGGAAATGTCTTTGGTAATCAAAACAAGTAAGGAGGGACCCACAGAGATTGTGGTGGGAGGTAGAGGAAAGAATAGAAGTTAGCATTCCTCACCTGGCATAGTGGCTTCAGTGAACCACATGAGATAAGGGGAAGAGTGAGGGTGACATTTTTTTTTTTTTTAATTTTCAGGTTAATCAACTTGAAAGTGTCGTTGTCTCAGTTTGGGATCTTCAGGAAACAGACACCAAGAGGGAATTCGACCTGCATGCTAGTGAAGGATCTGGGCAGGGAGCAAGAGAAGGCGCAGGAGCATTCAAACTAAAGTTCCTGTCTGAGGCTCAGGGAAGGAGAGAATAGAGGGGGGGTTGGTAGGGAGTTCAGGCTGCAGTGCAGCTCGGAGAGCCCTGGGGGAGGCAGGGTGAGGTGAGCCTGAGATGTGAGACTGACGAAAGGCGGCCATCGCTGGACAAGAGCTGGTCTTACTCTAGGACTCTCGCCATACTACCTGGCCTGGTGCTGTGCTGGGATTTCTGAGTACAATAGCGCCAGGTTCTCAGCTAATCGCTCTGCATCTAATAAGTTCTCTGCTGTAAGAAGGTCTGAACAGTGCAGGCCCAGAGCAGACCCAGGGGCCGCTAACAGAAGCATCAGGTGTAAGTAAAGAGAGAAAAGAGTTTAAAATGGTTGCCTATAGAGAATACGAAATGGGTAAAGTTAGCAACACACTGATGTTTCCTTAATAGTTCTTAAGAACTATCTGTTTCTTACATATTATATATGTAAGTAAAAAGGACTTGGAGCAGAAACTGCTCCATAGATTCCCCAAATTTTTTACCTTTCTATTTAGGCACCCAACTTCCTCCACATTCTCTTGCAGTTAAATACAACAGTATAAGTTCTAGCCAACATAAAGAGAGAAGCGATGGGTGCCACTCACAGGCATGGCTCATAAAATCCACCACAGACGAGTCTCCCTTCCATTTTACTGGTTGGAAGCAAAAGATTCCAAGGACTTAGACTCCACAAGTTGAAGAGAGTGTGGGATCTGAATCACTGCTGGTAAGGCCACCTGACAAACAGCGACTCTGGGTAATTCTGTATGTAACATTTTATTGTTTTGCTATTTTAAGCTGATGAGATTTGGAGATTTGACTATTAACTAGCAGCCAGCATTAACTTAAGAAAGGTAGTTCAAGATAAACTTATATGTTTGTATACCATCAATGAAGATACATAGATCTTCGTGTCACCTCAGAAACACTTTTATCTTTGAATGATTCTTTCTAAAGCTTCAGACTCACATCTTCAATACCTATTAACTTAGTAAGGTTTGGCCAACCCCATAAATTTAGCAAACTCATAAGTTTAAGCTAACATTTCCTTCTTCTCTACTTCTAATGGTGCCTTCATTTCCACAGACAGTCATGACCCACATTTTATGGTTCACTTTGGTTCCTACCTTTTGAATCATTGTTTTATCAGATCGATAACTTCTGCTAAATCTTTTTGTATGCATTTCATGATTCATATTCTTTTGCCACCATTCCAGAGTAAGTGCACAGTGTCATGCCTATAGCACCAAAGTAGAGTTCTAACATCGAATAGTCTACGACAGCCTCGCCCCAAACCATTTTCGCAAATTGTCACTGTCATTCTCCCCAGAGCATTTTTTGGATTACAGCAGCAATTATATTATAGAACTACTACTAAATAAGAAAGTTCCAGCTTGAAAAATATCTATTTGTCTACTTAGTAGAATTACTTTGGGAAGGTGACTTGGACATTCTGAACCTTGATTCCTCCACATATTAAAAGTGAGCAATCTATATTCACAGGATTGTTGAAAAGATTGAATGAATTGGCTTGAAAGTAAATGGTAATAACAAAACACCTACTTCATAATAGTGCTAGATACATGTTTATTGAATGAATAAATATATTCTTTTTTACCTCTTCCCCTTTATTTAACTAATCTGCTGCTTACGAGTTATTCTCTACTCCAGTCAGTGTGATCAGGTGCTATTTCTCCTTCAACGTAAGCTTAAATCTGACCTGTTTTGTGACCTCTCCCTATCGACTTTGTCTCTATGGAATTCTTGATCATTCATCTTGCCTTATATTATTAGTAAGCTTTTATGGTTTTCATGTATAATCATTTTCTTTAAATAGAATAGATTGCAAATGATGATGGTCCTACTTTATAAACAATATCAGGTGTTTCTTAAGTGCTATTTGCAGTTGTGGTTGTTTATTTGCTTTTCATTTTTGTTTTATTGGCCTGTCCAAAATTCTTTCCTTCTTTTTTTTTTTAATAAATGACATTCTGATTTTCTTCTGGACATAAACCACTCTGATACCTCTAATCCTGTAGATCATCAATTCCACTTGACCCCACCCACTGTCTCCAAGGGCAAGCACATGACTAAGTACTTGCCAATCTCAGTATTTCACTCTCCTTCCCAAAATGATTTACTTAGGACCCATGAGCCAAGCAAAGCATGAGGGCAACCATTATCCCACAAGAATGGCAATGTAGAATTACATTAATTAGAGCAATATTTTAAAAGATATAGTTTGCAAACTAACCCAGTTGGGAGAAAAAATAGGGTCAAGTGAGGAAGACAAAGAATTAAAGACTCCTGGATCTTACTGTACCTGATCTCTCAGCTAGGAAATTTAATTCCAGGCTTTTCAGCCACATGGACTTAAAATTCTCTTTCTCCTTAAGCTAATTTATTTTTTGTCACTTATAATCAAAAGATATTTGCTGAATAAAGTTGTGCTTTTTAATGATGGAGATAATATTACTACTTATTTTTTCTAGCTTATTGAAAATGAGATTTAGACAACAAAATGGATTTATAACATGAACATCCTCACTAATGGAGAAAAAAGAAACAGAAGCACATTCTTTGCGGCTAATATAAATTTCATTATTTTGCTGTTTAAATAAGCACATATCTTATAATATTTAAAAAAGCTTCAAAGACCACTTCTGTATTCCAATCTGTAAAAAATATTTTCATTATGTTTATTATAAAAATATAAATGTTTCCACTACAAATCATTTTACATTAGTAAGAGGCCATCTACATTGTACGATATAAACTAAATGCATAATTTTTGAAAATACAACTTGAAAGCAAATACACATTGCCAATCATATCACATTTATACATGGCTTAATTGATACTTAGCACAGCATAAACTGGGTGAGTTACCAGAAATAAATAATATATGTAAATCAAATTTAAGATACAAAACAGATAATATGGTACATAACATTGTGAAGAATTGTGGTTTCACGTTTATTGAAAGTCAATACAGGTCCTGTACAAAGAGATGGCCATCAGCATTCTAGTACCTCTACTCCACAGTTAAGAATCGTACACTGTTATGTTTACATATGTACAGGGTAAAAAGTGTGTAAAGTAAATTTATAAGAGGTCAGATAGAAAAATAGTGGAGAAAATGAAGAGCAATATACTGTGTATACAATCTCTACTTTCAAATGGAAACCACAGCCAAAAGAAGTGAAATAGATCTAGCAATCCTCAACTTCTATTAATTCATGAAATGCACAGATTTTGAGTATGTTCAGAATAGTACCTAAGAAAATAAATGCTAGTATGGGAAAAAATGAGATTGAAGCCAGATTTAAGTCTTGATGAACAGTTCCACAACACAAACAAAATGTCTGATTTACAAAAAAAAAATATCATTTTGCTGCTTCTAGCAGGCTTAAAGTGGAATTTGTCATTAATTTCATAACTGCATATATCTTTTTAAAAAGTTCATGCTCTTATATATCCAATACAGAATTCTAGTAGGATGATTTGACTATAAGGAATATTGCAGAAATCTAAGAAATAATCTCATACATGAAGGAACACAACCAAAGCCTTATTACACTAAATTTACAACAGATTAGCACTTGTGAATTTTGATCTGTGACTGTAAGATGTATAGCATTCCATTTTGCATAAGAACATAAGGGTTGCAACTTTGACTTATTCATCCAATTCTTATGACATATGCATTTCTTATTTCTTATTCCTATAACATGATCCTATCAGCATTAGAAAGAATATAGATAGAACTAAAACATTGCTTCACAATATATTAGTTGCTAGATCTCCATCAGGTGTATCTTTTCAAATATTACTGAGTACACTCATATTTGGCCCTTATGGAATAGTAAATCTAAGTTCCTGCAATGAGAGATCCCTCTATTGTCTACAGATTTTTGAGTCATTTGCCTAATAACCAGCTCACTTAAAAATCAGATCCTCAACAAATGCAGAGAAGTTCAATGCTTCTAAGTTATACACCAAAATTACAACAGGTGCGTTTCAGTGGAAGACTCTAAAAGATAATAATACCTTCTATTGATGATCACAATGTTTAATTAAATTAACTAAACCCCAGTGACACAGATGAGTAGTTTAGTTTTCATTATTCCCTATAAACAGCTCAACAAGTTTAAGCAAAGATATTAAGTGACATTTCAAAGCCAGTCAGCAAGTGATTTTTTTGATTCATGCATTGGCCTCTAGGCTTTGTTGCCAATTAATGCAGCAATCTAAATAGGATTCCATTTTTTTTCCAGTGTAGCTATTCTCTACTTAGGAGCTCTAATGTAGCTCCTTTACTAATGGAAGGAGTCGATGGTCTCCTAAGCACCAGAGCAGGGCAGGTATGTCATTGAGAATCCATTACATACAAGCCAGTATATTACACTAAATTAGGAGCATACAGTTTGTAATAAATGGAGAGACAAAAATGGATGGGATAATTTAAACTGAAATTTGAGTAATGTATGAACAGGGAAGGGGTTCGGTTTCTTTCTTTTTATATATAGATATAGGGACATAGAAGTGGATGGTTCAGAAAATCTGGAAAGAAACCCATCATTCCCCATGTCTAGTTTACCATATTTCTTACTGCTGACAATTTGAAAGAACATTTGGCACTTGGCTGTAACAAATCCAAATTAAATCGTCAAGGCATAAATAGAAAATAAAAACAATTCAAAAGAAAATAAATATGTACTTTTCTTCAAAATTAAGACACATTTTTACATGGTAATACTTAAGAAGCTAACAATTAAAAATGTATAGTACTTAAAACAACTACAAACTTCATTTCTAAATGCTTTTAACAGATAAAAGAGAAAAATACAATGAAAAAGGTAGTATATATGGCCAGATAGGTTGAGGTATAAGTTCCTCTATTTTGCTTGCTTTTAAAGAAACAAAATACCTGTTACAGATTTCTTCTGTGTATAAAAATATCACAAGTCTTTTCTTTTGTGGCTATTAGTAAACAGAGCCACCATGTTCATTATGTTATTACACTTGTTCTGCTTTTATGATAATCAGTTTATGATCAATGGCTCTATGCTAGTTCTTCATCATTCCACGCTGAAGAATTTTAATTTAACCCATTAACTAATATAAAAAAGCAATTAGAAAACAAAATACACCCCCCCTCCCATCCACTACATGATAGGGGAAAATAAAGAGTCTTTCAATTCCATGTTAAGGCATTTGTATTCATATCTGAGTGTCTTATTGGGCTTGGAATTGCCACCAGCATCTCCAGCATTATCATCTGTCTGCAGAATGATGCTAAATCTTCCACAGCCACCACTTCCTTCCAGAAATAACACTTTACACTGGAACTGGACTGTTTTTTGATTGTGTTTCTAGAGCTTTAATGCTACTGATGATTTTCTTCTGTGGACCAACCACAGTGACACCCACCTTTTTCATGTCACTGTGAAAAAAGAAGAAAATGTGTGGTGAGAATCCTGATTTCCTGGATAGTATATAAGCAGAAGATTTTCAATCAGCAAAGCTTGCACAGTCATATATCTCAGCACTTTGAACCTAATTTTCCGATTTTTTAAAAGATTTTATTTATTTATTTATTTATTTGACAGAGAGAGAGAGATCACAAGTAGGCAGAGAGGCAGGCAGAGAGAGAGGAGGAAGCAGGCTCTCTGCCAAGCAGAGAGCCTGATGTGGGCCTCGATCCCAGGACCCTGAGATCATGACCTGAGTCGAAGGCTGAGGCTTTAACCCACTGAGCCACCCAGGCGCCCTAATTTTCTGATTTTTGCATCATCCATGTACTCTATCCTGATCATTCCACCTCTATCATTATGGAAGAATAGATGGTTCAGTGGATTGACTAGAGTCCCCTCAAAATTTCTGTCCAGCTGGAACCTTACCATGTGACCTTACTTGGAAATGGAGTCTGTGCAGATATAATCAAGACAAGGATAAAGATGAGATCATACTGGATTAGGGTGGGCTCTAAATCCAAAGAGACTATCTTTAGACACAAAGTGACACAGACAAGAAGGTGGTGTAAAGATGGAGGCAGATTGTGGATTTATGCGGCTGCAAGCCAAGGAATGCTAGAATTTGCCAGAGGAGGCAAAGGATTCCCCAGCCGCAGAGATTTTGGATCAAGTATGGCCCTGCCAATGCCTCAATTTCCAAATTCTGGCCTCCAGAACTGTGAGAAAATAAATTTCTGTGGTTTAAGATAATAAGTTTATGATAATTTGTTATGGCAGTCCTAGGAAACTAATATAGATGATCAGAAATTATTTGTGGGGCATTATTCTATTTCCTTATATCTGGTCCAGCTTGGGGACTTTTTTTACTACAAGAGTATGTTGGAAGTGACACTGTATCAATTTCCATATTCAGGTCTTGAGAAACTACAATATTCCATTTGTGTCTTGAGGCACCATCACTGGGCCGTGGGCTGTCACGTACGCCTGATTACCTTGAGACTATGACATTGGAGAAACCATGTGTAAGCATTTAGTCTACACTGTCAGCTATGTTGCCATCTGCACCAGGGCAGACATAAATGAAACCAACTCAAGCTTTCTGGACTAGAGCAGATTCATGTTAGATGAATGCTTTAGTCAACCCCAACATTAGGTAGAAGAATCACCCACCTGCTCTGCCCAAATTCATAACCAATGACATTGTGATATACAATAAAATTGTGGTTTTGAGGTAGTTTGTTATATAGCCATAGACAACTGGAATAATTTCTTTAAAGTATAAATTCCTTTCCAAGTAGAAGCGGTGACTAGAATCTATTTCCATTTATCAAAAATATTTAACTTAAAATAGTTTAAACGTATAAATCCAGAAACCAGGCTTTAAAAATAAATATTTTAAGAACAAAAGGAATTTCATTTGGGGATGGGGAGAGGCTTAGCCAAGCATGTGCAAATGATTAATTAAATAACCTTGATTCTAGTATTTGTTCAAAAATTCACCTCTTTCAGGTCTTGACTCAAACATAGCCCTCTCAGAACACCTTAACTGACCTTCCTATTTAATATTGTAAAACCTCTTGCACTCATACCTGCATTTCCTATTTTCTTTCCTTGTTTCATTTTCTTCCAAAGCATTTATTACAAGCAGATTATTGCCTTTCTTTCTGATTTATTTTCTTTATTCTCTGTCCCACAAGAAAGTGAATTCCATGTGAACAGGGATTCTTATTGGTTTTGTACTCTGTGTATCAACCACACCCTGAACAATGGCTATCATTTAGTAGGGGCTCAATACCTCCTTAGTGAAGAATGAACAAATAGACTAAAATATGTTTATCTGGGGAAAGCCCCAGGGAGTAAAGTATCACTTAGCAAGGAGTGTCAGGCTAATTGAGAATGGTCAGAAGGAAAAATAGGCATGCAAATGTGTGCACACACACAGAAACACACAGAAGGGGCTCTTTCATTCTAATCATAAAGAAAAGAAGGAAAAATTGGGAGTTAAATTACACAGAAATGGACCAATTGATTTCTTAAGAAATGAGTTCCCAAGCAACTAAGGTGTACAAGCAGACACTGGATAACCGTTTTAGAAGCAATCTACATGGTATTTATGCATCTGCTACAGAAAATTAACCAAGATTGGGTTGCATTCCTATCACCTAGGCTGGGGATGAAATCCTGATGACTTGCTGTTACCTCCCTGCTACCATTCAACGGGCTGATAAGTTCTCAATGCACAGCTTGTATCTTGCCTGAGTCCTCTCTGATTTTACTCCAGCAGACTTACTTCACCAGGAAGGCTAGTGGGCAGATATGGTGACACCAGGCTTGCTGCTCTGTGTAACTGTGGATAATGAAACTCTCCCTTGGAGTAACATAGGCTATTTACAACTCAGAAGAAGATCCCTTCCTCTGAGAATGTGTTGTATGGGGTTTTGCTTCTTTATAGACCATGGATCGATCTTTTAAATGAACAACAAGCATTTCCCCACTTATCCCTAAACTATAGCAATTTAGAGACAGAACACGGGTAGGTATAAATATATTTGTACAAATCAATAGACCCTCAATCTTTTTGTATTTCTGCTCTCATCTTTCTTTCAATTCTGTATTATACTTTCATGACTTGCCCAGCTCTAGGACTCTTGTTCTGACAGGAAGGGGCAAGTGTTCTTCAGTCCCCCTTATCACTTCCCCCCATCACTTTTTTCTAAAAATAGATGTATATCCTAAACACACTCCTCAAGAAATCTCTTGCATAAAACTTTTTCAGATTCTGTGCCTGGAACCCAACATAAGCAAATAGATAACGAAATTTCGTATATATTCAATGCAAAGGATTCTTTGAGAAAGGATAAAGTAATTATCTATTTAGGTTATACCTTTGTTTAGATTTTTATGTCCCCTCAATCCTCCCTACCCCTGCCAACATGTCTCCTACCCACCAGCCTGCCAAATCCAAAATAGTTGTAAACATCAGCTCCTGTAGTCTAAATAACATTCCCACATGCTTATCTCATTTTGACTACCCTATTCAGAAGAGCAGTGGAAAAGTTCAAGTCTAAAGAGCAGCTCAAGGCTGAGACCAGAGGTTAATAAGCTATCTGGCTGGCACTTCAAAGGCAAAGGATAGGCGATGACACTGTGAGAATGGCATCCAAGGTTGCAGGATAATGACCTGTAGCAATTAATCTGCCTAATATTCATTCCACACACTCAATTCTCTCTCCGGTCTCTGTAGGCACTCTCTCCCTTCCTCGTTCTCTCTACCTTTTCACATTAACCTCCCTAATTCCATTGTAGGCTATGAAGTAATATTTTAAAACATGCGTTATTTTGACTGAACAACACCGCATATTTTCTGGATTTCATTTGAAATAGATAACTTGATTAGCTTGCATGTCAATGAAATCCCTACACTAACTGAAATAGATAATTATGTACTTGGATATGAAGCTCTATTGACCTTTTCCTGTAACTTGAAAGTCTGGATAGAAGAAAAAAAGAAATTCAATATCCTTTTTTAAGCATTCTGTCCTATTTGAAAAGAATTGCTAGAGTTATTTTGTCAAGAGAATCATTTCTGAATTGAGTCTGGATGACACAAAAGAATCACATTTAAACAAACAAACAAAAAAAGCCCAAGACTACAAAAGGTAGGGTGAAATACCAAGTTAAATATTTTATAGCATTTGAGGTAAAAATGTTGCCTCGTTCAAATTGAGTATTATATATTGTTTTATAAATTCTTATTTTTGTTATATAAACTAGGAGCATGAAGGACAACACACTGCAGAGATCCATGAGACAATTATTTTCAAGGAGTTTTAGGTCAATAGATGTTAATTCTATGTTGTCCCTGCATTGAGGAGAAAGGACAGGAAAAAGAACATTGTGGGGATTGAAGTACAGAGAGAGTTGGAACCACCTGGCTTAGTGTGAAGGACAAATCTGAAAAAGCAGAGTCTCCCAGGAAAAGTCAGCTTTCAACTTCTGTGTACATTCACAGGTCATTCAAATAATAATAATAATAAAGTGAAAATATTTTCACCAGCCAAAAAGAGCTCACCGTCCAACAATGGAGTGTGGAGACAAACACATCCCAAACTTGGAGGTAGAGCAAATGCCGACACTTTGTTGTTTTAAGCAAATAGCTTTATTACCACATTCACAGCCCCTAACATCTGACTCTATTTAAACTGTGAGCTAGCAGTTAATCATATTAACAGTGTTCTGCTAATCCATCTTAGTAGGCTTTTTCATTATCTAAAAGCTCTGAGTGTTGATATTTGATGGAGAATAAACATTTGTATACCTTTTCCTTTGGAAATCTGGCAATGGTGCCAAAATGTCCAACTTTGTGTTTGTTCTTTGCTATGCTTCTGTGCTCTGAAGCAGGTGTTTTGTAGAGCATAACTCTAATTGTTTACATTACTACAATAAGAATCTATAAAAATATTTAAATACACTAATATATCCTGAGACTGTGTCTGATCAAAATAACTACCACAGAAACTCAAATGGTATTGTTGATTGGGTTAGAAGTCTATTCAATAAACATTACATTCCACTTCATACAGAAATACCAACATGTGTCAAGTAGACTAGAGTGGGTTTATTTTCTATGAGCAAATTCTCCTCTTCAATAGGAGCATACCCTTTCCAAAGATCTTTTTGTGAGCTTCTGTGTTTCTGATTGGAATGTTATATCATAATTGGTAAGCTTTACCTATTTGTTAGGTACTTGTATCTCTATTAATTATACTGTATACTCCTTTTTGACCTCTAATCTGTTGCTCTCCACGGTGACTTGTTTAAATGGCCAATAGGGTGACAAAGTCTTTAAACATTCAACATTTAAATATTAAGATATTGAATGGCAAGGATAAGACTAAAGGAACTTGTGCATGGAAATGCAAAAAAAAAAAAAAGTCACCGTGCAAAAAAAGAAAAACAAGGTACATTAGGAAGTCAATTAAATTGGTTTTCATTCACAGAGAGATGGAGAATATGGCTTCTGGCTCTTCTTTTTCCACTTCCCAGTCACCATAGCCTATGAATGAGGACTAATTTTATCGATTATATGCTGGATTCACATGATTCTTTATAAACCCTCTTTTCCTTAGACCCATGTGTTCATATCAAAGAATTCCTATTAGCAAAAATCCCTAAGAAACACAGCATGTTATACTTCATATTTGACTTTTACACATGAAGCCATAAATTAATACTAATTAATGCATAAAGGCATAAGCCTTTTAAGGAAAATAATAAGATTATGTTTTCAACATATTTATAACTTCATTTTCTAACATGATACCCTTCACAGGGTAGACAGTCAATAATAGATGATGATATACAATTATTTAGTAATGTGAAAACTACTTTTAGACATTAATGTGTTTCCCTGTATGCCAGTTTAACCACTTAGTTCTTAATTTCCCACTTCTATAGAGGTTAGGCTTTGTTATAAATAACAGAAAACCACAAATGCAGGAATGCTTTAATCATCATGTTATGTTTTCTTATGTTTAAACTAAGAACTTGGGTCACTGGGGCTGGGAATGGGTATGTATCTGTTGGTCTGTCTGAGAAAGGTCGTAATTCAACGAAGACACCTATTGTGGGGAGCTGTGGTGAGGGAGAAAATATACATCAACACACACAGATCTAGAAGGTGTCATTGACAAAGAGACCAAGGACCCAGCTTAGTGGTTACAGAAGACAGTAAGAACTCAGAGGTTCAGCTAACATGTATAACTCATTGATCCAAAACATGTATGTCCACTAGAAATTTCAGAATCATTCAGTCTTAAAAACTTTCTCTTACTCTGTGGAAATCTTGGCTATGGTGTCACAAGAACTGTACTCCACGCCTGTGAAGATTTCCTTGCACTGGGCTGTCCGAACACCGTTAAGCCAGTCACCTGTTGTGCGGAAGGTAGTGATGTCAACATTGCTTTGGTCCAGAAGAAGATTTGATGGTCTGCAAGAAAAGAAAACACCAAAGGAAGAGAGATCAGGAGTCAGCAGAGTTGCTGCATGTCAAAATTTGACACCAACATCAGCAGGAACTTCCAGACTTCATGTGGTGTTCCTGTTTATTTGTGGCGTTTGTCTGCCATGAAGGCTTCATCTATTCAAGCTGGTAGCTTGCAAGAATACTGTGCAATCATCTTGTCCCAGTGCTTCCCTTCTCCACTCATGACTGCTTTGTAAATCACTGAAACTTTGCCAGTGGAATGCATAAATAGATCCATACATGCTTCTATAATTTAATTTCAACTATTAGCAAAGATGGTGGTAATTCAGGATTTAGTTATAGTAGACATGCCATACTGAATACTGAGCTGTCTGGAAGTTCATTTGTAGACATTGTATAGGTTGTTGCCTAAAGAACATTTGAATAACAGACTGTAATTATAGCAGGACATAAAGTCAGCATGGATGTAAATAATGTCACATGTCATTAAAAATAAAAATCACAAAAGAAATAGAAAAAAGTAGATGAGTAACAATAAATGAAATTCTCATATATATGAAAACATCAAATGGAGTTCATGATATATAGAGAAAGATGAAAGAGAGAGAGATAAATAGATAATAGGTATTGTGACTGTGGTTTATACTGCACAATACAATCATCATTAAGGGAAATTTCTAGAATTGTTTTATATAATTACAGGTCTTACCATAGATCTCTGCCCAACCACAAGATCTGGTGAACTGAAGGAACAGCAGGCACAGAAAAGAAACAGAGGGGACCATATTTTTATCCTGGGAGAGCCAAAAGAAGCAGCTTATTGGTAAAATGCCCTTGGGGTATTTTTTCAGCTCTCAGTGACCCATATAATTGTCCTTTGACTCTTAAGACTGGGACTAGTTACCAGATAGAAAATTGATTGTCCTCTTTTTTTGTTTTCTCCTCTCAAGGAAAGGAGCTTGAGCAAAAGTAGTTATGAAGGCCTTTGTTTTGAGATGAATATTAACAACTGGCAATAATGATTACATTGAACATTATGCTTCCATGCTAAGCATATTACACAGATATGAAGGGCTTTAATTCTTACAACAGGTGATGATGCTATGTCCCTATAATAGATGTGGAAACCAAAACTAAAAGAGATTAAATCACAAATCTTGGTTTCCTCAGGCAAAAGAGGCAGAGCTGGCATTTAGACACAAGTTATTTTATACCAAACCCCACACTCTTGGGCACTGTGCT
The DNA here is from genome assembly GCA_002007465.1 of Ailurus styani. Classification (NCBI taxonomy): domain Eukaryota; kingdom Metazoa; phylum Chordata; class Mammalia; order Carnivora; family Ailuridae; genus Ailurus; species Ailurus styani. The sequence continues at coordinate 5,048,453 of LNAC01000010.1, read as the reverse complement.
GTACCATTTAGGTGGAACTTTGCTCATATTGTTTTCCCCGTGTTTTCTCTTAAGTACTTTGTGGTTCCAAGATATGGCCTCTTTGATTTTTATATTCCACAAAGTGTAGGGGTCTAGTGCACAGGCACTGGAACCATAAGGCTTGGGATGAATCCTGGGTATAGCACATACTATCTGATCTTCAGTGATTTATTTTCTTTCTTTCTTCCTTCCTTTCTTTTTTTTTTTTAAGATTTTTTATTTATTTATTTGACACAGAGAGAGAGATTACAAGTAGGCAGAGAGGCAGGCAGAGAGAGAGGAGGAAGCAGGCTCCCTGCTGAGCAGAGAGCCCAATGTGGGGCTCGATCTCAGGATCCTGAGATCATGACCTGAGCCAAAGGCAGAGGCTTAACCCACTGAGCCACCCAGGAGTCCTCTTCCTTTCTTTCTTCCTTCCTTCCTTCCTTCCTTCCTTCCTTCCTTCCTTTCTCCCTCCCTCCCTCTCTCTCTCTTTTCTTTCTTTCTTTCTTTCTTTCTTTCTTTCTTTCTTTCTTTCTTCCTTTCTTTCTTTTTCTTTCTGTCTTTCTTTCTTTCTTTCTTTCTTTCTTTCTTTCTTTCTTTCTTTCTTCCTTTTTCTTTTCTTTCTTTCTTTCTTTCTTTCTTCCTTCCTTCCTTCCTTCCTTCCTTCCTTCCTTCCTTCCTTTATTTGTTTCTTTCTTTCTCTTCTTTCTCTTTCTTTCTCTCTCTCTTTCTTCCTTTCTTTTTTTCTTTCTCTCTCTCTCTTTCTTTCTTCTTAGATTTATTTACTTATTTGAGAGAGAAAGAAAGAGAGAAAGAGTGAGTGCATGGGCGGGTCGGAGAGAAGGACTGACAGAGGGAGAGAGAAACAATCTCAAGCAGGTTCCGTGCCTAGCAGGAGCCCAAGAGCTCAACACAGGGCTCGATTTCATGACCCTGAGATCATGACCCGAGCTGAAATCAAGAGTCCAGTGCTTCATTGACTGAGCCACCCAGGCACCCCCAGTGATTTTATCTTGTCTGTTTTCTCATCTGTAAAATGGGAATGATGATCACAGTAGATTTCACACAACTAAAGATTAAATGAGGTTTAAAAAAGATTACACAGGGGCGCCTGGGTGGCTCAGTGGGTTAAAGCCTCCGCCTTTGGCTCGGGTCATGATCTCAGGGTCCTGGGATCGAGCCCCGAATCGGGCTACCTGCTCAGTGGGGAGCCTGCTTCCTCCACTCTCTCTCTGCCTGCCTCTCTGCCTACTTGTGATCTCTCTCTCTGTGTCAAATAAATAAACAAAATCTATAAAAAAAAAATAAAAAAAGATTACATATGTTAAGTGAAACTCAGAGATGTGTAGACATGTAATATGACATCAGTTAGCTATTTGTTATTCTGACATAACATAATGCATCTAGTCAAACAGTTGAAGTTTTTAAAACTTCAAAAAGAAAATAACAATAAATCCCAGTTTATAAAAAATACTAGGAATGTGGTGATGCTATTAATTACCTTTCTGAGCAACTAGAAGTATAGTCATGTATAATCTTATGAACATAATAGGGCAACAACCTTGTAAAGCATGTGTAATTGGGGACCACATTAGAATAGTCAATAATTTTTACAAGCTCACAATGATCCTATAACTAATGCTTGCAAGTGGATATGCTACTCTGAATTCTGTAATTTCTGTTTTCATTACTGCAATAATATATATTATTAACATTAAAACTGTGTGTGTCATAACCTAATCTTTAACTTGTAATTGAGAAGTTACATTTAGATTTTTACCTTTTCATACTTTTCATTCAGAATCTTTCATGTTGTGATACTGCAGTTGAACTGAATCAGCACTGAACTCTTAAAACTTTTAAAAATTATTTTAAAAATCCTTAATATTAGGATTTGTTAACTAAACTTCATATTTTCTTATCTATTAAAAATTAATACTTTGCCTAAATGAAATCTATTTTTTGATGTGCATAAATTCAACACTTAGAATTGTTAGAAGACATCAGAAAAAATTAATATACTAACATGCATTTATCCTTATTTCAGAAACAAATTCAGCTCTCTAAAGTACCAATTCAATAATATTTTTAGAAATAGCATGGAATAACAACAAAAGGAACAATCCTGACAAAATTAAACTGCATAGTGTGTTTTATCTATGAATACTAACCATTGATTATCATTTAGGAAATGTGGTAAAGCTCATGTTCTCAGGAGAAAAACTTTCTGTAAAGCAAATCTACAAATATGCCAACTCCACTGACATTTAAAAGGAATTTTTAATTGGGAGATTTTTATTACTATTGATAATATTTCTCCAACTCACTCCCATAGGAAACACGCTTAAGTGTGAGGCTAATATTCTCAAATCTGCATAATTTTGTATCATGTCCTATCCCTGCATGCTGCTGTTGGGGACACATGAGAGAATGTAAATTGGAAACCCATTTGGAATTTGATGGGGATACATTAAATTTTTTTGATGAAAATAAATTTTTAAGTAATTTTTTTATTTGGTAAAAGGAAATGTTAAGGAAATATTAATACAGAGTTGAAGAAAAAATTGGCAACATGACAGTTTGGGTCTGTCTGTATTTTTATCCTCTGTGGAGAAAATAGCTCAATAGCTAGTTCCCTCCCTCTCCTGATCATTTGTAAAGAGGAGGGCAGCTGAAAATGGACAGCTTTTCAACCTTCTTTCCATTAAACTAAACTCAACTGTTTCAATTTTCTCTACCTTAAGTATTTGATTTATAAATTAAAAACAAAAATTATAGAGTTTTTAATTTACATTTCTATATTATGGTTTAGTTCTAACTAACAGTCAGAGGTTATTTTTAAAAAAAGAAAAGAGAAACAAAAATTAGATATTATTTGAAAAATCATTGATTTCCTCTCCTTCAAGGAATACCTAGAAAACTACATAATATAAATAGAACATTGTATAAATTATTCTCTTCAGAGGAATATGTAAAAATAATTTTCTATGACTCTTTACTCATCTGTAAAAGGTTTAAATAATTGAAAATTTCTCGGTTTTGTTTTCTCTCCCAGGAACTTGAGGAATTACAGATACAGATACACAAGCTAGATTCCAAAATTTACACGATATTCTTGGATTGTTTTAGCATGGCCCTCATGGGTGAAATAGCTTTTGTCACTAGCCAGCATTACATAGAACACTGGACCCTTCGGATAAGTCACTGAATTAGCCAACAAAACTGATAGGAATCCCATTAAATCAGGTGTGAGACAAATTTATAAGAAAAATGAAGTCATACTTAGAAGATGATAAAATACTAAACCGTCTACAGCCAAACATGCACACGGGCGCACACATGCACGCACGTGCGCGCACACACACACATGCGCTCACACACACACACACACACCCTACAGCTTGTATTTCCACAGTAGCTGCAGTAAAGAATCTAATGTCGACTCTTGGTCCCATGAACAGCAATACTCCTTTATTTATGGGCTTGTGGGTATGAAGAATCAAACCCCAGGACATTTATTCAGAATATTTATGAACTGTGCCTAATAGCAAAATGCAGAACTTTTTCTTTTCAGTTCAAACTGGTTTGTATTTTTAAACTCAACACTATAGCCAGACTCAACAAGAGTTTAGAGAAAATTAGTATAAACAAACTGAAATGGAACAGGACGTGCAGATTAAGGATTAGAGTGACCCCAACTGAGTTTTTCTGTTTATTACTTGGATCAAAGCACAATGAAGACAAAGAATGGCCTAATTTTAATGCCAGTGACCTCAGAATAACCAGCCCTGCAAAGTATCATTTTTCCACTTCCAGGATTTCTCTGGGGATTTCAAATAAAAATTGGTTCCTTTCCTCCTCGGAGAGGACATCTGGAGAGTTTATCAATGGATAGGAATTTGTCTCTCACTGTGAAGAGCCTGTGATGTCTCTTCATGCGCACCAAGGGAATGTGCGCTTTTTTGAGCAGCTGCAGGCATTGGCTATTTTTTTTAGACCCAGCCCCAGACTTGGGTCTGAAGGGGAAATTTATAGGCTGGGTGATGTGCACCGTGAGCTCACACTTTTACTAGACAAATTAGATAGGTTTCAATCCATGCAGCTGTAAACGATGTCCTGCAGAGTTCCACCTGATCTTTTACAGCTTTTCATAAATCAGTACCTACTGGCCGCAAACCGCAGTCATTAAAAAGAAATCATGGAAATTACATGTTTGCTCAGGGGAAGCAAAAAAATAACTTTCCTCCCCCTTCTCTCTCCCTCCTTGTATTTAGTCTTGTGAATTATTCTTTTATGGATTTTCATACTGTTGCATTAAAGAGATATACATATATTTTCTTGCCATCAATTCCTGTTTTTATCTGCAAATGGTTGCATACCAATTAGCACCCAATATTGGGGACAAAATGTCAATAAACAACTGCCAGTCCCAAGAATATCTTCTCATATGAGGTTATTTTAATATTGAGCTAGAATTCCAAATCACAAGGACTGAATGTTATCTTTTTAGAATATAAAAAGACTCCTTTTGGTATACAAACAGCTTTATTTTTCAAGTATTAAAAATAATGATTAATACACATTTCCTGAACAAGTAAGTAGATCCTAACTACATTTAGAAGTGGATATCAATATCAGTGGAGATGAACACTATATCACTACAAGTATTTACATTTTGTCTGTTGTTCTGAATAGTTTCAGGGAATATATGTACTCAAGAATAGTTTCTTAAGGGCAGAATATTAACTGTATCTATCTTTATTATTGTCTGAAATTAGTAATCTAATTTTTCAATGTCTTCTATGATTAATTATTAATTTTTTTATTTGAAATAGTGTCTTCTCACCATATTTCGGGGGGGAAATCTTGGTATTTGCCAATTTTTCGTATGTGGATTTATTACAATCTTGATCTTTTTATCACTAACATTAAAAATTCCAAATAAGATAAAGAATATTTAATTTGTCACAAGTAACTAAAAATAATTTTGATTATATAGAGTTCCCAACAGGAAAGTAGTATATATGTACATGACACATTAAGGAGAAGTAAAGTCATCATGTTTATTTTAATTATCTCTAAGCCTTAAGGATAAAAATCTTCACAGTTATAGCTATCACATCTGGTTTAATTCCTCCCAGTGCAAAATTACCTACTTTGATTTTTAAGATTAAAAAAAAAATCGTCTGTGTCTTTGGCACACTCACTTCCCTCTAAAAGGTTCTTCATCATATTTGATCAGTGAGGAAAATCACCCTGTCAGTTTCAGAATTGGAGGTCAAAGTCACATTGAGAAATAGATTGTTTTTTGGTTGTTAGACTTCTCTTAAAGGATGCAGGATTTGTCAAAAACAGTTATTCTAAAAAAGAATTATATTATGTTCTCTTAGAAATCAGAAGCATTTTATTTACACTAATTTAGTGCCATTAACAGGGAAAAATTACTAGTATTGCTTATGTTTGCTCCTGTTTATCCTGCAAAATAATTAAAAAAAAAATCCCTTCGAAGTTAGTGATCAGTGCAATTGAACAATATATTTTAAATCATTTCAATAGATTACCTGAGTGTAATTGGATCTGTAAAACCTCACTCTAAATTACAATTAAAGGGTGCTTGGGTGGCTCAGTTGGTTAAGTCTCTCACTATTGATTTCGGCTCTGATCATGATCTCAGGGTCCTAAGATGGAGCTCCATGTTGGATTCCATGCTCAGTAGGGAGTCTGCTGGAGATTTTCTCCCTCTCCCACTGCTCCTCCCCACCACTCACATGTTCTCTCTCTCTCTTTCTCAAACAAATAAATAAGTCTTAAAAAATTAAAAAAAAAATTACAATTCAATATATTGTGTAAGACCTTATGCTATGAATTTGGTTGCCTTTAGAACCTTATTCTAAATACATGGAATATATTGTTTAATACTTTATGCCAAAAATTTGTATTCCATAAATTAAAATATAATTGAAGAATCCAACTGCCTGGAGTATTAAGTTATGTAAATTTAAAGAAAAAATAATTCCTCTATTTCATATTATATAAATATCCAAAAATTAAAAAGGAATTTATTTAGTGCCTAAGTAGAAATGAATTAATTCATCTCTCATTTTTCTCTATTGTTAGTCTTCTTTATTTTTAATTTAGCTACATTCATAAAAATAACTATTTAAATGCAGGAACTATATTTTACATATAATATAAAACCATTTGAATATTTATATAATATAAAAATATGTACCATAAAGATAATTTAAATTATACAAAATTAATCCTTCAAAATAGTCTCTTTTTAAATTATGAGTTTTTAAATTTTCTTGAGGGGGGGCAGAGAGGGAGACAGAGAGAATCCCAAGAAGGGTCCATGTCCACATGGGGCTTGACTCCCCACCCTGAGATCATGACCTAAGCAGACATCAAGAGTCAATTAACCAACAGAGCCACCTGGGCTAAAAATGAATTTTGTTTATTGATTCTATCTGTATAACTAAATTATGCGTTAAGAAGTAGGAGAAAATTTATCATTGTAAGACTGTTTTCTATTTATTTTTATGGAAGTATACTTTTTTCTTTTTTTTCCCCCAAATCTTTATTTATTTATTAGAGAAAGAAAAAACACAAGCAGGGGGACTGGTAGGCAGAAGGAGAGCGAGAAAAAGGCTTCCACTTCCTGATGTGGGGCTTGATGATCCCAGGACCCTGGGGTCATGACTTGAGTCAAAGGCAGATGCTTAAGTGAGTTACCAGTTGACTGAGTTGACTGAGTTACCCAGGAGCCCCATGGAAGTATTTTCTAACAAGAACTTCTTTAAGAAAGATTTCCTCAATTCTTTTTTTATTTTTTTAAAGATTTTATTTACTTATTTGAGAGAGAGAGAGAGAGAGAGAGAGAGAAAGAGCACGAAGTTGGGGGAGTGGGGGTGTGCAGAAAGAACAGGGCAGGGGGTGAAGGAATCTCCTCACTGAACAGAGAGCCTAACAAGGAGCTCAATCCCAGAATCTGAGCATCATGACCTGAGCCAAAGGCAAACACTTAACCAAGTGATCCACCCAGGTGCCCTGATTTCCTCAATTCTTAACAAAGGAGGGAGCTTTACGTTTACCATTTTATGCATGTGCTTTACATTTACATTTTTTTCTAAATTTCTTAAAAGCACTGTTTTTTCATTGCCTTTTTACCACCCAATTTTAACTAAACCCCTTAAAATGTTGTATCTCATGTTTCACTCTAAAAATAGTAAAAATAATTCTCTAAAAAGAACCCAATGTTATTACCTCGTTTAATTGAATGGCTTTTTTCCTTCAGTGCTCTTCACCCCCCACCCCCCTTCAGCAGCTTTTGATAACAGTTCATTCTATCCACTTTTGGAAAATTCCTTGAGCTGTGGATTCGGTAACGGTCTAAGTCACATTTGTAATTCTGTGCCTTGTTTCTACTGACCACTTCGTATCCTTCGCTCTGTGATTGGTACTCTTGCCCCAAAGCTCTAAAGAGACCGTTTTCTTTCTCTCTGGGTAGTGTATGCAATGGGTTAATGTTCTGAAATATTTATGAATGTTTCATACTTTTTTTTTCCTTTTAGTACTGCCATCCATGGACATTAATTGACTCTACAATCCTCTGATAAAGGACCTGAAATCCCCATGCGCTACCATGTTACATAGGATGGAAGCATTCGCCCATTTCAATTAGCTTCTTGACCCTTGTAGCCATTTTGGTTCTGGACTAAGTGACGGAGGCATTTAGAGGCTTCGGAAGGATTCCTAAACACCAGCACAGCCCAGAAGCAGCAAGGAGAAGCTCAAAAGCTCAGTTTGACAGATTGGGAGGAGGGATGGCCCAGTGTCAACCTCTGTGAACCAACACCCTCCACTATTCATAGATTAAAGTCTCCTGATAATACATGGGATATGAGAGCTTTAATTAGAAATTACAATTTTAGAAAAATAAAAAAAGATATATTTGTGATAAAGCCCAGCATTACTAAGGGCACCTGTGCGGCTCAGTCAATAAGCACCTAACTCTTGACTTAGACTCAGGTTAGGATCTCAGGGACCTGAAATCAAGCTCTATATCAGGCTCTGCACACAGTGTGGCATCTATTTGTTCCTCTCCTCCTCCCCCACCTCACTCTGTCTCTCAAATAAATAAATAAAATCTTAAAAACAATCAAACAAACCTAGCATTACTAGATTGAGGTTTGTACCCCTAAACAAGTTTCTGTGAGTTTTTTTTATTATCTTTACAGAGAGAAAGCTCTATATCGATTGCCCAGTTTTAATTTCTGGATGTGAACTTCTAGTTACCTGTGGGACTTGGTCTCATTGTTCCAAAATGTTCATTTGTCCCAAAGACCTGTTCTTCCTTATGCCCTTTCTATGCTGTCGGTGAGAGCACTGTTCTCATGTCCTCTACTTTCAAAACCTGGAAGTACTCTCCGGTATTTTCTCTGTCACTCTGTGCACCTCATTGGCCACCATGTCCTATAATACTTCAGTAAACTTTTTGAATTCGTACCTTTTCTTTTTGTTTCCTCTGCTCTACCCTAGAGGAAGTCCTTTCTTAGACAACTGAAATCACCTCCCAACTCCTCATTAAGAACGTCTTTACCTCCAGCTCTTCTTAGGACTAGCTGCCAGAGAACTATTCGATAGGCACCAGACCACATGTCACTTAAATATCTTCTATGGTTCTTCTTTTCCTCATGGACAAAAGTCCAGGTTTCTAATGATGCCATGAAATCTTCCATCATCCCATGAAATAATCTATTAGGCTCTTTCCTCATCCTTGACTTTTTTTATTCTATATTCCAGCAGAATTGTATGATGTAAAAAAATTGGAAGTATCCTAAGTTTTTGTGTGTTTACTTCCTTGCACAGTGTTCTGGTATGATCTGATCTGCCTAAAGGTATTTCAACCAGCATTCAAAAGTTATTTCTTCTCTATGACTAATCACCACAGGGCCTAATAGAATGCCTGGCACAAAGTAACTTCTAACTGAACATCTGTGGCTTCATATCAATGTACTGTCTAAATTTCAAATTCATGTATGTCTTCTCCAATTACACTATTTTTAGGAAAATAAATCAATTATGGGAAGATAAACATAACATAAAATTTAATATAACTCCCCTTCTCTTCTCACCACCTTTTGAAATAACTGTTTTTAGTTGGCACACCCTGACCATCTGCTTATGTACCCTCCCACTTCCAGCAGGAATACTCACAAAGACACTCTTAGTGGAAGGTTCTTTGGGAATGATTCTGCTATGAATCACCAACTCTAATGAAGGCTGAAAAGTGAAATGATGCATTGTAGAAGGATTTCTGTAACATATATGAAATAAATTTTGCCATGAAACTAACTAGACTCAGGCTGACTCTGGAAAACATCATCTCCATTGGTATGATAAAATAATGTTATTTTTCCTAATGGTCTTGGTAGGTATACTTCTGTACATTGATCTAAATAAGTCACTCAGAAACTTGAATCCTTGGTGCCATCCACAAACTCAGATTGGGAAAGTCTCCTTGTATGTTTGGAGGAGGACATTTTTGGAGTTGAGTTGACAGAGACAGAGACATGAAATTTTGCTTAGGAGAAAATTTTAAGCTTTTAGTATTATGACTAATGTATGCATAAATCTATATAATGAATAGAAAAAATAGAATTTTTAAAAATCCTGTATCTATTGAAATGGACATTTATTATTTTAGAAAATGTATATTCATGTACTTAATAGATAGTCATTATGTTCCCAGTACCTACCTGATACTGGTAATACAAGAGAAACATGGCATCTGATCTCACAGGACTTAGAATTTATTGGAGTAATGGATACTTAAAAAGAAAATACACAAAAGAATTAAAGTTGTGGGCTCCTGGGTGGCTCAGTGGGTTAAAGCCTCTGCCTTCGGCTCAGGTCATGATCTCAGGGTCCTGGGATCGAGCCCCGCATCGGGCTCCCTGCTCAGTGGGGAGCCTGCTTCCTCCTCTCTCTCTGCCTGCCTCTCTGCCTACTTGTGATCTGATCTCTCTCTCTGTCAAATAAATACAAAAAAAAAAAAAGAATTAAAATTGTGGGGGTGCCTGGGTGGCTCAGTCGGTTACGTGTCTGCCTTCAGCTCAGGTCATGATCTCAGGGTCCAGGGACTGAGCCCCATGTCGGGCTCCCTGCTCAGCGGGGAACATGCTTCTCCCTCTGCCTCTCCCCCAGCTCTCATGTTCTCTCTCTCTCTCAAATAAATAAATAAAATCTTTTTTAAAAAAGAATTAAAATTGTTGGCAATCTCTAAACAAAATAATGGTGTGTACCTTTAAATGACGTTGCCAGAGAATGCCTCAATTAATACAAGATGCTGAAGGAGAATGAAGGAAGAAGGGTGCTTCCTGAAGAAGGATGAAACTGAGAATCTAAAATAAGAACAGCCTGTGCTGCTGTCTTCATATCTGAAATGCAGCGGCTTTCTGAAGGAACTTGAAATTGGCCACTGAAACTAGAACATTGTTTAAATGAAAGTGGCACAGGGGCGCCTGAGTGGCTCAGTGGGTTAAGCCTCTGCTTTTGGCTCAGGTCATGATCTCAGGGTCCTGGGATCGAGCCCCGCATTGGGATCTCTACTCAGCAAGGAGCCTGTTTCCTCCTCTCTCTGCCTGTCTCTCTGCCTACTTGTGATCTCTCTCTCTCTCTGTCAAATAAATAAATAAAATCTTTTAAAAAAAAATGAAAGTGGCACAGATTGAAAAGCTTGAAATGCCCCATCCTCACACTCTTACCCCTCCCTCCACAGAGCAGCCATGTAAATCAAATCACTTCTCTGCTTTAAATGCCTTACTGGATTCCTCATGCATTTCAGAAAAATTCCCAAGTCCTTACACGGCCTGGGTAGCCTCAACTGCTCTGGCTTCATTTGTCTTCTCAGACTCATGAGAGACTCTTCCTTCCCCTACTGCTCTTCAGTTATGTTGGTCTTCTGCCACCTTCTAGAACCCTCCAAACTCACAGTTTGTTTGTTTGTTTTCCTATGCCAAGAATACATTTTGTGGGGTGGGGCTCTTTAAACAGCTGGCTCTTTTTTTTCTTTAGGTCTCTGCTCAAATACCTCCACAGAGGGCTCTTGCCCACCAGCCTTTGATTATCCATCACGAAGATCTATTTACTTCCTTCCTATAATCTGTACTCGTCTGTTGTTTCTTGTACATCTTCTACAATGTAACCTCTAGGATGGTAAGGACCGTATTTGCATTCTTCACTCTTCTCCAGAGTCTACACATGTCTAGCACATAGTAGACTGGCATATAATAAATATTTATTGAAAAATGGAGAAAGTAATACTTGAATAAAAGCAATGACATTGCAGCAGAAGGGCTATTTAATCCACCAGCAAGAGTCTAGATTTTTTTCTGAGTACAATGGGAACTCAAAATCAGTTATGAAATGATGACTGAAATTATATCACATGTATTTTGATGAGACAATTCTGAAGTCTATGTGCAAAGCTGCTGGAGCAGGCAAGAGTGAAAGCAGGGGGACAAGCTAGGAGGCTCTTGGTCTCAGCCAGAGGAGGAGACCTTCATGAAAGAGAGTGTTTGCGGTGCAAAGGGAGAGGGACAGGTCATGCTACCCAGTGATCTTGTAGATCAAAGTGTCAAGGGCCAGATAGAGGTGCCAAGAGTTACTCTAATCCCATTTGGGCAAATGAAGAGGGGTCTGTGTATTAAATTAAATTAGGAAGGCAGTGGGAAGATGAAGTTACCAGGATAAAATAAAAAGATAAATTTTTTGAATATTAATTTTGAGGAGACTGTGAGACTCTGATTTGAGAAGTTTGGCTGTGAAGACTTGTGGATAAAGAAGGAAGGAGCTGGCAGAGATGTGGGCCAGCAGAGGTAATGTTGGCAAACAGCATCTCCTAAACTCCTTGTATGATAAAAATCACCTGATGATTTTTATCAAACATCCAAACTCCATTCTCCTTCTCTAGAGATGCTGAGTCAGTAGTCGGGCTAGACCAGGGTAATTGTCTGTTTAATTAGTTCTCCTGTGATTCTTCTTACCAGGGAAATTTGAGAAACAATGTAACTTAACACATTCGTATGGCAATGGTTCTGCCGAAAGTGTCGGGATATGCAAGGGAAGAGGGAGAGAGAGAGGGGGGAGAGGGAGAGAAAGGAAGGATTTGCCTCTGACAAGTAGATGGACATTTGCTCTAGTCCCCTCTTATAATTAGAGGGAAAAACAAAAACAAAAATGAGATGGGTATGTGCAGGTACCAGTAACTTTTTGTTTCGCTGCTAGAATTTCCCACCTGAGGGCTTGTATTTTCTCAATGAAGTATGTGGCAAGGGCATCACTGGAAAATTAAAGGGGGGGCGGGAATGAGTTTAATCAGTGATGATGAAGGATGAAATAAGCATTATTTAAAATGGGAAAGAAAATTTTCTAAAGGAAAAATATTTTCTTGACATTGTTGTATGGGAACTTAAGGTTGTTACTAATAAATTTATATTGATGCAATCCACCTAGTTGTGTGTTTTAAGGGCAATAAGTAAACATATAAACACAATTTCCAAGACTTTCATATTTAAGTGAATTAAGATATATGGTACTTCTTAGGAAAATATTTTCCCCAAAGTTACATGCTTTGTGACAAAATACATAGAATATACTCAAGTATTAAGAATATATATTAGGAGAAATAATATTCAATTTCAATAAGAATGGAAAAGTAAATTTAAAGAGTTTGTTAAAAATTGGATTCTAGGATATATCCTGATATATTATGATCTGATATGAACACCATTTTCCCCACACAGAATCGGAATTAATTATCCCTTGATCATATTACATGAATTAGTTTTAATAAGGATAATACTCTCCAATGGAAATGGTTTGAATGTTTTTTATGATATAGAAAGAATTAAAAGATATTTATTTTTTGTTGTTCTTGTGTTTCCTCCATGTTTGCTATTGAGTAAAGATCAAAAGAAGTGGATTCAGGGTACAAAATGAGGACCCTATGGCCCAGAGAAGGACAGGCCCTTATCTGTTAGTTGCTAACCCATCAGGTGGATTTCCTAGAGAGTCTGTACTGTTTCTCTCTACAAAGATTCGAACAAGAGACTCAGTCTTACAGAATAAGCTACAAGTAGTTTTTCCTACTAAGGATATATCATCAAGTTCAATACTAGTGACCCCCAAATGTTATTTTCAACAAATAATCTTAGATGCTGATATTAAGACTTTGGTTCATATTCCTCTTTTCACTTCATCCAAATGTAGTGCAAAACCTGGATCATGTAGTCTCAATATAATCGTTCCGCTTAATGTTAAAAATCATATATGCTATTATAAAGTGTAGCAGCAAATGCTCTATCAATTTGAAAGTCATAATTCTTGGTGATTATCAGTAAAGACAGCAAAAAGGAAACAAAGTCCTTCCAATAGGCATTATGTTGTACCTTTTACACCCTTTTACACGAGTCACGGTAAATCATCAGTATGTAGCGTTTATACATCCCACTTAATACTGTGGATTTATATGCATACTAAGTGCAGTTCTTTTACTAAAACCATGTAACTGTCCTATAAGAGCACAAATCATCAGAATGGAAAAGAACTGTTTTGCTCTTATGTGTACAATGAGAATATAAATCTTTAAACATGACAGTTGGCTTTGCCTTCAGTTTCTGAGAAGTATTAAATATATTAATACTTTTTTTCCCTTCTCATGGCCCCTGACAAAATTCATCTTTCATTCCCCACTTCTTCAACTGCACTTTTTAGATACACTTTAACCTACATTCCTCAAAATCATTAAGAGAACTTAGTGATTCTTAACTAGGAGGAATATGCATAAAATCTAATGGCTGTCGTGCATTCGGGACTGCATTATAGCTTTGATGTACTGACATTTGTCCTCTGTTGGCTGACACTGACAATATTTTATACTCAGTTTTACTCTCTGCAGTGTCTAACAAAGTCATTGGCACACTATATGGGTTCAACAAATGTTTGTTTAGTTACACAGTGGGGGAACTGCATCTGTTGGCCCAGTGCAATGTTTTGAAAGCATTATTATTTTTGAAGCTTTATTTTAGATGAGGAATGAATCAGGACTTCACTAGAATTCACTACCACTCCCGGTGATTTCATTTTTTTCCCTTGAAAAACTTGTTTACATAGTAGAGAGTGAAAAGAAGCTATGTGTCCAGGGTTCCAATTTCCCAAAGACTTAAACACAAGCCCAAATGTAGACTCACTCGTAGTCAAGCAGGAAGTTAAAAATATCTCTGAATTTCATCATTACGATTAAACAACATAAGAATTTCTCTTGGAAATCTTTTTTTTTTTAAGGAAGAAAAGAAAGACACTTTTCTCCAGTCCTCAGGAATACAAGTTTCAAAGAATGCAGTTAGGGAAGTGGGAAAAGAAAATAACACAGTGGAGACAGAAAATGCACTGATTTCTGAGTGAGAGTAGAAGGCGAAATCTGAGTGTCACCTTGCTGCTGCACTGGTGATGATCTTCAGGCTGCCTGGGTTCCGGATAAGCTTGTCCAGAATGCTGACAATCTGCTCAAACTTGGGTCTGTTGTTTCTGTCTTTCTGCCAGCAGTCCAGCATCAGCTGATACAATGCAGCTGGGCAGTCCATGGGGGGCGGCAGCCGATACCCTTCATCCACAGCTTTAATCACCTGTGTGGGAAGCAGTTTCCAGGGACTTCAGGACTGAGAATCCTTTTATTCTCCGTGGGAAGGATACACCAATATGAATATTTTAAAGTTAAATGGAAAAGTTTTCATTTTCAGTTATGTAAAAGGATGACAACTTATCAAATAAATAAGAGATTATTCCTGCCCAGAAATGTTATATAAAGGAAGAACTAGAGAGAGAGAGAATGTGAATTTAGGAAAGAAGCGTTGGTAAAGCTCCTTTTCAGATGAAAATCAGAAGAAACATTCTGTGATATAGGAAATTCAATGAGTTATAAAGAAATTATTATGTGGTAATACAGATTTATATGGAATATTGCTTGTATGTGAATGAATGCAAAAAAAACTAGTCTACAGATTTGGTTATACTTCATTCAAGTAGTATCTTCCAAATCATAGTAAGTTCCTTAGGTAAAATCCTATGTGCTGAACAATGAAGTGACTATTAGCTCATTTGTACTTTTAAATTACATACAACAGTGACTTTCAAACTTACTGTGTATTCTGTGTATCAGAATAATCTGGAAGACTTAATATATAGATTGCTCTCCTCTGATTCCATAAGTCTAGAGGAAGGCCTGAGAATTTGCATTACTGAAAATTCCCAAGCCCTGCTAAAGCTGCTGGTTCAGAGCCCACACTCTGAGATCCTCTAATACAGAGAAAATCTGGACAATAGAGATGTGGAAAAGTGAGTCTGATTTTCCCAGAATGATTATAAAAAATAGCTGGATTGGAGACATACAGAAAGGTTTTATATGTAAGTATAGTAAAAAGCAGTTTTATATGTAGTGAGCAGCAAATGACTAAAAGCATCTCAGCTTTCCATTCCATGTATCTTTGAGATCATGCTCACAGTCCTTGGCTAAGGAAAAAGAAAAGCCCCTGAGCACTGATCCCATGTCAACAGCATTCTTCCACTAAGCATTTGCAAGACATGACTTCTAAAAACAAAAATCCTTTTCAAAAATCATATCACAGTTACAATAGAAAGTTTAACATTATTTTTCCATCCAGATACTTCAATTCGTATGACTAAATTCACATATAAGTTTAATGCATTAAGAGAGACAACACACAGAGATTGGTTGCTTTGTCTGACACTGAGAAATACTATGTTTAAGTAAACAAAATGTTGGCATAGATGCATTAATTAGATCTACAAAGAATGGCAGACATATGGCTTTTTAACGTAACATAGAAACAATTTTGTAGCAAAAATACTTCAAACAGTCCCTGATATCTATTGACTATCTTTTTGGTCACTTATTTCATTACATTCTTGTTACAAATGTCCTCATTTTCTCTCATTTTTAAACCCCTGCTTCAGGGAAACATGCAAAGCTGTAAGAGCAACTCAGTTAATATCCTTTCAAGACTTGGAAACCATTTCATTTCTTCTAAGTATTCTATTTCAGTGTCACAAACTGGGAGCCACCTGGTTTCATTATGCTCCACTTCCTTGCACAGCTTGATCTCTTAATCTGAACCCATAATTCACTGACTACAAATACTTACATCCTGATTGGACATCTCCCAGTATGGTCTCTCACCATAGGACATCACCTCCCAGAGAACAATCCCGTAACTCCATACGTCGCTGGCTGACGTGAACTTGCGGTAAGCTATAGCTTCTGGTGATGTCCATCGGATTGGGATCTTCCCTCCCTTTAAATATAAAATTATGACACACATGATCAAGGCTGAATTTGTCAGAGTACTTCTGAAATGGAATGTGGGTTTCTGCTGAAATATCTGGATGTTCTATTTTAATACCAAGCAGAAGTGAGTGGCATACCACGTACTGAAGTGTTTACTTACAATTGATTTGATGAAAGGAAAACATTTAAAAATTATTTAAGTATTGCTGGTTTATATCAACTATGGCACATTAATTACTCATCTGAAAAAAAGACCTAAAGTAGATAGATGTGCTACATGGTATATTAGAATTGAATGAGGTATCCTCGGTCAACCTTTATTGATTCAACATTGCTTTATGCTTGACCAAGCAATCTTAGTTCAGAATGCAGGTTAATATTTGTAAAGAACTTAAACCAAAAGAAGAACTTACACTACTCCTTGATATGTAAGTTCTCATTGATATTTGTTAACTAAATAAATTCAAAGTTAAATTATACTTCTAAAACACTCTCTTCGATACATAATCAATCATCCTGATTAGTTTACCCGGTGCTTCACTTCATCATTAATCACTGAAGTACCTTCCATGTACTAGGTAGGCACCACATGAACTAAACAGATACAATAACTACATTCCCAGAACTTATAGTCTAGAGGAGAATATTGCTTCTCTGAGTTATGGGAGATATAAAGATATAACTCCCATGGAATTTGCTCTCAGTTTAATAAATACATTTAATAAAAATGTGTTGAGTAGCAACCATATGGGAAGTATTAGGCAAGTCACTAGGGGTGAGACAAATATAAATAACACACTAGCCCTTCTGTTTGGAAAATCTCAGGCAACTAGGAATGATAATTAGTTGTTTTGAATAACGAAATGCAGAAAGAAATATCTAGTATTTTGCTTCTCAAACTTTACTATGTACATGAATCGGCTGGAGCTTGCTCCCATTAAAGTGGATTCACTGATTCAGTAGTTGCAGAGTGTAGCCATGGTTTGCTTTTCTCAAAATCTCCAGGTGATGCTGGTCATGCTGGTCATGGATCATGCAGTGAATAGGAAGGCAGCAGAGATGGCTATGATGCAGAGTACACGGCTGAGAGGCTCACTAGAGAGACTGAGGTCACATATAAATTGAGCCTGAAAAAATGTGCAGATTTTTTTTAAAGATTTCATTTATTTTTTTGACAGAGAGAGACACAAGGAGAAAGGGAACACAAGCAGGGGGAGCAGGAGAGGGAGAAGCAGGCTTCTCGCTGAGCAGGGAGCCCAATGTGGGGCTCGATCCCAGGACCCTGGAATCATGACTTGAGCTGAAGGCCGATGCTTAACCAACTGAACCACCCAGGTGCTTCTATGAGCAGATTTTTAATATAAGAAAAAAAGGCTAAATACTGAAAAGAATTCACATCACCCAAATCATAAGGGCTGTACATCAAAATATGTTCCGCTGACACTGCACTGCCTAGCACTTCATTGGTTTCAGTGTAATGCTGAAAGGGTACGGAGTGATACATCGCTTTGGAGAAATGGATCTTAGGAGGTGAAGTTATTAAACGTCATTACACCTGAGCTTCTTCATCTGTTATTTGGAAAAGTAATAGTTCTGGTTCATAGCATAGCTGTGGCGCTAAATGACAAATTCCAATAAAATCTTTAAGCATAGTTCCTGACACACAGTAAAGACTCGAGAAACATTAGCTTAACACTCTCATACTTGGGAGGGAAATGCCATATGTCAAACAAAGCATCAAAGAGAGAAGTGAATGTATGTTTTCAAAGACATTTCTGGTGTGATTATGCTACAGAGTATGTGGAGGAATATAATGGAAAGGATGGGAAAAGGTCAGATTGGGGTTTAACCATAGGTAAACTGAGCCAGCTTAATCCTACAGGGGACAGTGGTATCTGCGATTGGAACCGTCTCCATAAACTCGATGCTTCTCTTTGACGTTTTCATACAAACGAACTGCGCAAGGAGAATACTGCCATGGGTCTTTGAAGGAGGTGGGTTTTGAAGAATGCATGAAACTGTCATGAAGTGAGCACAGGGAGGGTGACTGAGAACCACCTTCTTGAGAAGCTACTAGCCACAGGGTAGTTGACGCTCTATGTTGGTGAAGTAAAATAAAACCAGGTTGGGAAGATGGGAGTGAGATTAAGGACAGCCTCAGGAGACCCTGGGAGACACTACAGTGCACAATGGGCCCCACAGGAGTGGAATGGTTTAGAACCAGAAAAACAGAACAGAAAACTTCTATGGTCAAGTAGAGGAGAGGGCATAAGGTCTTAGAAGTTCACTTTTCTTTTCTGTCTCGCTCATTAGAGCTCTTCTTCACAGTTTGCATTATTTTCAACAACATTTTAAAGGGTCCTTTTCATACTTAAATTTGGAGGGTCCGGGGGCGCCTGGGTGACTCAGTCAGTTAAGCTTCCAACTTTTGATTTAGGCTCAAGTCATGATCCCAGAGTCCTGAGATCGAGCTCCACATCGGGCTTCACACTGGCTATGGAGGCTACTTAAGATTCTTTCTCTCCCTCTGCCCCTTCCCCTCTTGCTCTCACTCACTCTCTTCTAAAAAGTAAGTAAATAAATAAATAAATCTGGAGGGCCTAATATTGGCATTTTCTCTGATAATACATTCAATCCTAAAAATAACTAATAAAATTTTAAAACTCCCCACTTAATTACACCAGCCTAGATCAAGTTTTGGGTCTAAGGACTCAAGATATCAAATATCCTTAATTTTGACAAAAACAGAGAATTATACATGTGACATGTAACAAAATCTATTCAGGATGCCAAATGAAATTATCAGGCACATTTTCTCTTCCTTAGAAAGCTCTGAGAATTAACAGAAGTCAAACAAAGCTATACTCATAGAACATAGGAGAGAAAATATTCTGCAGTATCAGTGATATGTCTTATCTGTGCTCCAGACGCTTTGCCATTTGCTTTCCTTTGCCCAGAGCCAAATTACTAAAAGCATAAAAAATGCACTAAAAAACGAAGTCCTTTCCTTGATGAAAACATTGTATCTATTTAGAAATATAAGGCACAGATATACATCATCTTACCAAGGTCCTTAATTTACAGTAAAATATGAACATAGACAAAACATTAGGTTGACGACTATCAGGAACAAGACACCTATTTGTTGTGTTTGACCAGGATGAAAATAGAACATGCTAAAGTTGTTTCATCTTATGCGTTTCATCACTATTTTCCACAGAGGAGAGCAGTGAGAATATTTTAATATAATTTCTGAAAATAGTGAAGTACTCAAAAGTGATCCTTTTTAGGAAAAACAGGGCCACACCTGTATTTAAGTTTAGAAGGAGAAACCTTTCCTGCGTTGTTCTGGACACAGACGAAATGCTATCGAAGGGATCTCTCTTGGGAGACCATCTTTTCAATGGAGGCTCTGCTCTGCACCGTCCCTGAACTTGACTGGGAATGGTGTAATGTGCTCTTTAAACTAGCACATGGTTACGGATTTAAGCAAATTATTTTCAGAATGATTTTCCAATCCAGTGCTGTCTATTTACTTTCACTGAATACATTTTATTTAAATGTTGTTTAAACCCACACAAAAAGGAAATGCATTTGGAAAAATATTCGGTAAATTATTTTAAAGAAAACACTTAAATTTTGAATTGTGCTGTCTTGCTAATGTTTTATAATTGTTATAGTCTATCAAACTATAGAAATAGAGACAAACAAAGATGACTGGGGATTATGGAATATTTTTGTCCTTAGCAATGGTTTTATAATATACATAAATCAACTAATAAAGTGTCTGCTCATTAACAGACTGCTCAATAAATGTCTTGCCCTTTCTTCTCTTAATTCCCTTCTAGTGGTTAACACATTTTGCATATTTATACGAAAAATTTATCAAATGAACATAGGAGGGAAAGCTTATTGTTAACTACAAGGTATTATTCAAGTTTAGAATTGTTGCTATTGCTACCAAAAACAAATCAGACTAAGAAGAATTTTATACATATTTTTCTTTTTCCATGATTGGCAAACAACATGGGATCACTCTGGCCTTATTTATTTACTTATTTTTTTAAAAGATTTTATTTATTTATTTGACAGAGAGAGATCGCAAGTAGGCAGAGAGGCAGGCAGAGAGAAAGGAGGAAGCAGGCTCCCTGCTGAGCAGGGAGCGGGATGTGGGCCTTGATCCCAGGACCCTGAGATCATGACCTGAGCCGAAGGCAGAGGCTTTAACCCACTGAGCCACCCAGGCATCCTCACTCTGGCTTTAAATGAAACACAAATAAACAAATAAACATTGTACCCACTTAATTAAGGCAAGATTACAAACTGGCAAAATCATTATAGAGTTTGAGGAAGGGTCAATGCGTATGTTATCTCAAATTTCAAATTCAACATTATAGTTTCAAATTCTTCATATTCAATACTGGTAAAATGAATTCAAGTAGTAGCTCTTGTCCTATCTGTTGCTATGAATAAATTTTTTGTCACAATTTGTAATAATTTGAAATCATTAGCCTATGAAAAGTTAAATGGACTATAAAGCTGAGGAAATACATGCTATTCTCTTTTCTTGGGAGGCTTTTTCCCTGTCTGCCCTCTGCAACTAGTAAACTTAGTTGAACATTCTGGTCAAATGTGAACTTGTTGGTGAAACGTTTAGGAATGTTCTAGGCCAAGCTGGTCACTCCATGTTCTGTGATCTTTCTAACTTTTAATTATGCTGAGTAGACTGGGATGTTCAGAGGAGTAACTGGCTTGCTGACTCCATTTCTGCATCCCAGAATTTAAAACAGGAGCCTGACTTTCAAGTTCTCCTGTTTACAATAGCTTGTTTCCCAGAGATGTGTATAGACTTGTAGAGAGAAAATATAATCACTTATGTTATGGCCTTAGAGTGGTAGAATTTACTGAAGCTATTTGATAATTTGGGGTATTTTTAAACATACAGCTCATTTAGAAAATAATAAATTGAACCTAGTTTTTCAGAATATACAAATACTAAGAATGAGCCAATGTATAGCATTATAATAGCTTTAAAAAAATCAGACTATTTTCTTATGCCTTCTTTCCCCTCATGCTATTTAACAATGTTGTTATTTCCATAATAGTAATAAGTATAAGGATTACTAAACATCAAGTTTTTACATATCTAAAAAATTATGAAAATATCTCACAGGATTGTGCATGGATTAAATATTTTAGAGTTTGCAGAATTCTATAAAGATTTTCATTTGACTCCATAAACAGAATGCATCCTATATCAACTGTTTCAATGTTAATATTGTAGGTACTTTACCAACCTAAAAATATCACCAACAATTTAGTAAATATTATTGTCTCTGAATATGAATTTTACTCTATTCTTCTGTAGGATGAGGTAAGTACAATTTTTAAACATAAAAATTAACTATGTATTGCTAAGACTCGGATGCTGAAAATATGTGACATATTTACCTGTGAGGTAAGTATGTCTACTTGAGTTTACTCCAAAGACATCTTAATAAAACAAAATCAAAAGATCAAAAATAAAGAGGCCATGTTTAAAATCTAGAGTGCCGGGGGAAGGAATTAAAATTTTAAGTGCTAGATCAAGAGCATATGAGAATAAAATATTAACAGGAATAAAAGTCACACTATTCAGGGGTGCTGGGGTGGCTCAGTCAGTTAAGTGTCTGCTCTCTCTTGTTATCTCTCTCTCTCTCAAATAAAGAAATAAATAAAACCTTTAAAAAAAGTCATATTATTCATTGCATCCTGTTTGTGAAATATCCCCAAGTTCAACATGCTAGGCTTGGTGGCAGATCGCTAGAGTGTTCCATTTTTTTCCCCCCTCACAAATGGCAATGTAGTCTACATTGCCCCATGCAACATACAGTCCAGTATGTATAGGAGAAATTATAAGTACCTGAGAGAGACATTTTATCTTCATTCCCATTTTTTACACATTACTTATAGGATGTTGGGTAATTTTAGAACAAGCTCTCTGTACAACAGCACCACTGACATTTTAGACCAGATTAATGATTTGTTGTGGGAGCTGTCCTGCGCATCATGAGAAGTTTAGTATCACCCCTGGCCTTTATCCACTAGATAACATTAGCATCCCTCCATTTGTGACAGCAAAAATGCCTCCAGACAATGCCAAATATCCCCTAGGAGCAAAATTATCCCTACTTGAAAACTACTGTTTTAAACGGTATGTGACAAGCTTTACTTAGCAAGGGAAAATAATTCAGACGAGGTCCAGGATTTATCTGGGATTTTAGGTAGACTAAGTGGAAATAAGTTTTTATTTTTTTTCTTACTATTCAAACCCTTTCTACGGATATTTTTTTATTTCTGTCCTAGTCAATTAAGGGCCAAATTCATCAGAGCTAATTTTGATACCTGGCTTTTAGTAAATATAGCAGTATCTCTTTGAGATGTTTCCCTACAATTTTAATTTTTTTTATGTTTTCATGCTTTTTTATTATTTTATTTTATCCTTTCTTCTTACCTTCCCCCCCCTTTTTTTTCTTTTTTGAAAAGAGGATAACTTCCTATTGTTAATGAAACTTTTAATTAAGCACCAATTTGTTTATCAAATGGAAGTATCCATGACCAAAGAGTTTGGTAATAAATAAATATTTTACTCCCAGAGCAAACACTGTCAATGGCTACAAAAACATTAATGTCATTGACATAGTGAGACAATGGATACAAGCCCTTGAAAGCCCAATTTGGTTCTGAAATATGGGTGAAAGAAGAACCCATACATTTTTTTAAAGATATTATTTGTTTATTTGACAGAGAGATAGAGAGCACAGTAGGCAGAGCAGCAGGCAGAGAGAGAGGGAGAAGAAGACTCTCCGCCGAGCAGGGAGCCCAATGCAGGACTTGATCCCAGAACTCTGGGATCATGACCTGAGCCGAAGGTAGCCGCCCAACCGACTGAGCCACCCAGGCACTCCAGAACCCATACATTTTAATAAAACCTTACTTCACAATAAGGCTGTCTGCCTTCAGGTTGAACATCTATATATCTGAGACTATCAAAATAAAATAAAATGGATCTGTAAGAGTCCAACTCACTACATTTCCTATAAGTCATACATTGTAGAATTTATTCATACTTGCGCTGCTGGTTGATCACAAAAATTCCCCTTTTCCCCCCTACTCCCCACCCCAATAAATTCAAGCTTATATTACTTGACTTCTTTTATATTTTCCAGGTCCAGAAATTGCTTTCTCAGTTATATATATGTGAGACATTTTGAAACTTTAGATGCTTTTCAAATAACTGCCAAACACATTCTTCAATGGGCTATCCAAAGATTTGGTGTGATCATTTGGCATACTTCTTTCCTGCCACAATAAAACTATTCAAGTACAATGGTTATTAATGAGCTAAAATTTTGAAACCAGTTGACAATTTAAAGTTTGGTTGGTAAAATGCTAGTAGGCACTTAGAGTACTCTAAAGCACAGCTAGTTACTATAAAGATGATTTATGAAGATGTATTTTTTACAATATACAAATACATTGTAAAATGAATGCATTTACTTAAGGTGGTCTCTATATCCACATGTAAGCTCTCCAGATATTTATGTGTTTGAGAAAAGTCTCCAATTGCCTGGAGCAAGCTCAGAATCACAGCATATGGAGTATGTCTAAAACCTCAGTTACAGAGAAAACTCCACAACAGAATCAGAAGTTAATGCTTGTTCCCCATATTTAAAGTGGCAAACCTAGGATCAGTTACTCTCAGTGCTTGATGTCTCATCAATGCATAGCCCAGTAATTGGGGTGCAGGGGAATTTATAGTCACTGGTTCCATCTGTTTAGCAGAGATTGAGATTCTCAGTTTCTGGTCTAATCTTAGCATACTGTTCAATTTAGCCAAGCTTCTTAACTTCTCTGTGCAGCAGTCTTGTCATTCATCAACTGAAGATCATGGGGAATATCTCTAACAGCTGGGGTAACCTATGAACTTTAGCTCCTTCAACTTTCAAGTTTCTGTCTTAAACCTACATGCATATCAAGGGTGCTGACATTTTTGATGTTCATTATTTTCGATGTTCATGATGACTCTTGAAGATGATCTTAAGTCTGGACCTATTTACCTATCGGATGTCATATCTGGATTTACTCCTATGGAATTCTTACAGAAAACTTAAAAGAGAAGAATAAAATGGTGCAAGTAAAGATACTAGGGAGTCTCTGGGCAGAGGCATTCCATAATTCCTACACTCAAATCCAGGATTAGTTGAAGTAGTCCAAAACCTTGTTCACTTTGTCCAGAAATAGCAGTTGGAGTAGTAAACCTATTCTCAAAAGATCCTGCAATTCAGTTCTCTAAGCTTAATGAATTTAGACAGTTCAAATGAGACATTTGGCTAAAAGCCTGAATTTTTCAGGCACTCAACTAAAGTCAGCTCTTTCATTATGGGTTAGGGAGTTTCAAGTCTTGATTTCTAAAGAAAAGGAGTATAATTGCTAAACTCTCTGGACATTAAGGCATAATATCTCATATCTGCTCCAATTTTTCTCTAATTATATATACAAATCTCTCCCTGCTGATTTCATAAATGCTTAGCTGATCCACAGTTCACATTGCCTGCCTGTGAGCTCTGTCAGGTCATACTTAGAGTGACAAAGGACTTTGGAGAGTTTATCTTAGTAAACCCTAAGTAACTGAGTGTTTAACCTGGAGGCAAATATTGGCTTCTCAGGTTAGAACTGGAACCATAGAGATAAATCATTTGACTCAAGGATTTAGCATCTATCTGTTGTCAGGGACTGAACTTCATTCACTGTAGACAACGGTCGAAAACAAGGTGAAGGGCAAGCCAGGAAGACTCCCAGGGGAAGCATCTGTTCTAATCCCCAATAGTTCACATCTAAAAGCCATTGAGAGAATTGTTCCAGCAGATGTTGATTGCCACAAGAGATCAGAGACAGATGATCTTTTAGGTAGCAAAAGCCTATCCCTTGAACTTTTGAAATGTATCAACATTATGTGAAATGCTTAAGAATTTCTTAAAATACAGGAAAATATTCACCTTGCATTCTAAGTTACTCTATCACTATCCAGGTAATGCAATACAAATAAATAACTTTTCTGTTACTTTCTGTTGGTTTCAGATTAGGACATCTGATGTATAATGTCTATTTCCAGCAAAGCAATGCAAACATTTACAGATAAGCATGAAGATATTTTAGAGTTCAGTGAGGTTTAAATGTTAAACTTTTGTGTTTTATACATATTCAACCTTAATTTTTTTAAAGATTAAAGAAATTCATTTGAAAGTGTGTATTTTTAGCACTCTGAACACAGTTTTCCAACAAAACAATGTTATAAGTAAATAAATCAGAAAGATCTCTTCAGTATGTAATTGCGGTAAAAATAATAGAAACAGAAATATTAGGTTCATTCTAGTAAGTAACCAAAAAAGTGCAAAACTTGAGTAAGCTTGATTTGTTTAATATTGGTGATTGAGAAATAAGGGAAGATGAGATGATAGGTTGAGAATCTCATAAATTCCAAAAAGACGATTCTGACTGGACATCACGGCAATAGTTCCCTTATAGGTTTATGTTTAGTAAATAACAGCTTGAACTCGGGGGCAATTCCAGAGCAGTGGCCAGCAAATGAAAAAGGAAAAAATCCACGGGAGTGTATTTGAACCATGATATAGGGAACTATGATTGAAAAGGGGTGATAGGATGGAAATGAGTCAAATTATTAGCCATTCCAGATATCCAATGGTAAGCCTGACTTAGGACATCAAGTCTGCAGTACTTCCCAATGCCAAAGGAATCGGACTGGTCAATGGCTTCGGGGCAATGGGAAAATCTTCAGGCAATGTTTCTTCACATATTTGAAAATGTGGCATATTCATATTGAACTGGAAATAATATCAGAAAGTAATTTTTACTAAGCTTCCAGGCTCACCAACATTACAGACTAGTATGTCTAGTTACTATGAGCCTAATGTTTAGTCTGAGTCAAATCATTAATCTGACTACTTAATTTGTCTTCTTGCAAAGTGAGCCTGTTGGAATTAGAACAGTGATTAAAATTTATTTATTAAATTGAAAAGATTGTTAAAGCAAAATTAATCTGGTTAATTAACTTTGATATTTATATTATTTTTTCCTCTACTCTCACCAATTCACTGCTCTCACATCATTTTATCAGGGAAAGTCTCATAATCTTCCTCACTGAAATAACACCCTCGCATACTACTCACATTCTTCATCTTACTTCTCTACCTTGCTATACATTTACTTGTTTGTTAATTACCTTAATTCCCACACTAGAATGTCAACTCATAAGGTCAGGGCTTTGTTTTATTTACTGCCCTAGAACAGTGCCTGGTATATCATAGGCACTCAAATATTGAATGAATGAATGATGCACTTTAGAGAAAATTTTTCCTGCTAGAGACTGTAATATTTCACACACAACCTCTGTACTACTATGTTCCACTCTAAAATTATAGCTATAATTTTTCCCCATATAAATATGAACAGATTATTTTCATATGTTAAAGTGTTTATGGTATCTATCTCTCTGATAGATATGTATTATGGCTTTACTTCGCGAAGCTACATGAGGCACATGTATACTGATCCTAAGAGAGTAGGGAATAAGTTCATGATTGACATTATTTATTTTGATTCAAAGCTTAAAATATATGAAGGCAGCTGATTAGATATTTATGTGTTACTTTTTTTTCATTCATGTGCAAAAGGCATATGATATATATTACTTATCAAAATAACATAATTGTCTTTTTATATCACACCAGTTCTTTGTATTCACAGATTTTAGTCCCTGACTACAGAATAAAGGCTCATGTTTTCTATTACTTATATCCTTTGAATGGAGTTATCCTGAAGAGGAACATTTAACGAATTAGCTTTTAACTACTTGCATTAGCCCCTTTTTTTTCTTTCTTCTCTTGCAAATGAAATTAGGTAAAATAACTGTAGTAGAATATTTCTGGTATCAAGTTGACAGAATTACAGAGAAAAAAATCAAATAAATTATTATGGAAAATAAGATTTCTTTCTCCTTCAATTAACACACAATGCCTGTGATAACTTTTCAGTTGCTTTTACCTTTAAATAGATGTTAATGGGCTATAAATATAAAAGGGAGAAACTTCTTATCCAATATAAAAATCTAACTGCAGGGGCACCTGGGTAGTTCAGGTGGTTAAGTGTCTGCCTTCAGGGTCCTGGGATCAGTCGCACGCTGAGTCCCACATTTGGTGTGTGTGTGGGGGGGTGTTCCTGCTCAGCGGGGAGCCTGCTTCTCCTTTTGCCTGCTGTCAACCCTGCTCGAGTTCTCTCTCTCTCTCTCTCTCAAATAAAGAAATAAAATCTTAAAAAGATTCTAACTGCTAACAACTCAGTTTGCATCTTCAGGACAGAAATAAGAAGGAAAAAAAAGGAAAAACAAAGACTATAACCCAAAACAAATCATCTGGCTATCTCAAATTTCCCAAATTGGTTTATGTGGTAATTATATACCTAAAATAAATTTGGGGGCTTGAGAATTGGATTGATTTTATATAATACAGCATATAAATTAGGTAAAAGCCTATATTTTCCCTAACTTGATCTTGTCAAACAGTGAACAACATCATGGTAGGATTTTGGATCCCATCTATTTGGACATAGGAATATAAGAATGTTCACATGCATACATGCATGCATGCATGTAAAAAACGCTAACCGTTTAAAATGAAATTTCGTAAGGAAAAAGACTAAAAAATAGTTTAGTGGTAAACAGTCTTCCCCAATAATTTCATGGTTCTCTTAAAATGAAATAAATTGGTAGTTCAGTGCAAAAAAAAAAAAAAGAAAAAGAAAAAGAAAAGAAAAGGCAACATGCCATAACTGTGCTCTGAATTCACGTGACGGGAAACCGAAAAGAGGCAATTCATTTTTTTGTTTGTTTTTCTCAAAAAGTTTCTGATGGTTTAAGTTTGCAGAGCTAACTGTTCCATCCCCAGTAGAATCCAAAGCCTTTCAAGATGATTTGCAGCCTTTTGTATGCAGCTGCTGTTATGCGTTCCAGGCCTTTCTTCAAAACATGCTATATCACATTAATACTATAAGTCAAGACTTTGTATCACTTGATAAAAGCTAAAATATTCATTTTGTTTTTCAAGTGCATTTTCCTGGCACAGTACCTGTAACAGTGGTTCTCAAAGTGTCATCCATGTATTTCTGGGTGTCCCGCAAGAACATTTCAGAGGGTCCACAATATTGAATGATTTTCATAATAACACTAAAACACTACACCTTTCTTACTCTCAAATCCCATGTGTACAGTGGAATTTTACAGAGGTTACAGGATACATAATCACATCATATAACGGAAAGTGTCAATGTTTGGAATTTCCGCATAACTCAGTAGTGAGAAATGAGAAGAAATAACTTTAAGTGGGTACTGAAAAAAATTCTGATTTCCTACTCAATACCCTTATAAAAAAGAGAAAACATACAAAAGTGTATAGTATGATCCGAGCTGACCCTCTAATCTCAAGGGATCCTTTTGGGGCATAAGGGAGGAAAACCTGTGATACACTTAAGACAGTGTTAAAGCAGCACAGGAAAAGGCCTGATAAATTGTTTCAGGTTTCAAGGCTCAGTGTTTTTCTCAATTCCTCAGGTGTTCCCTCCAGTTAAAAAAAAAAAAAAGTACATACGGAAATAGTTGATATACATTCTGTTCCACTCTTCTACTTTGCCTGTCGATCACAAAGATGTTTTTAAAATGAGATCGGCAGACATCCCATATTCTTTCAGTGGCATTGAATCAAACACCTCTCATGATTCCTTAGTACAATTACCTTCTACCTGAAGGCAGGAACTTGCCAAAGAGCAATCCGGGAACAGGCTTAGTGCATTGAGGCACTGAATGCTAATTTTTGAATCCGAGTGACCCTAGGTGATATGTGTTGAGTGTGACTAAAGTAATGTCGTTAGCTTTTTAAAGCAGGTTCACTAGAATGTGTTTATCCAAGAATCTTATGACACACTCCTTTAAATGGTGAACTTGTTTTTCCGAAGTAACCATAATTTATAGGATTGCTTAATCAAATAAAGAAAGTGAATGTCTAAGCTGAAAAGTACTGGTTTTGGTTAAAAAAAAAACCTAGACTTTATTATATAACAATGTACTACTTTTCTTATTTATTAACTATAAATTTATTGAGACCAGAGATTTTATCTCAAGCAAGTTTCCCAAAATGCTATATGCTTAAATAATTGGAATGATGATATCCTTCACAACCCAATTTTAAAGATAATTTCAAGAGGATATCCCAAAACATTTTGTACTATAGCACTGTTCCTATAATACGTACAAATTCCCAAGAATTATTATGGCAACACTCATTTAATTGTTTCAGTGCATTTGTTTAAAAAACAAAATATCAGTCCTCTGACTTTAAACCATACCTCATAGTTTAGGGTAAATTATAAAATTGCTGTACCAAACAAGGAGATTATAGGAGATTAAATTAAAGATTTCTAAATTATTCTAGAAATGAAGATGCAAATTACAGCTTCTCAGAAGGAAGTTTGAACCCCTACAGATATTTTGAGAAGTTTTGAGAAAATACAAGGATGAACATTGCATAATTCTAAACAGCTGTTTATTGGCAGTTAATGAGCCATTTGGTTGGTGTAGTTTTTAAGAATCTTCTGAGAATAAAAATGCAGAGAGCCTGTTGCATTTTTATTTCACAAATGATAATGAGGAATTTTGACAGAGCAACATCTTTTATTTTTTTTTCCTACTAAAGTCAAGAAATGGTCTTCTGTACCACTTGGTCCTCACAAAGTAACAATCAGTACAAATAAAGTTATGAAAGTTAACCCAATATATTCTCCAGAGAGCAGATGATCCAGATTTGGATGAATCTTCCAAATACCTACAGAAAAATCATTCCTTAGAGTATCCTAGAAATCAAGACTAATATTGAAAACAAATTCTCTAGTTTAAAAATGGGTATGGCACAGAACCCGACTAAATTACCAGAAATCTAATATTTCAAATAAGGCCTTTTAATCAAGTACTTTTTATTAAAACTGGAAGTATTTCTTATATATAAGAACTATATCTATATATATAGCGATTGCTGTAACAAGAACAGTGCCTGCAAGAATGATACTTTCTGAGCAGTGTGTTAAAGGCTCAATAGTAGCAGGAGGTTATGAAGGATATCTTTAGAATGCAGAGTAGCAGCGAGCTAGAATAAAAAAATTCCTCAAAACTATAAATATATTATCATCTGTTGCATTTGTTGTCTCCTGGGATGATAATTTATAGTCATAAAAATGATGTTTTGCTACAGAATGTTGGCTAATTTTTCTGGAGATGAAAGAAGGAACAAAAGGGACACTTAAGGCACTATCCATATATTTACTCATGTTTTGCAATTTCTTCAAGTTTTCAGAGCTTTATACTCATAGTCACTGTTATAAATTTAATTCAACTAGCTGTTAGATAAAAAGTTTCATTTTATTTGTCTTGCTCTTAACCTAGTGAACTGTACTCCCAAGAACAGCAACATTTTTGTGCGGGACACATCTTAAGAAATACTAAGATGTATGAACAGTGAATCCACTACAGAGTCTAGTTGAAAATGGGATATGCAAAAGAGAATGTAACGTATAAAGGCATCAGAAGAGTTCCAACTCCTATATCAACTAATCTGGGAATATCTCCGG
Organism: Ailurus styani; assembly: GCA_002007465.1. Classification (NCBI taxonomy): domain Eukaryota; kingdom Metazoa; phylum Chordata; class Mammalia; order Carnivora; family Ailuridae; genus Ailurus; species Ailurus styani. The sequence goes on along the minus strand of LNAC01000010.1, from coordinate 5,017,351 downwards.
GACACTGTGCTTCTGAATTTCTGGTTCTATCTCTGTGGCTTTATTTGTAGATGAAACTCGGTCTGGCAAATTGGGCTCTTTTCTCAGAATGTGAGATAGATGCCATGTGACACGCTTGGTCATTGATAATAGATTTGTTGAAACTGATGATTTTGGAAAAGAATGAGTTTTTTTTTAATTAATAATAACCTTTTATTTTATTTTATTTTTTTAAAGATTTTATTTATTTATTTGACACAGAGAGAGATCAGATCACAAGTAGGCAGAGAGAGAGGAGGAAGCAGGCTTCCCACTGAGCAGGGAGCCCGATGCAGGCCTTGATCCCAGGACCCTGAGATCATGACCTGAGCCGAAGGCAGAGGCTTTAACCACTGAGCCACCCAGGCACCCAAACATATATTTTTTTAAAGATTGTATTTATTTGACACAGAGAGAGAAGGAGAGAGAGATAGAGGGAGAGAGCAAGCACAAGTAGGGGGAGCAGCAGAGGGAGAGGGAGAAGGCTCCCTAGTGAGCAGGGAGCTTGAAGTGGGGCCCCATCCCAGGACCCTGGGATCATCTCCTAAGCTGAAGGCAGATGCTTAACTGACTGAGCCACTCAGGTGCTCCAGTAATAACCTTTTAGAAACATAAAGAAAACAGCAGAAGTTGACATTTAAAAACTGCCCATTCTCTTGGGCTGGTGTATGGGGGAACAGCCTCCTTTATTTGTGGCCACTAGAAGTGAAATTCTATAACAAACTATATGGAAAACAAATGGGAAATTTATATATGAAAATCATGCACATATCTGCACACATTTTGACTCAACAATTTTAATTCTATAAATTTACCCTGAGGAAATAATCATGGCCAGACATTAACCATTTATCAGGATTATATCGAAGTAATGTTAAGAATATGAAAACTTTGGAATTTGCCTCATTAATAGTGCATTGGACAAATAAGTAATGTATATGAATAAAGTGGAGTATGATACATTATTTAATGATATTGATAAAATTCATCATTTAGAAAATTTTAAATTTTATATTTTAAGTTAAAATAGATTACAAAACAATACTCGGTTTGTATAAGAAGAAAATACAGGATTGATAAGTGGATATCATTTTATATATCAGTACCTATAATATCCCATTTTTTAACTATATACATAATTGGTAATTACAATTGGTTACCTTTGGTAGTATTGTTAATAATGATCATTATATCTTTATTTTCTAAAATTATCTGCCATGGAAAAAGAATTCTATAAAGAAATATCTTTTCAAAGGAATCTGTCAATAAGTATATGAAGAAATAATCAAATGCATTTTGAATCAGATTAAAAAATTAAAGTAATTAGATACAATTTCTCAAAACTAATAAATACAAAAAGTGATAATATCTATTTTCATCATATTTTCATATAGTTAGGTGTGCTTTTAAAATGGGCACAGAAAAATCCACTTTTGACACAGAAAATCCACTTTTAAGGTTATATCCCTTAAAATACCACTTTTAAGGGAAATTATCAGACATATAATTGTGAATGCAGATGGATCATTTACACATTTGTATAGAATATTGAAAAGCCAGCATTTGACAAAGTACAGCATCCATTCATGATAAAAACCCTTTGCAAAGTAGGTTTAGAGAGAACATACCTCAACATAACAAAGGCCTAATATGAAAAACCCACAGCCAACAGCATACTTAAAGGTGAAAAACTGAGAGCTTTTCTCCTAAGGTCAGGAACTAGAGGACAAGGCTGTCCACTCTCACCACTTTAACTGAACGTAGTAGCAAAAGCAATTAGACAACATAAAGAAATAAAAGGCATCTAAGTAAGGAAGAAGTAAACTCTCACTATTTGCAGATGGCATGGGATTATATATAGAAAACCCAAAAGACTCCACCAAAAAACTACGAGAACCGATAAATGAATTCAGTAAAGTCAAGGATGCAAAATCAATGTACAGAAATCTGTTGCGTTTCTATATAGCAGTAATGAAACAGCAGAAGGCAAAATTAAGAAAACAATCCCATTTACAGTTGCACCAAAACCAATAAAATATCTAGGAATAAACTTAACCAGAAAGGTGGAAGACCTGTGCTCTGAAAACTATAAAGCACTGATGAAAGAAAGACAAGACGATGTAAAGAAATGAAAAACATTCCATGCTTATGGATTGAGAGAACAAATATTGTTAAAATGTCTATATTACCCAAACCAGTTTTCACCTTTCATCCAATCCCTATCAAAATACCAACAGCATTTTTCACAGAACTGAAACAAACAATCCCAAAATTTGTATGGAACCACAAAAGACACCAAATAGTCAAAACAATCTTGAAAAAAACAAAAACAAAACCTGGAGGTATCACAATTCCAGATGTCGAGTTATATTAATTACAAAGCAGTAGTAATTAAAATGGTATGGTACTAGTATAAAAATAGACATATAGATCAAAAATAGACACATAGAACAGAACAGAAAACCCAGAAATAAACCCATAATCATATGGTCAATTAATCTTTGACAAAGGAGAAATGAATATAAATAGGAAAATGACAGTCTCCTCAACAAATGGACCGCCACATGCAAAAAAAAAATGAAACTGAAAAACATTCTTTCATCAGACACAAAAATAAATTCAAAATGGATTAAAGACCTAAATGTAAGACCTGGAATCATAAAAATCCTTTAAGGGAGCATAGGCAGTAATCTCTCTGACATCAGCCTTAGCAACATTTTTCTAGATATGCCTCCTGAGATGATAAATGAAAGCAAAAATAAGCTGTTGGGACTACATTAAAATAAAAAGTTTCTGCACAATGAAGAAAACAATTAACAAAACTAAAAGGCAACCTACTGAATAGAAGGTATTTGCAATAGCATACCCTATAAGGGATTAGTGTTCAAAATATATAAAGAACTAATACAATTTAAGACAAAAAACCAAATAATCCAATTAAAAATGGGCAGAAGAGATGAAGAGACATTTCTTCAAAGAAGACATACAGGTGGCCACCAGACGCATGAAAAGATGCTCAACATCACTAATCATTAGGGAAATGCAAATCAAAACTACAATGAGATACCATCTCACGCTTGTCAGACTGGCTAAAAGAAACAACACAAGAAACAACAAGTGTTGGCAAGGATGTGAAGAAAAAGGAACCCTCTTGCACTGTTGGTGGGAATGCAAACTGGCACATTTTTGTGGAAAACAGTATGGAGGTTCCTCAAAAAACTAAAAATAGAACTACTGTATGATCCACTAGTCGTACTACTGGGTATTTACCCCCAAAATACAAAACACTAATTCAAAAGGATATGTGAACCCTTATGCTTATTGTAGCATTATTTACATCAGTCAAACCGTGGAAGCAGCCCAAGTGTCCACTGATAGATGAATGGATAAGGAAGAAGTGGTACATGACACACACACACACATAAAGGAATATCATTCAGCCATAAAATGAGTGAAATCTTGCCATTTGCAGCAAAAGGGATAGAATTAGAGAACACAATGTTAAGTGAAATAAATCAGTTAGAGAAAGACAAATACCATATGATCTCACTCATATGTGGAATTTAAGAAATAAAACAAACAATGGGGAAAAAAAGGAGAGAAAAGAGACAAATCAAGAAACAGAATCTTTAACTATAAAGAACAAATTGATGGTTAGAAGAGCGTACCTGGGCGGGGAGATGGGGATTAAAGAGTACACTTATCATAATGAAAAAAAATTTAAAAAAAGAAATAAAATGACAAAAGTAAAAAAAAAAGCTAGAAATAACAACAACTTGACCAATAATTAGGGGTTGATTTAAAAAAATGGTACAACCAGATAACAGAATAGATAGAACTGCTAAAAATGAAAACTTGAAGATTATTTATTGACAGTGAAATATATTCAGCAGGTATATTGCTAAGAGAAAACAGGCTACATACAGTGGTATTATGAATAATCCTATTCTAATTATGCATTCATGCATAGGTGTGTATAATAAGGAGGCAGAAAATATCCAGAAGAATTGACTGACAAAGTTACAAATGGTCTCTGTGGGTGGCACATTTATGGATGACTTTTCTCTTTTTATTGCTTAGTCTTGAAATTTTTATAACGTGAGCATGCGTTGCTTAGGTAAACATGAATTTTAAAATGCTTTAAAGTTATATCTAGCTGGATGGAGGTACTGAGAATTAATCCAAGTGATTTGCTAAAGGTGGCTCAACCAGATGCAAAAATGGGTAGATATAAAAATCCCAAGACTTCAGACATGAGAGAAGCATGCTGCCTTTGTGGGGACATATTAAACCGATGTATGACATTTCAGAATTACCATTTCATTACCATTTCAAAATTACCCACCTTATAAACAGTGACCATCTATTTTCCCAGAAGAAGTAACAGTAGTTTAATGTTAAAGGATACATTTCCTTCAGGAGAAGATATAATTGACAAAGCATAGAGAGACATGATTTCTACTTATTTGCAAGTCCACATAACACAAGATGGAAAACAAGGAAAAAAAGAAAAAGAAAAAGTGACTCACTCTTGTTGTGTACGCAGCTTCTGGATCATCCTCTAGAACACGTGAAAGTCCAAAATCAGAAACCTTACACACCAAATTACTGTTGATCAAAATGTTACGAGCAGCAAGGTCCCGGTGAACATAACCCATATCTGAGAGGTACTTCATGCCAGATGCTATTCCTCGAAGCATCCCCACTAGCTGGATGACCGTAAACTGGGCATCGTGTTTCTGAGAAGTATTTCAAATACACAGTTAAGATGTGTTGCTCTTCCCTAAAGATATATCTTGGTTAAAATCTCACATATTGAACTTCAAAAAGACTATATATATTTTAGTTCTAAGCACTCCAGCCTAACAAGATATATGAATAAATAGATACAAGGTTAAAACAAAATAGCACAGTAGCTGCATTACTGAATACTTCATTACAAGGAGTATCCTAATATTCTGATTTCAGATTCAAAACTAAATCTTTCCTGGTCTTTTCGTGACATACAAACCTCTCAGAAATTTTAAGTTTAAGAACAACAAAATGAAATGAATCCTGGAGCTATTTTAGTTTTACATGTTTATTTGATTGAATGTCCATTCTTCCTTCTGGTTTTTCAGATCTTTCATTAATTTCTTCAAAGAAGGTGGATGCTAAATTTTTAAATTATCATCATAAATAAATAATTCAGAATTAGTTAAAAATATTAACTGAATATTCATTTTCTACTCAATCTTGTATAGGTCATAAAATGGAAAACAATAAAACAGAAAGTCAGAGTTCTGTATTTAGAAAAGCTTCCAACATACTTGAATTAAAATAGAAATATATGATTTATATGATAAATAGGTAAATAGATACACACATATGGATGTACAGATGTGCATAAATGCATGTATAGATAGATATAAAATTCCATGTTTAGTTATATCTATACAATAACAATTTAAAAGAATATTTATTATAATGGTTTTAATTATCCGATTTAAAAAGTACCTGTTTTTGAAATGCTTGGGAAAATAATTGCTGGTAAAATTTGTATTTGCCTCATGAATATTTAAATAGATAATTTCTCATTTATAGAAAATTTAAAATTTTCTGGCATGATAATGAATTATATTATGCTTCCTGTCTGTTTCTATTTTATAACACTGAAAGCATATTAAAGACAGAATATATGTCTTTTTTTATCCCTTGCAGTGATTGGTGATGGTCAGTGTCTTGTTCTCCATAAAACTTTTGCTTTTCTTTGAACAAATATTTGCTGAAATAATTTAAAAAAATAAAATTTCTAAGTTTAAGTCATTAAAAATATGTATGGATGCATACAGATCACCAAAATGATATCTATGAATTGAGACTACTTTGCAATTATAACACTTGCTTATTTTCTGAGACAAAAGCTTTATGTGAGAGATAGATGGTCTTCTACCTAATAGCAGTCTAAGGTTACTTCAAATGAAGAAAAGAGAATATTCATCTTATGTCAATGTTATTTATATCTTAATTTAGGAGTCTTTTTAAAATTTTTATTTTAACCAATGTGAATCTTTACAGTACAAAAAGGCTGAAGAAGACTGCACAAATTTGTTTTAAAAATATACACCATTAACTTGGATGCTGCAAGATAAATATGCGATTTTAGTCTTCCTCTTACTATTTAGGACCCCAAATTTCAGTTTTACTTCAAACTTTGTTATCTAATTACTGGCAAAATATTAGAGGTTGCCTCTAATGTTCTCAGCAATTTATTCCATACTTATGCATATATGTGTGTAGATAGAGGGATAAGAGATATGGATGGATAGGGATAAGAGATATATGAATATATATGAAATCTTCTACTTACACGTAAGAAACTATCCAAGGAGCCATTCTCCATGTATTCTGTGACAATCATAACTGGTTTACCTGGATATATGGTAAATAATAAATTAAACATGATCACCAGCAGGGTTCAACAAATATCATGTCATTAACACATATAATACACTTTGATACACTGATGAATTAAAAAATGTAAAATCTTTCCCTGTCTTCCCAATTTTTCAAAGTTGCAAAAAAATATTCAATAGAAATAAAACAAAAAAAATTCAAGAAGTTTGATTTTCAGAACAAGGGCCTATAACCTACAGTACCTCAATTGGCTTATTTAGCATGGCTTTCTGTGAGCATAAAATAGGCCCCATTTCTTCCCTTTAATTGAATCCTAGCTGATCTATGAAATCAAGTATTTTTGCCTTCTAGACCAAGATACGGCCAAGATGTCCACAATCATTTATACATTCTATAGATATTTATCGAGCTATGTACTAGGTGTTCCTTTTTCTACTGGTTTAGTCCAGTGAATCAAAGTCCCCATCTTCCTGTATCCTATATGTGAATTTCATAAAACAAGATGAATAATTATAACTCTTAAAAATCTGTATTCGATTAACACATTAAAAATATAAAATCCATGTTTAAAGGAAAATAAAATTAAAATAGCTGTTGGCAGTAACTTAATATAACCATTTTAGAAATATGTGGCCCTAAATACCATTAAACCTTTTAATGAGCATTTGACTTTATTTATACAGCACCTATTATGTGCAAGATACTGGGTTAATTATTCTATATATGATAACTTTTTAATTATTATCATTTCCATTTTACACATGAGAAAACTGAGATATGTAGAGGGTAATCAACTTACTCAATGTCATACTTTAATAAATAATAAAGTCAAAAGCAGCAACTTGAATTCACTATGTGCTTACTTTTGGAAATTTATACTGAGAGAAACATTTAAAATACGAAAAGCATTAGATACAAGAGTGTTGAGTATACGGATATATATGTTTACAAATAGAATAAATGTTCAACTATATAATGATTCAGGAATCTGCTGGGTATCAATTCCATGAATTATTCTGAATTAAAATGACAACTCTGAAGTCCATAACATTTTATTTTATCATTATTATTATTTTTTTAAGATTTTATTTATTTATTTGACAGAGGGAGAGAGATCACAAGTAGGCTGAGAGCAGGCAGAGAAAGGAGGAAGCAGGCTCCCCGACGAGCAGGGAGCCTGATGCAGGCCTCGATCCCAGGACCCTGAGATCATGACCTGAGCTGAAGGCAGAGGCTTTAACCCACTGAGCCACCCAGGCGCCCAGTCCATAACATTTTAAATAATTGTTACAGTTTAATGTCATAGGAGCAAAGCTGAAAATAAACTCTATATACATTATGATAAAAACTTGGAAAATAAGTAATGCAAAATGAACAATTCAAAAAGAAAAATAAATATGGAAAATGTATATTTTTGATATATAGAAAACACTAGTAAATTTTTGCATAATTAGAATTATACAACATTACATATTTACACATATATATTACATACATACATTACACTACTTCATGTTCACATCATCTTGTGCTTTACTGGTATATATTATTCCCATTTTATGGTGTCCTCAAACGAAAGCATTGTGGATTTAAGAAACCTGCTGAAGTCACACAGTTAGTCTCCAGTAGATCCCCAACACAGCTGTCTCTGATTTTAAAACCTACACTATTAATACATTATAATTTTCTTCCTTTATTTGTGCTATAATATTGTTTTAAATATAATTCCATCATGTTACAAAAAGAAGGGAAATCGCTTGTCTTCCATGTCCTGAGGACCTGAATCTAGTCTTGACTGAGCACTGCTGACAGACCACAAGCAAATGACTTTTTTTTAATTGACTTTTTTTAAATTAACACATAATGTATTATTAGCTTCAGGGGTACAGGTCTGTGAATTATCAGTCTTACACAATTCACAGCACTCACCATAACACATACCCTCTCCAATGTCCATTACCCAGCCACCCTATCCCTACCCCTGCACCCCCCAGCAACCCTCAGTTTGCTTCCTGAGATTAAGAGACTCTTATGGTGGGGCGTCTGGGTGGCTCAGTGGGTTAAAGCCTCTGCCTTCGGCTCAGGTCATGATCTCAGGGTCCTGGGATTGAGCTCCACATCAGGCTCTCCTTTCAGCCGGGAGCCTGCTTCCTCCTCTCTCTGCCTGCCTTTCTGCCTACTTGTGATCTCTCTCTTTCTCTGTGTCAAATAAATAAATAAAAATCTTAGAAAAAATAAAGGGGTAAGAAAAATTATTTAAATTCTATAGCTTTCAGATATTTTTTATATATGTAACAATCAATTGATATACCAATCTATTTTCCATTTTCCATGAAGGTACTGATTTAGTTATATATTTGGGGTAACACATCATATATATCTAGTTAATCTGGTAATGTCTGAAAAGTCATTTAGCCAAAAGCTTAAGCATCTAGAACTTGCTTCTTCAAAATCCTAATTAAGCTTTAGATTTAACAATATTCAAGAAGAAAGGGAAGATTCAACATTTCCTTGAAACTTCTGTCTCTCCTGAACTGATTAATCCAATGCCTAAAAACTGCTCCCAGAGACTGATCTGAAATTAAAAGAATGGATGAGTGAACAAATGAATGAATGAATGAATGAAATCCTTCATATGCATGTTTTTCATAAATCATTATAATTTTCATTATAATTTTCTATGTTCTTGCCTTAATACCATTCTAATAAGAATAATATGCTAGCAAAACCCAGTGCACACATTAAGTGTAGTCACAGATATTTTGCCTCATACAGCCAACTCTCAATTACAGTGACCAGTTACCGTGTTTTCATACTACCCAGACCTTTGCTTATCACTCATTTCCTTCTGGCTCCCAGCCTTATGACCATTTCTTTTCTTGCTAGCAAATCTAGTGGAATGTTTGGCGAGGGAAATAAAAGTAGCTGAAAAATCAAATCAGCCAATTAAGCCAAAGCCCCATGACCATTCAGAAATCAGATCAGGCTGTGTTTAGCTCTAAAATTTAGATATTTGTAAACACATCAGTTAAGATGGGCAAGTCTGAAAATATGCTTTACATTAAGTTCAAAGATTCAGCAAACCCAAATGTACAGGCAAAAAATAAACAGAATCACAAATATTCTACCTTGGAAAGCCTTAATTTCTAAGTTTTATTTTTTTAGTATCTAAGTGTCTATTCTACCTTAGTTTCCCTTGTGCTTTTGATTATAATAAATAAGGTTAAAGGAAAATAAACTCTCTGCGATAGTGGTGAGAACTAGTTTTAACTTGTATTAAATATAGCTGGAAATTATTTATAAAATATCAGTTCATCTGCACATGGATCCAATGTGTTTCTATCAAGGTTGCATGCTCTCTCATATGCATTTTGATTTAAAAGTGACATTCTCACTTTTTCAAGGGCTTATGTCATTTGCTGCCCTCAAAAATCCAAAAATACATCTGAATATCCATACTAAATTCAATAAAATTATTGTTGGATGACTGGCTGAAATGAAACTCTATCAAAAATGAGTAAAACAAAATGTGCAGTGGAATTTTGCTTTTGTTCCTAAGTTGATTCATGGGTATAAATAAAATTGTGATCTTTCATAACTAAAGGGTTCAGGAAAGCGAATCAGTCTGTTACAATCAGCTCATTTCCCCAACTATCCCCAGTGGCTCAGATATATTATTAATCATTGAACCACTGTTTGATGACATAAGAAATGTGATTCAGAATACATAAGAATTCCAGGTTCAACATTATGTATTTCACCAAAGCCTTTCTAATCCCATTTTCTATAAAAAGAAGGATAGGAAAATGTAATAAATATATAGCTGTACATAGAGATTTTTCTTGCAATTATCAAATAAATGTTGGCTTTAGATTGAAATATTTTCATTAAAATGTAAAAGGTATTATCAATGATTAAAATATTAAAAATTATTGGGGTGCCTGGCTGGCTTAGTCAGTAGCATAAAAGTCTTCATCTTCAGGTTGTTTAAGTTCAAACTCCACATTGGATATAGAGATTACTTAAAAAAATTTTTTTTTAAATTATTGAGGGGCACATGGGTGGCTCAGGTGATTAACCAACTGACTCAATTTTGGCTCAGGTCATGATCTCAGAGTCCTGGGATCAAGCCCTATGTGGGCTCCAGACTCAGTGTGGTCTGCTTGAGATTCTCACCCTGTCCTTCAGCCCCTTCCCCCACTCGTTCCTGTGCACTCTCTCTCTCAAATAAATAAATCTTTAAGAAATTATTAAAATTTAATTCATTTTCAAAAGAAATGCTGTTAAATCCTATTACCACTAATTGTATCTCACATATTCTATGTCTCATTTCCAAAAAATTAAAACACACTCTGATACATGAGTGTGGTTTTTATAAGATCAAAATCTTTGACCTTAGCAACCAGCACTCATTATCAACATCATGTAATCAGAATCAGGGTGGAAGCAAAAAAGCATACACAGCAGGAGGAAAACTGAAAAAAAATGACAAATATGCTTTATTATTCTCAAAAAAAGACTAGAATCATCTTTGATTGGAAAGAAAATTCTTTGTTTTTAGATTTTCATATACTGTACCTAACTGACTAGAATATTCTGATAAGCTAATTTAGAGTATTTTTCTGTGGTTTACTATTAAATCATATAAAAATACAGGACAATATTTTCCAAATTCCATTTTAATCAAGACATTATTCATTTTAAGAATGATCCCTATTAGGACTCTTGGGCAGCTCAGTTGGTTAAGCATAGGACTCTTGATTTTGGCTCAGGTCATGATCTCAGGGTCTTGAGACAGAACCATCTAGGGCTCCATGCTCAGTGTGGAGTCTGCTTGTCCTTCTCCCTACTCCTCTGCCCCTCTGCCAGCTCTCTCTCTGCCTCAAATAAATAAAATCTTTTTTAAAAACTGACCCCTAACACACCCACTGGTCTATAAATTAATGAGGGCAGAGGCCAACTCCATGTTGTATGTAGTTCTAAAACCAGCACCTAGCAGAGTGCCAGTTAAAACTGATCATATGTCTATCTTCGGGGTGCCTAAGGATAACCTCTTGCTTCAAAATCAGGCTAAGAGGGTGCCTGGGTGGCTCAGTGGGTTAAAGCCTCTGCCTTCCGCTCAGGTCATGATCCCAGGGTCCTGGGATGGAGGCCCGCATCAGGCTCTCTGCTCAGCAGGGAGCCTGCTTCCTCCTCTCTCTCTGCCTGCCTCTCTGCCTACTTGTAATCTCTCTCTCTGTGTCATATAAATAAATAAAATCTTTAAAAAAAAAATCAGGCTAAGAAACACATTCTCCAAGTCTTCCTTACCAACGATAATCCAATAATCTTAATACACTGAATGCTTTATATTCAGCTGACTTTACATTTTTAAAATTTATTTGTGCTTAATTTGAAACAAAATTTAATACTTTTAAAAACAGGGATAGTTGAAAAATACAGCATAAGCTCTACAGCCAACAACATACCATCCACTTAAAACTAATATATCATTGTATATCAACTGTACTTAAAAAAATACAGGAATGATATTTCTACTCTCCCTTAATCTAATCAAAGGTGGTTTGTAAAATAAGTGCAATAACAATTAATAAATATGTAAAATAAGTGCAATAACAATTAATAAATATGTAATCTGCTCAGTTTGAATTTGCAAAGACAGCTTAAATGCTTTTTCCCTTTTCAAACTTTCTACCTTTTATTTATTTTCTTGTCTAATTGCAAAAATTAAGACCTTATGTATAATAATGAATTGAATTGATAAGAGCAGGATTCTCATTTTTTCTTTAAGATAAATGCTTTCATGTTTTACTACTGAATGCAAGGTTGTAGGTTTTTTGTTTTGTTTTGTTTTGTGGCTTTTACATACATTTATAAGACATACATATTTTCTATGTAGGATGTGCTAAGAAAATTTTTTAAAGTAAAATGTTTATTTTCTATATCTATTGAGATTGACTTTTTCTTTTCTATCAATGTTGTGAATTTCTAGAATGATTAAATACTAAACCAACTTTGCATTCTTGGAATAAACTAAACTTGAGCATTATATAGTATCTTTTTTGATAAAATTACTTGGCTTTCTAATTACTTCAGTGTTATTGAAATTTTTTCACCATTATAGTTTTTTTCCCCTCTGAAAATATTCTTGTATGATTTGGTATCAAGATATTCTCAGCCTCATGAGTTAGGGATATTTCTTTTTCTCGCTTTTTGCAAGAATTTGTGTATGATTAGAATTATACAGTTATTAAGCAAATGTGTAATTATAGTTCTTCTTTTAGGAGAGCTATTGTGTATTTAAACGAGCACTCTTTAAAATGATCTTTTGGCACATGTAAGTTAAGCTCTAACAAATGTTGTTAAGTTACATTTAATCTTTCAAAAATATCATTAACCTATGCTACCTAAATGGGGAAAATACACAAAAACACATTTTTTTTTGTAATTCAAATGTGGCCAATTCAACCAAAAAATATAAATGGACATTGTTGAAGAAATAAGGAAAATTGTAAAAATAGCATTCCTTGTCTTATTGTTTTCTCCAATATATTTGAAAGATTTTCCTAATTTCATGGCAGTGGACACTTGGATAGAGATGTTCCCAACTCCTTTCTCAAATTAGTCATGAATGCAAGAGATCTTCTGTCATCATAGTTTATTCTAACAAACTATTTCTATAAATTATTAATAAAATAAATATAACATATATGTTGTTTATTTTGAATATTACAGGGAGTTAGTACCCTTGAGACTAGTGCAGAAGATCACTTTAAGGGAGAAGCAAACAGGACATAGCAAGAATTTGGTATTGTCAACATAGAATGACATTTTATTTCAGCAACATTTTTATCATATGTTCAGGAGATAGAAAGGTGCAAATAAATGACTAAGCCTTTGCTGTAAAGGGAATGCTCACACCAGTATAGAAATGTTTCAATTGTGAGAAACTGTCCTAATGTTCTGCTCACTATATTCCTTAATGATGCAAAGTTACAGTTATACTATATTATTATTATTATTTTAATTTTCAGAAAATAATCCCTCCCCAAATACCAACAAAACCACATCAATCTTATCTAATATAATTCCTTCTATTTCACTAGGCAAAAAGTGGCCAATGTGAATCTTCTTGAAGTATGAACATCATTTGACTAATGGTGTGATGGCAGAAATATCAAACATTTGCTAAAAACAAGTTCCATCTTTTTGAACTTCAACTAAAATTGATAACACATGTTAGTACCAAGTTCTGAGCAGAGACTGTGCCCCTAGCTTTCTGCTACTTTGAAGATCAGAGACTCTCTCACCTTCTCTTGTTTAAGACCATCAAGCTCAAAACATATCATTAAAATTGTTTATGGTTCAATTCAAATAAATGGAAATATAATGATTGAATAAAGGGCTTTCTCCAAATGACTTGGAAAATGATACTTTATAACAGACGTAGTGTTTCAAGTATATAATTAATAGCAATATTAAGAAGAATTATTATTGAGCAAAAAAAGGAATTGCTTTCAAGAATGTTTTATGTCTATATAGCCAAGCTTAATTGATAAATTCTCAAACTTACCAGGAGTGATATTTTAGATTTTCATAGCTCTATTTCACTTAACAATGTATTCCTATATAATCTTATTTGATCTTTAGAAAATCTGGAAATAGTGATGTAGAACTGCTATTCTGAATTACAAGTGAAGAAACTGAGTCTCTGTGAGTGGTTTGTTTTGTCAGAGGACTCGCAACCAGTTGGGCTGACTCAAAACTTGAACTCTGACCCTCTGATTCTTAATCCAGATACTGATATAATTGGTTTTCTGCTTTAAACACAATTTTGTTTATTAAATTATAAGCTATGCATCACTCTTGGGTGTGTGTGTGTGTGTGTGTGTGTGTGTGTGTGTGTGTGTGTGTTTCTGAACTTTGCAATTAGATTGTTTTTGCAGTCATATATTCCTAGGAAACAAAGAAAATAATAGGACTGGATGAATAACTTCTGGTGACAAAATTGCCTTATTTATATGTTAAATGCAACATATTAACTTCATTTTAAGGCATTTCTATTTCCTCTCAGATGTTATAGGGTACCAGGCTTAGAGCTTTTAAATATGCCACTAAAAGGAGTTCAAAATCTAAGCTAGCTCTGCTACTCTATTATGTTTGCACTATATAAGATGACTGGGATCTATATAGTCAGATTTGGCAGCCTCTTACATGCTTATTTGACCAGGGAGATTTATCAAAGTTAGAACTTTCACCCTAAGAATAAGGCAGTTGTAATTCACATTAGAAAGTTACAAAATCACATTTGAATAGGCACTTAATGTATAATACCTATGATTTTTAAAGTATTTTTTTTCTTAATGCATTCTTTTTCTGCAGTTTGGTCTTGGGTATTGTTTGATGGATTTCTTTGCCAGCTGGCCATAATTCATATTTGATTATTTCATTTTTATATTTAAAGAAAATCTGCCATAATAATTATGGCTTAATGTTGCTCATCATTCAGTGAATGAATTTATAGGTAACAGCTAGCAAAATATAACAGGTCATTTTCAATAATTTATTAACACTGGAAATGAAAAAATCAATTTACATTTTATAAAATATAAGAGCCTATAAATAAATTTAAATCTGATATTTATTTTGATAGCCACTTTTATCTCATTTTTTATTAGGTGTAGGTGTTGGAGAAGTTAGGTGATAGATAATTCTGCCCATGCTAAAATATGATGATGTTTTCCATCACACCCTGAGTGATGCAAGCAGTTATACAATTGCACTTCCTTGAAGCATGCATTCAGTTTAATGAACCAACACCAAAGAAAGACCTATAGGTAGAAGATATTGCTCTTTTGTCCATTCAATCAATCAATGAATCAATTTTTTAATTCCTTAACATTGGTAAATTAAGAACCTAGTATGATTCAGTTTCTATTTTCATCACTGCTTGAAAATAACATGGACTCTTCCCCTTTTTGAGAGTTCACATTTTGTTTTAGGTATTAAGTGTTATTAATTCTTTCTAGAATATTTTTGAAGCTTGAGGGATTCCTTGCTATAATCAAATTATTAGGGATTTTTTTAAATCAAGATATAAAAGAGTAAATAGAATACAAAATGAAGATAAGAAATTAATTTTTGTCCATTGTTGGGGACAAGAGGTGAAACCAACAGACCAAGTTTCCAATGCTATCTCCAGCACGGTCTATTTAGATAAGCTGCTTGCTCTTTATAGTTATCATTTGTTCAAATGCAAATGGAATTATTGTAGCTAATTCACAGGGTAGTGGTAATAATGAAATGAAATCCATAGTAAATGTTGGCACACAATAGTCGACTCGTGAAGAAAACTTTATGAACAAAAACTTATGAAAGTTGAGTTAAAAGAAAAATGGCTATCAAGTACAAATGAGTTTCCTCCCCAAGGTGGGGCTCAAGATCTGAAGGACAACTACTTGGTGAGGATGATAAAAAGGAAAATAAATGGCTAATTGATTATTAAAATCCCAGTGAGACATAATTCTTAACTCTATAGGCATTAAGTAGTATTGTCTTGTCCTAGAGAAACAAAGGATTTGAACATTTTCCCAATCCTTACTACTACTAACAGTATTTTTATTGTTAATTTAAAAAAAATAGTTAAAAATGCTCTTCATCGGAAAATATTTGAGTTACTACTAGTACGGCCTAATATTTAGGAGTACAAAAGGAAACATGCCTCTTACCATACTTAATATGGGTTTACAGTTTATGGTTTAGTTCTACATTACTCAGTTCTTAATCCCATTTATTATATAAGAAAACTCCAAAGGAAATCAAAGTACATTTCAATTATACCATGCTCTTGTGAGAAAGGAACTGCCTTTTTAGTCACACTAAGATGAGAATAGGTATTAGTGCCATTTGGAAAGTGCTCCATGTAATGTTAAAGAAAAATATCATTGTGAAAAATATAATGTGTAATGTCTGTTGGTAACCACAGAATATGTAAATGTGGTGCCAATGAATTATCCCCTAAAGGATGCCAAATTTCCTGCCATATGTTGTCTTTCCCTCTAAGTAGTTTGCTGCCAATTTAGCTTATTCTTCATCCTGTGCTCTAAAATCTTGAGAAAAAAAAAAAAAGAATCCTAGAGCATTCTCAAGAGGTTTTCATTGGTACTGGAGCCAAAAATCACATATCTGCCTCACGGGACTCCTTTTGAGTCTGGCTGGAGAAACTATCATGGAAATAAGTTCAGATCTCTATCATGGGCTGTGAGCCAGAGTTTCCCCAGACCAGTCAAAAATCCATCTGGGACTCTAGATTAGAATTATTTGAAATCCACAGAGAATCAGGAAAAGGCCTTGGGTCTAATGTGATCCCAATCTTTACAGCTCAGAAGCAGTCCCCAAACTCCCATAATTTTCCTAAAGTCAAGGGGGTAAAGACTTGGAAGTTTAACTGAAACTGGTGAACAGTAAAAGAAAAGGCAGCTAGCTGGGAGTTCCTAGCAATTCCTGTCAAAATTGAGTCATTGTTTTTCCTTGCTACTCTATCTACATAACAGAGACTGCTCCACAAATCACTGCTTAACTATCTTTTCATCAGTGTGTCTTAATACAGTCCAATTTTTTTAGCTCCTAATTTTTTTCCAATTTTTAAAGATCTAGAATAGCACTTTTGATATAAAACTACTTGAATATCTTTGCTCTTTTGTCAAAGAAAGACATGTTAACCCCAAACTAGGCTTTCTGTTAGGACTGACAGACAACTATTAAAAAAAATCAAAATTCTTTAACGATTGAGTTTAGGTTTAAATAACCTCTGCTCAGCACAGGCAAAAGTCTGTCTTTTGACTTGACTTACTTTTAGTAACAACTCCCTCCAGTCGAATGATGTTGGGATGGTCAAATTGTCCCATAATGCTTGCTTCTCCCAGGAAGTCTCTCCTCTGCTTTTCTGTGTAGCCCACCTTCAGGGTTTTAATGGCCACTGAAATCTCTTTTTTCGAAGGAAGTTTTAAGCGACCACTGCACACTTCTCCAAATTCACCTGTTGGAAAACAGAATACCGGCAAAAGGTAAGGAATTATATAATAAAAAAGGTGTCAGTAAAGAGCAACTCTTTCCTCTCAATAATCCCATTCCAAATATTTACACCTTTGACCCAGAAGATGTACGCTGTAGGCCTTCAACTTATTTCAGAAGATGATAATCAGAGACTCCCTAAGAAACCTCAGGCAGGGCATCCACACCCTATGGAAAAAAGACCTTGTGAGTGGCCTCATACGTTTTCAAGTACCACACTGTGAATAACAGAATATGAAAGAACCAGAGGAAAGTTGAAATCTGTATCTAATAGGGTTTTAACTTCTTGTTCTCACAGCTACCATTTCCTGAGGATGATCAACAGACAAATACAGATATTATAGGTTGAGCAATGGATTAAATTTCAGATGTTTCCAGCCATTCTGTTATTACTAAAAGAACCAATTTCGAATATGCTCAGACTCTCTGAAAATGAGAACAGAAGCATCTGCTACCAATTCATTTTATTGGAGTATTGGCATGTTGCATTACTGACATGCTAGTTGTAAAGTTCTGTGAGCTTCTGGAAGGAAGAAGAAAATACTAGTATCAAAAAAAGGTAGTAATCTTTTCTATAGAATCACTATAAATATTTTCTTAGACTCAATATCTTCAATAAAAAACTTGTCTTAAATGCATGATTAATCCAGAATTTACTGAATATGGAGTGTTACTGACTTTTAAATCATCTAAGCCAACTAATATAAAACTGCCTAGAACTAGTTGCAGCATTAACTTCATATATATTGCTATTGAGAAGATTTACCCATAACTTTTTCATCATATTTTGAGCTTCCTGAGGGCAGAGACTCTCTCTCTCTACATCCATTTTTCTGACCCACTGCTTGCCATGGCAATTACAACAAAGTAGTGCCACCCATTGAACTTTCCTTGTTCATATTATGGAAATCCTGATATTATGTGGATTGTCAGATCTGATTTGTACAACACCTTAAAATGTGTTATTTTAAAATATCAAATGAGAGATTTTTCTGAAAAGGATTAATTACATGATTGTTAGGATATCTATGGAATGGAAGAGCATTTTTGGTTCAACCTTCTCACTGTGAGTTTTTGTACAAGTTCCATGCCCCATGGATCAGCCAGAGAAAAGCTGTCAAGAAGTGAGATGTTTCTTTTCTATATTTTGTTCAAGCAAGTGGTTCAACCCACAAAAGCATCAGGTTATCCTATTGATTTACCAGCTGCATTACTACAATTACTCGCTTCTCTCCAGGAAGCTCTAAACACCCCCCCGCCCCCAGATTTGACCCTTTCTCGGGAATCCAGTTTTGTCACTGTTTCCAAAACAATGACTTATGCTGTAATTTGTCAAAGTCATTTAAGGTCCAAAAGCAGTTACTTACACAGTTTTTTAATAAATACTCATCAATTGGCAACAGTGTGACAGACACGTCGAAAAACACGGAGATATAATACTAAATAAGGCAGATTTCATTTCTACCCTTGGAGGGAGAGTAGAGAAGATAGAGGTATCTGTAGTTGGAGTATTATTTTGGATTATGGGAAGAATCAGGGGAAGAATTTGAGAACATTCATTGACTTTTGAAATCCAAGGTAGAATATGTCATTATAGAGTGTGAGTATTAGGGGAAGTTATAAGGCAAAGTAAACTATTGTTAGAATCTGTAAAAAGAGTAAGGGTTCCAGGGAGTGGCTCAGCTGGTTAAGCAACTGTCTACCTTCTGCTCAGGTCATAATCTTGGGTTCCTGGGTTCCAGCCCTGCGTTGGACTCCCTGCCCCATGGGGAGTCTGCTTCTCCCTCTCCCTCTGTACCCCTGTCTTTTGCATGCACATGCACTCTCTCTCTCTCACACAAATAAATAAATAAAACCTTTTTTAAAAAAAAGAATTATACTGGGTTTTTAGAACAATGCCAGAGAGCTTCAGTTCATGTTGTGTAAATATTAAGTTTGAGCAAACCATAAGGAATCATGCATAATAAACTTAAATTTTCTGAAAGAAAGTTCTGCCATTGTCATGAGTCAATATGCTGTAATGGATCATGTTTTAAATTTTGATGCTATCACCACTTATTCTAGACCATAAATCACTTGTCAACAGGTTGCAGTACAGAACTGTGAGACAAAGTATGGATTCTAGGGTCTAAATGCCTCGGTCACATATCAGCTGTGTGATTTTGAACAAGCATCTTAACCTCCCTGTGCTTTTGTCTTCTTGTCTGTAGCTTGGGACCACCAACTGTGTCTAACTCATAAGATCTTTGTGCAAATAAAGGGATGAATGTTATGTAAAGACACATATAGTAAGTATCATCTATGTGTTGGTCACTATTTTCCTCTCTGAGTTCAGACCCACCTTAAGAAGGATAATTATCTATCTACCTCTAAAGAGGTAGATCAAATTGAAGCACACATACAAAAATGCTTTTTAAACTGTCAAATTCTGTATTGATGTGAGAAGAGGTGGTTGTGATGATGATGGTGATAGCAAAGTTAATGTCACCTTGGACAAGTATTGGTAAAGGAGAGCATTTTGTAAAAGTACCTCACTGGGGCCATGAAGGGAAGAGTTTGAATTTCAAGTTGATCAATTAGAGTTCCTTTCTTTCTTCTTGATGGGATATCTGACATATGTAAATGTCTATCTACCTCCAAAATTCAGAAAATGATGTTTTAGTAATGCTAATTTTTAAAACCCCCCAAATTTTGAAATGTAATTATTTCACCATATAAATACTAGAAATGGCCACCAATATATTATACTAAACATAGAAATGTTAAATATTAATTCACTTCTCTTTATAATAACAAAACAACGGTGTTGGAAAAATTAACAAAGATTGGGCAAATACAACGCTCGATCTTTCTGTCTAGTCAAATTTTACATGGTCTTATTCAAATAACTTTGAACCTATAAAAAAGAAAACTTAGATCCTGTCATTCCCATCATTTCTAACTAAAAGTGCAACTACAGTAAGATCACTTGGAAGTCATTGCTTGATTTTTTAAATCCAATAAGTGCAGCAGTTTTTATTTGTCCTTTGAAGTAAAGTATGCTTTCTGAGAATGGGCATACTGTATTCTGATTTAAAGATAAACAATGCAAAGTTGCTCAAAGTAAAATTTCTTACACTGGTGTCATTTAAAATAGAGGAAAAAAAATCTACTTGTGTTTAAGTAGAATGACACTCTAGCTTAGCTTCAAATTCTACTCTCCCTCCACTGTTTTAAGAGACACATAATAAAAATACATATGGAACAATGTTGATGTGTCAGCTAAGCACTGTGCAGGAATTACTTCAATTCTCACAAAAATGTTAGATGAAGGCATTACTGTCATTATTAGTGTCTAGTATGGACTTTAAAATTGTAAAGTACAAGATTCAAATTTTGGTTTTCAATTAATAACTATGTGACTATACCTCATTCAAATATTTAGCTCTTGTTTCCTCATCTGGTGAAATGGAGATGATGCCTATCTGAAAGGCTAATAAAATTAAATATCATGTGAATGCCTATCGTAGAATAGGGAATTAAATGAATATATTCTACTTCCAGAAATTTTCAGTATGTAATCTTTGAAATAATGGTTGGGTAGAGGAATAAAACTGGAAATTTTAGTCATTATGAATTCCACTATTTAAAAAAATTACTACTTTGAGAAAGTCAATTTGTGGTTCAATTTTAATTCTGTTATTTGCAAAATGGGCATAATTCTTCTGATTAGCCAAAGTATAAATGAGAGTTTCCATTATACCTATTTCTTTGTATAAAATCTCTGACAGAAAATTAAAGAATTAGCTCACATATATAGAGTCTTTCTGCATATTTAATTGACCGAGAAAGTTCTGTCTTTGACTGAAAGTTTCAGTCCTGTAGCAATTGGAAGACAGCTGCTAATCGATTTAGCATAACTATTAAATTTTTATGGACAGTATTATTTTAAAAAATTTTAAAGGACATAGGAAATGAGTAAGTGTATAAATGAAAGAGGGCTGGCCAGGAATAGATTGTTATTGAAATTGCTGTGGAAATGGGTACTATTATACTATATTCTCTGTTACACTATTATACAATTTCATCTACTTTTGTAGATATTTTACATATTGCAAAACAAAATGTTAAGAAAAATGGATAGCTTACAAAAATCTTCATCTATTATTCCGTCTTGGTGATGACAAACCCATGAAAGGTAAATTGAGACAGACTAGACTTGGGTGTGTACGGTGTTACATTGAAATCTTCCAGGGGAAGTGTAATCGACCTTGAAGATGTACTGTTTACAAGCAAAGCAGGCACAGTGTTATTGCCCTGAATGTGGCAGATGAGGATATTGGCTACAAAAACATGAAAATGAGGGTTATGTCTATTTTTTCACAGATATGTATGAAGAGAGAAATGAAAAAAGATCTGTCCTGATCTTTATTTTTTTTTATTTTTTTTTATTTTTTTTTAAATTTTATTTTTATTCTTTGCCCAAGGGGTACAGGTCTGTGAATCATCAGGCTTACATCTTTCACAGCACTCACCAAAGCACAAAACCTCCCCAATGTCCATAACCCATCCACCCTATCCCTACCCTCCCACCCCCCAGTAACCCTCAGTTTGTTTTGTGAGATCAGGAGTCTCTTATGGTTTGTGTCTGTCCTGATCTTTAATGAGCATTGGGGATTATTAAGTGAGTTAGTTTAAGTAGCCTTTCCTTTTGTCTTATTTATCAGATACCATTTTTAATGTGTGTGTTTTGTCTCACAGCACTGTGTTCTAGATATCTGGTGTTATCAATAACATCTACATATTTAAGTTTTTATTAATGCAGAGGGTCTCAAAGTTCAAGGCTCTAATGTATCTGTCTGGCCTTCTGGACACTGGCTGAGCCTAAGTGTGTTCTCTTCCTCACATCAGTTGAGTGTGCAAAGTCTTTGCGCCACCTAGGCTCCCAACGTTTCCATGCGGGGAACAGTGCACTGTTGTGGGACATTAACACCAGCCAGACAAAAACCGTCCACTCCACAGAGCAGTTTACAAAGCAGAACTGTACAAATGAAAGAGAGTAATCAATATATATTTGTTTTAACTGCATTAACAGATATACGATGTGTGTATGTTCTTAAATCTTAGATTGTGGAAAAAGAAGCACATACTCTATTCTCCTTTTATGAATTGCTAGTTCCATATTTTAATATTACCTGCATATATGAGTTTTAGGAGAATAAAATATGAATAAAGTTAGAGGAGAAGATTTAGTGAATTATCGTTTTATTTAGATAATATGAATTACTCAGACTGTCCTGTCTGAATAGTAAATACCACTAGAATTCTAAATACTGCTTTGACGTACAGAAAGAGAAACAGAGAAACTACATGCACATATGTGTAAAGAAGCTTCAGTCAGGGTGCCTGGGTGGCTCAGTGGGTTAAAGCCTCTGCCTTCAGCTCAGGTCATGTTCTCAGGGTCCTGGGATCGAGGCCTGCATCGGGCTCCCTGCTTGGTGGGGAGCCTGCTTCCTCCTCTCTCTCTGCCTGCCTCTCTGCCTACTTGTAATCTCTCTCTCTCTCTGTCAAATAAATAAATAAAATCTTTTTTAAAAAAAAGAAGCATCAGTCATATATATAGTACTTGCTGAAAACATGATCTGATATGTTGTGTATAATTCAATGAGTTAATTTCTCAATCTTTCTATTTCCTATATCAATTTTGCAATTGTTGTTAAAACAATAGTGACTAATGAGATGATGGAATAAAACTATTGCACAATATTTATTTTTACTTTTAAGTAGTAGTTTTATTCAATTGTACACTGCATGTCTGTAGATGTCTATGTGTTAATGTGTATTTGTAAAAATATTATTATTTTATAAGTATAATCTTTATTGGAAATACGAAACTGCTATTAACAATCCACAGGTGTTTGTTAATGAATCTATAATTGACTAGATTCATGATTAGAATGAAGAGATGTCTATAAGAAAACAAGCTTCAACACAAATGAGTAACACTATACAAAGTTACAGGCAAATATTAAAATGGACCACTTTACTTAAAATGTTCACTCAAAAAAATGTTCACTCAAAAATAGGTTTGAATAAATTTGTATAAAATGTGTCATTTATGATTTTTTTGTGTTGTCTCTTTTTTTAATTCCAAAGAGGATTCTAAAATTACCTTTTTTACAAAATCAAAATTCTCACATCATGAGCTTGTTTAAAGTAAGACAGTTTTATCCTGTTATCCCTATTTGGCCAAATAGGCTTTGTGACACATGATCAGCAAAGCCCGGGAAGGCCTGAGCTCTTGCGGCTGCTGGCTCTGAAATTCAATAAATAAAAAGCTGGCCATGGTCTGTGAGTCTGTAAGTCTGGCACCTTTGAAATCATTACATTCCATTAAATACTCCTTCATTTATTTATTGCCTGCCTTTGATCATGAAATCAGGAAAAAATAAAGTCCCTTTTCATAGCAATATAACTTAGGCTTGAGAACTTGAGTGATCTCAGGCAGCATTCTTATTCATAGTTGTAAACTTGTTATTAACACTGGGTTAGGAGTGGGATTATTTTGGTGGTTACCTGCTCCAACAACTTTGTCAATGGATATGTTGGTGGCATCCAATTCCTTAGCAAACTCGTGAACTGCTTGGGTAGGGTCTTCGTATGTGTGTGGGTCAACGTAAGTCCTGAGACCTGGAAGTTTTACTGTTTAAGGGAAGGAAGAAAGGCATTATTGTAGCTAGAGTTATTAAAATTTTACTGACTCAATTTTAAAATCACATTATTAGTGGGAAAAAATCCCCATTACAAAAAAGTACACATTAGTTTATTCTTAGGTATCACAGAAATCGGTAGACAGAGAAGTTGGACTAAGTATTGAACCACTTAAGAAACAAAATTTCCCATAATGAAACAAAAGAGGAAACACAATGAACTTTCTCTGCAAAAACATTAGAAGTAAAATGAACTTTCAAAAAGGGGAATCTCAAGGAGAGGATGGTTCAGAATTGCGTAGACCCAGTAATTACTACCAGAAGCATTGGTGAGTGAACACCATCACGCTATTACACTTTTATGATTCTACAAAGACTGCAAGTAAGCAAATATTTATGACAAGGCCACATCTGACAATAAATCAAAGTTTGTGAAATAATTTCATAAGGTGGAATTGCAGCTATAATTACAGACAAATTAATTAAAGGATATAAAACATCTTGGCTTTTGTCTGACACTATTCTGCTTTTAGTAACATTCACAATCAAAATCCCCCACTGCAATTATAGATCTACTTAAACCTGTGAGGATATGTATATATAATGTGAGTATTATATGCACGTACTAATATAGTATCAATTAACTAAAATCTTATTATATGGTTTTTTAACATAGTTAAGCACAATATAGATTCTCTGTAAGTTTAATAACGGTGCTAAGAAGCTAAATTCCAAACATAAATTACATTTATAGCTTAATATATATCAATTTCCTTCATAATAGATGTATTCATTTAATTATTCTGAAGGCAAAATTTTTTTATGATGTTCTATAACTAAAATAGCATGGGTAGTCTTAAGATACAGGAGAATCATTTTGGATTTGATTTAATACTAATGAGATTCCTATAATTTGGAAAAATAAGTCATTTAGAAACAACTTGGAATATTCAATAACCTAATTTTCTCTAAAGTAAAACTATTTTTTTTTTTTAAAGATTTTATTTATTTATTTCACAGAGGGAGAGAGATCACAAGGAGGCAGAGAGGCAGGCGGCGGGGGGGGGAAGCAGGCTCCTCGCTGAGCAGGGAGCCCGATGCGGGCCTCGATCCCAGGACTCTGAGATCATGACCTGAGCCGAAAGCAGAGGCTTTAACCCACTGAGCCACCCAGGTGCCCTAAAACTATTTTTTTTAAGTAAGTTGTATGCCCAATGTGGGGCTTGAACTCACAACCCTGAGATCAAGAGTCACATGCTCCACCGGCTGAACCAGCCCGGCACGCCTAAAACTAAATTTTTAAAAAAGGGAGACTAGGATCTATTAAAGTACAAAATCATGCTCTAACATTAAAGGATATTGTGATGTACTAATATGATGGATTTTTACTTTTAATTTTGCTAACATTGGTACAAAATATTGGTAACATTGTTTTAGCAAGGGGGAGGGATTCCTAATAGCTATATATTTTTTCATTTATCACACTATATTATTGAAAGACTTTTTTATCCTACAGTAATGAGTAAAATCAGATGTTATCCTTTCCAGTATAATTTTATAATCAAGGAATCTTAACGACAAATTGCAACTGAACATTCCGTGATGACCGAAGACTTCTGTGACTCCATTTTGGACTTCGCATGAAATGGGTGTAGAGACTGATGACAGCAATTATTCTGGAAAGCCTTCAGCACAACGGACATTAGGCCAACAGGTCTAGCATCTCATAGTGTGGGCTGAGAAATGATTAGTTCATTGACCTATAGGACATCACCACATAATAATTTATGTTCCTGTAAAGTATCCATAAAAGTTCTGAGTAATGAAATAGAAGCATACAAAAATGGATAATAAAAAATAAATGGTGGATAGGAAGTAAAAAATCAGTTTTCCTCATCTATGTCTTCAGATGATTTTGAGACTGCAGAGTAAGAATGGGAGAGTTGAGGAACAAATGGAGAAGAAACGCTAACACTTGTACTTGAACCTGTGTTGATAGGGGCACAATAGTGCCACTTCTCCATCCTGAGGCCAAGTGCCAATAATTCAAGAAGACAGCCATATCTAGGGAGTTACATCCACAGAAATGGGGAAGCGACAAGTCCTTTGCCCTGGCTTTGGGCAAACTCTGGAGTAGAGGAATTTTGAAGGTAAGAACTCTTACTTTTGAAGCTTTTCTACTTTGAACAGCTCAGCAAAAAGAATTAGCAAGGTATCAGAGAAAGAAAGCTCTTGAAAACTTGCTATTCAGGTGCCTGGCATGAGTGCCTGTTATGTGGTTAGGGTCCAATAAATGAGAGAGATTATTGCCATTATAGGTATTTTCATGTTTCAAATGTTTATTCACAATTATTAATGTGATTGAGGTTTCCGGAGACAGAATTTGGGTTCAGAAGTGTCCATTTCTTTTGAGCTCCCAGATCACTTTGCAAGCTTCTGCCATTATTGTAAACATTATTTCTTCCTATAAAAACAGATGGCTGGGACACTCTTTAGGACAGTGGTCTTCTATAGTTTATTATTAAACTAAACCTTTTTCAATATTATCAGTACCAAAACACTTTACCCTTAAAACAAGCAAACAGATTAAGGAAAGCTCTCATACTTTTCTTGCTTAGGAGTAAGGAAAACAGTAAAATAACTGTAGACTTACTAAAATAGGCCAGGAAATAAAGTTATGTCAGAATCTTTTCATGTAGTCAAACTGGTTAAATTTTAATGAAGGCTTACCTCAAAGTGGGGCTAGGCTATATGATCATCCTGTTTTGATTTATCTCTAGTAGATAGTAAGGGAAGGAACTAGTAAGGTAAGGAAATTAAGTATTCCTTTTCAAGGAAAAAGAAACACTTTTAAAGATAAGGTAAAAATTAAATTTTTCCCCCCAAACTAAATTTTTTCTTGTGAACAATTACAACTGTTTTACTTTGTTCATCTCAAGGAAATCAATTTGGAAACAATTTACTAGCATCAGAATTTGCAAAGACCATTATAAAATGAGTTGTCAGGAGCAAAACCTCAAACATTTTAAATAAGCACTGGCTTTAAACAGCCTTGAAAGTGTTCTAAGAGTTACCTCCCACACCTGGCAGCCCTAGGGAGTATATGTATTACTAAATAATCTGAAAATTCAATAGTCATTCCCAACTAAAATCAATCAAACTCATTGCAATGAAGTAAAATTATATAAATTGCCTTTCTAGCCACATGAATTTGGGGAACAATACAAATATAAACATACACACATTCCCAAATAAAATAGCCTGTTCACTGTGGGAGCTTTGGCTGCTGACTTTTAACTGCTGACCCCAGAGGTTCCAGGAATCAGGTGATGCAGGATACAAGGCACATAATCCCTTCACACCAATAATTAAGAGCAACATACAGAGTAACTGGGCTGTGTCAAGAAAACCAGATAATAAACACATGCACACGTGTTAAGCTGCACTACTTTACAGCTCGTTCTGTGCAAACACAATAATTTACGTTTCCATTTTACCAGCATGAGTTGCCCTAAGGATAGCAAAAAATAAAAAGACCTCGCCAGAGAGGGCAAGGGGACAGGATCTTAGGAGGTGAAACACATTTCTTTCCTTTTGAAGCAATATTATAGGATTTGTAACAAGGCTGGAGGGAATAGTTCATAGCTAGAGCTTTTTAAAGTAATACCAAATAAATGGTCTGAAATAAACCAGCTGTAGCATTAAGATGCAGAAAGTTTATGACATGCATATAAGTTACTTTATGCCCTTATAGCTAGGATAAAATGCATTTTTCTTTTGTTTTTCTGTCATAAGGATATTGTGCATTTGAAGAAAATTAAAGTCTCAACCAACTCCCCCAGAAAAACCAACAGCTAAAACAGACCGGAGTGATAGAGGAACCTGTTTACAATTGGGATGCAGAAATTTATCATTGTTCCAAATTCATGAGATTTACAATTCTGATATTAAAAAAACAGTATGGTTTTGCTCTAAAGACAATATTTACATTGACTATCTAAACCAAACTAAGAACAACTCAACCCACAGGAATGTAACTGCTCTAATTTATGCATGGTGACTGGGACTCTGTGTTTTTTTGGACCACAAAAAAAGCTAAACAAGTATCCTGTAATTTGTTCATTCATTCTTTTAAGACTTCTGAGTTGGTAACTTAACTAATCTGAAATGATGAAGTGCTAGCTGCTACTAGGAAGGTACTGCTTTGGCTTTTGTGAATTATTCTGTAGGACTGCAAAGAGATGGAGAAAACAGAGATGCTCTCTGTAAACTCTGTCACTGTGCTCATGTCACATCAATTTACATTTTGGAAGACATTTTTTTTTAGCAAGCTAGTGTATGCCCCCTGCATCTTAGCAACAGGTAATCAAGCTTTTACTTGAATTATAACTAGAGCTATAATTTTTAGATGCAAAGCCAATGACTGATATAAAGTATGATGCTGAATTGAAAATAATTTTACAAGGCAACAGTGAATGCCAAAGAAAGTAACGCTTACGAGACCACATTAGTTATATTGAGATTATTTGAGAACACATAAGTCTGTACTAATTTCCATAAGAACATGCTATTCCCTTTGAGTCCACTGATTAGTAATTACCACATTAAACTGAGCCATGGTTTGGAAAATCAAAACGCCCGGGATGATTTGTTTTGCCAGAAGAAGAATAAAAAAAGAGTCTTCTTATTAGATATAAACACTTCATTTCCTAAAAGAAAGTATTTCTTTTAGAAAATATTAAAAAAACACTAAACTGATTGGTATTAAAATATGAGGGAAAAGTACAGGCTTTCCTACCAGTTGGGTATCATATAACTCCAAAATACACAGTTTATTTTAAAGGCTCTCTCCTGGTTGGTTGACAAAACAGAGTAAGGGATTTCACATAAACAGAGGTTGTTTATATTTATTTGGGAGTTAGGAAAGGGAAAAGGTTCCTATTTAGATTTTAGCAAAGAACGAGAAACGAGGAAATTGAAGATACGCTTTGCTTTTCAGCTACGCAGAGCTGACTATGGCCCATACTCCACATCATGTGCATTATCTGGATAGAAACCACAGGTTATCCTTCCCTTTAGCTTAAGTATGCTGAAATGTGGCCGTGTAAAAATTACTTAATGCAGAGCCATGAATTTCCTTCTCCATTTAAGATTAATTTAATTTGCTCAATTCTTTCATAGAACTACTTTTGCATTCTCTTTGTGGGGAAGTTATCCAATTATAAATCAATAACTGGGAAAACTGAAATGGTAGAAACCAAAGCACCAAAACAGCTTAGGAACTTACAATGTCCATTCCCGAAATGAAGCCTTTTTTCCTCTGCACTGTGTTTTGACTTGTTATAGCCACAGAACCTGGAGGGTAAGTCAGGGGAAGAGAACACAGAAAGAAAATACACTTAAAGCAATTATCTATGCGCAGAATGTGCAAAGCACAAAAAATAAAGCATTTTCCTCAAACAATTAAATGCTTTAGTGAAAGTTTAATGACTTCATATTTTCTAAATCCTTTATAGAAAGCCTCTTTCTCTGGGGACTCCGGAAAGCTGCCTAATGAGGAGATATGTAGACTTGATTTCCCCCTGTGCAGACCCCTTCAGTTCAGTTTTTATAATGGCCTTAGAAAGTGTTTATAGTGTTGT
Organism: Ailurus styani; assembly: GCA_002007465.1. Taxonomy (NCBI): domain Eukaryota; kingdom Metazoa; phylum Chordata; class Mammalia; order Carnivora; family Ailuridae; genus Ailurus; species Ailurus styani. The sequence goes on along the minus strand of LNAC01000010.1, from coordinate 4,987,533 downwards.
TTTTTTTTTTTTTTTTAACAACTGCTGTTAGAATGAATGAAGGGTAAAGTCTCCATTGTTAGTGATTAGTGTTGTGCCGCATCACCAGTGTTCTGGGTGAGAAAGTGGCAGGGAAATCTGGGGCGTATTTGAAGAGTGAGAGGATAATTGGAAAAAGTAAAAACTACAAGTGAGGTCAAGAGAGAGAGGAGAAGTGGAATGTGTTGAAGAGTGGGGCAGGAATTTGATGGAAGAAAGAAAATCAAAACTAAAGATGGAGAAACAAAAGAAAGGGAGGAGAAGAAAGAAAGATCTAGATCTAAGTGGAGACGTGCTTATTTATTAAAATACATCATGGACCACACTCCGGATTTTAGCGGGCACTGAGGAGAGCAGGCAAAGCAATAATGAAAATAAGTGGTAAGAGAGCTCATGAACTCACCTCCCGATCAAGACGTAGGTGACGACTGTGAGCAGGATAATCGCCACCGCCGCTGAAATGGCAATCATCACTACTTGGCTGTTTTCCCCGGAGATGGAGAAAGCTGAGGTGGAGGAGAAAAATAAGAAAAGGCCAGGCATTAACACACCACAACTAACATCTGCACAGAAAAACCATACTTACTGTGCTTTTTCTTGAAGTATGGCTTACTGCTTAGAACAGTGCAGACAGAATTCTTCACTTCGTGTAAAAAAAAATAGACATTTCTTACAATGACGCTTGAAATTTCTAATTAATAAGATAAAATACTCTGTTTCAATGGCATCAATCAGACACACCTTGAGTGCCTACCATGTGAAATATCCTGGGCTGGTTTTGTCTACCTTCACTGCAGAGAAACTCACTGGATAAACCAGAAGTTACCAGAGGCACGTAGAGAACAGGTAAGATTTCCAGGAACAAAATGATAAAAGCAATCTAATCAGGCTTGGTTAGCCTCCAATATCTAGAGCTATTTAAATGTTTTACGACACATACCACCAACAAATTGTTCTTCTCCCTCTATTTCCTACCTTTGTGAATGGCCCATCACTTACTCACTCGCCTAGACAAGGAGTTGGCAAAAATGGCCCCAGGGATCAAACCTGGCCTGCCACCAGTTTTTGTAAAGCCCAGGAGTTTACAATGTTTTCATATTTTTTTAATGGTTGTAAAAAGTCAAAAGAAGATTTTTTGACATGTAAAAATTATATAAAATTCAAGTTTTGGTGTCCACAAGTAAAATTTGTGTTGGAACACAGCCACATCCATTTGTGCATTGTCTTTGGCCCCATTTATGCTACAATAGCCAAGTTGAGTGGGAACAACAGAGACTATGCCCACAAAGCTTAGAATATTTATTATCTAGTCCTTTTCAAAATAAGCTTACTGACCCTTGAGCTAGACCAATGCTTCTCTAACTTCAATGTTCATTCAAACCACTTGGAAATCTTTTGGAAAAGTGGTTTCTGATCCAGTTGGTCTAGAATGGGGATCGAGACTGTGCTTGTGAGTTCCCAGTGATGGCTGCTGCTGCTGATTCCAGTCAACTCTTGAGTAGTAAAGATGTAGACCATAAACATGAAGTCATCTTGTCTTTTCCCTCTTCTGATCATTCAGTATCCAATTAATCACCAAACTCTTTAAGAGTTTTAGTTTATGTCTTCATTTCTCTTCTGGATTACAATTAGAAATTCCTAATTGGTATCTATTTGCATGGGCACCAGAGTATTCCTTCTAAACCATGAATTTGACCATGTCATTCTCCTGAATAAAAGTTTTTCAGGGCTCTCCATCACTCTTAAGATAAAATGCAAATTCCATACCAGAGCAGGTAAAGCAATTTAAGATCCTATTTCTTGCTTATACCCCCAGCCTCAGCTATTAACAAACTCCATAAGCATCCTGATCTCTAGAATTTCTAAAATATGCTCAGCTCCTGGAACAACCCCTTTCACATGCTCATAGTTTAACATATATTGCTCTTGTAGTAAATGTCGGTGCATAAATGAATGAGTGATGTATCAAAAGAGCTTAGAAGAGAGTTTGATTATATGAATACCATCTCCTCTTCAGAGGCCAATATCAAATGTTCGGCCTGATCAACATCTAACTTTGGAAGGTTTTCTGGAACATAACGCTGCTTTAGGAATAGCTAAATGATACAAATGAAGAGACATGGCAGATAGGCTATGAGAAGTTTTCTCAGCATCTGAAAAAAAGAGCTCAAAGTGTGGCAGGATGGCATACTCATAATATAAACTGCTGCGAACACTTTATTCTTTACTACCAGCAAATGGTTGTTTACACCACTTTGGCAGTCATGGGAGTGCCTGCTAGGATCTCCTTGCTGCCAAGCCTGCAGTGGGCAGACAGCCTCCAGCTGCTGCCCCTTCGGGATCCACCGCAGTCTTCATGCACGGGCCACACTCCCCTCCATGAGTAACCACCATAGGGGACCGGAGCCAGGCCCTCCCTGCTCAATGCAGGACTCCTCAATGGGAGTCTTTATTCTGGGGCTCCCAATGGGCTTGTGAGACCCTCAGAACAGCACTGCTGAGTCTCCTCCTTCTCGTAGCTTCTCTTTCCCTCCAGCTCTTCACAGACAGCTGACCTGCATCCCAGCCTGAGGTGTTGCTTGACCACTTCTGCTCTTCCCACCTGTTTCCCCTACCTACATCTCCCCCTATAAAGCTCTTGTAACTCCATCTTCACATCTGCCTCCCCGAAGACCTGGACTGATACATCCCCACGCGTGGGACATAGATCTGTGATTAGTTTGCCAAATAACTTAACCTAGTGATTCAGTAATGCTCCATAAACCTATAATAATAACTCTATCTCATGCTTTCCATTTCGTACCCTGTAATAACTTGTGAAGAGTGGCAAGTTCTACATTCTCTGTAAATTTTAGCCAATTGATAAAATACAGGTCAGTGAAACTGGGAGGAGAAACATGATAGAAGGAAGAGGACTTCTCGATTTCTTTTTCCGTCACAGGCAGTATTAAACTAGGACATCTCTACAATTTCCTCTAGCTCTTAATAGCTATGAATCCTGGAGATTATCTAAAGCACATAATCAAACTGATCATTTTTGCTGGTGAAATTAGCAAACATTTTAATGACTAATATTGACTAAATGCATAATAGAGTTGTCCAATGACTTTATGTGCCATGCTGCTAAACACTGATATCTATTATGCATCTTAGAAACTAATTTTGAATATTTTTTTCCCACAAGCAAACTGCTTCTCCTGTTTCTAGCTAGGCACTGCCCATTTTAGTATATCCTATACATACTGCCAGCTTTCTCTCCCTAAAGCAGACTGGTTAGGAGCTCATTCTCGTGAACCAGAATGCTTGGATTTGCATTTATTTGCTGTATGACATAATATCTTATTTTTGTGAGGATTAAATGGGCTAATGCACTTAAAACACTTAAAACAGTATCAAGCACAGGTAAGTGCTTAATAAATGTTACATATTTTTATTATTTCATTTACCCAGTGAAAAACTGGAAAAAAGTGTTGTGGATTCAGTGTCTTCCCACTGAGGGTTTCTAGACAGTTGACGGTTCCTAAGCATGCCACCATTTCATACTCTTCATACTTCTTGCTTTGGAGATGTTGCCTTGACTCTAGGGAAGCTCCTTTACTCCTATATACTCTACAACTTCAACATTATATATATACATATATGTGTGTGTGTATATAATATTTACATATAATATACATATATAAATAAATATATTAATATATATTTTAATATGCAATCACAGCACTGGATCAGTACTCCAAAACTTAGAGATTCTAGGCTCATTGACCCCACTTATTGGCTATGCAACCTGAGAAAAAATATATAAACTCTGTGTCCTAGCCACATAAAAAGGAAATAATAGTATCTGAATAGCTTATGAAACAGAACCAGATAAAATGCTTATGAGAATGCTTAATATATTATCACATAAATACATGGATTCTAGAATCAGACTCATAATTTACCAATGCTATGATTTTGGAAAACTTACTTAAACCTCCCTATTTCTCAGTTTCCTCATTGGTAAGAGGAAGATGATAATCACTGTAAAAAGTAAGATATTTTTAATCAAGTTCAAAAAATATTCTCTAAATTCCAGGTAAAAATACACCTTGTTCTACTGAGAACTATGTGTATGTGTTATGAATGAGAACTTTTCATATAATTTAAAAAAAATAAACTCTAGAAAAAAATTTTAAAAAGTAAAACATACAATAAACAGCAAACTGTTAAAAGAAATCCAAATATGAGATTTTATATATATGTAATGTATATAAATATATAATATATAAAAATATATAATATATACATATCAATATATAACAAATAAGACTTTTAAGTTCTTACAATTTTTATGAAGATAACATTTTGATAAAAAAAATAGAAAGTTAGGGGTGCCTGGGTGGTTCAGTCAGTTAAGTGTCTCTGACTCTTGATTTCAGCTCAGGTCATGATCTCCGGGTTGTGAGATCAAGCCCCACATCAGTCTCCACACTCATTGGGGAGTCTGCTTGAAGATTCTCCCTCTCTGCCCTTCCCCCCCAGTCTCTCTTTCTCTCAAATAAATCTTTAAAAAAAAAATAGAAAGTTGATTTTTTTTTCCCCGCTATGACAAAAGATATCTTTTTTTTCTCATCTGTATTTAAAGCCTGGAAGATTCTATAGAGAAGCAGTAAGAGTAAATTGATTTTTTTAAAAAATGAAACTGAGGGGAGGCTGGGTGACTCAGTCAGTGAAGTGTCTGCCTTCAGCTCAGGACATGATTTGGGGTCCTGCAGCTGGCTGTCTGCTGAGCAGGGAGTTGGCTTCTCCCTCTCCCTCTGCACCTGTCCCCGCTCATGCTTTCTCTCGCTTGCTGTCTCTCTTTCAAGCTAATAAATAAAATCTTTAAAAATAGATAAATTAATAAATACGTATAAAAATCAAACTCCACAACTTAAAAAATTTTATAAATGAGGAGGAGGATATTAAAAAAGCTCATCTTTTCCTTATCCTCTCTTCATCTGCTCTATCAATCAGTGGAAGCATTGAAAATATAAAACTTATCTGGCAAAACCCCAAGGCCCTATAGTTTTCAAATGGAATCATTTCTTAAACTTCAAATGCTAAAGCTTCATTAGACGTTTGCACAGAAGGCGCCCCAGCAGTATCTAGTAAATCTGGAATCACATTCATGTATTGGAATTTGTTGTTCCCTTTGCATATTGACATATCAGATAGAGTTAAGTGCTGATTAAGAACATGCATGTGTGGAACATAATGAAGGTTTATCTAATGGTGATCTGACCCTCCTATCCCTCAATATGCTTAATTTCTACCATAGGGATATAATGAACATTTGCTTCTTTCTCTTCCTGGGATTTGTGATCTTTCTTGGTAAAGCAAATGTAGATTTTGTTGTTGTTCACTTAAATATCACTTAAAAGTTTGGAAAAAAAATTCAATCTGTAATCATTTCAGAACAAGAAACTTTTCTGCAGGGAGCCTGGCCGGGTTCAGTCAGTGGAGTATGCAACTCTTGATCTCAGGGTTGTGAGTTCAAGCTTCTTGTTGGGTGTAGAGATTATTTGAAAATAAAATCTTAAAAAAAAAAAAAGAAAAAGAAACTTGTTTTGCACTACTTAAATGTTACAAAAATATTTAGAACTACTAATGTCAAATTGCAATTAAACTTTGTGCCACCTAAAATTTTAAATTTGTTTTTAAAACTTGTTCAGATGTACTTTCATGGCATTTTGCAACATTTCAATTTGAATGTTCTCAGAGAACGATTTCTCCTTGGAATCTAGGGGTGAAGACCATCCATAGCAGTCCTGGATTAGGCAGAAAAGGCCTGACCCCATTCCCTTCGCCGTGTTTAGTCACTGAGGGGAGCGTGGCCGGTGCCTGGAGGCTGCGGTGCCCTGAAGGGGCAGCAGCTGGAGGCTGTCTGCACACTGCAGGCTTGGCGGGAGGGAGATCTGAGCAGGCACTCCCATGACACCACAGTCGGGCAAACCTGTACATCCATCATGGAAGAATTAGGAGAGATCTCGAAGTATAGATTTGTGCTTTTGAGGATGGCAGCTCCCCTTTGAGTTAGAAGAACTGTCATGTTTCAGCTGTGAGCTGATAATTTCTAAGAACGCTAGATTATCAGTACCTTCCAGAAGATACAGCTTATTATAAGAAACATTTCTAATGACCTGACCAAAAGTGTGCCATAAAATAACTAGCTGATAGAGTAACTATTATATTAACTTGAACAGTTTCTAAAATTTGTGTTAATCGTCAATGTTTCTATTAGATATGGATGGTGGGCATAATAAAAATATTACTGTACCAAAGCCAACGTGATTTTAATGTCATGAACAAAATATTTAGATAGGAAATATGCAAGCCAGGAGAAATGACCAATTGGAACAGTCAGAAGAGATTACTGGGTTTCCTTTCAGGACAGTGCTGGCCATTGTCAGACCCTCCCCAGATAATCTCTTTCTAAAGGGTGTTCATGTTTGATTGCCTTTCTAGGCTATTTCACAACTGAATTGAAGTTGCAGGGAACTGAGTGATGTATACAACTTTTCCCATCATAATTAAAATAAAACAATCACTGGAGACATAAATGGTTTATGTGCAGTAGAAAAGATTACTCCAATCATTACATTTATTGTCCTATAGGATATTAGTCAGTTTGGGACAAATTAATAAATTTGTTTAGGTATTCTTGATTCCCTATACAGATAAACACACATATATGTGTATATATGTATATATGTATCTATTCTTCAAATTTTCCTTTAAACTTGTTTAATCTAAAAATAATAAATAAGCCAGTTTAATCTTTTGTGGGATATAATGAACACAAATAAAATATAGATAAATACATAAAAGTCTCCTCATTAATTAATAAACAAAATAAAATCCTTAAATTGAATGTGTGTTCACTCTGTAATAGTACCATGGCCATGATATTACCTTTTTAAAAGTTATATTTCAGCAGAGGGTTTTTCTAATATGAAGCAAATGCATTTAAAGAAAAGAGAAATGCCACTGGGAATATGTTTGCCAATTTTAGACGTATTTATGCCAAATTTGGTGTCAGACGCACAAGACAATCCAAACTGCTTGTGAATGTGAATGAGGTGATAAATCAGATTTTAGAAAATACTTAATCTCCAAGTGACACAAGATTGAATGTGTTAAGGATTAAAACAATATTAAAATCCTTGTGGGTCAGCAAGTTTCTTTTTTGTAGTTTACTGAATCATGCAATTAACCCAGAACATCTGGATTAACAGGTACTGGGCGTATGTTTCCATATTACATAATGTTCCTCAAAGCAATTTATGGCCAATAGAGGACCAGTAGCATTCTAGGCATTAGAATATGTTTGATGTGTAAAAGAGAAAAAAAAAAACAAAACACAGACGCACACCCACACAAACACAAATCTGCAGACTCAATACCATATACATTGTTAAATATTTCAAGCAATTTACTTTCAATGTATCTCAATATGTAAATATTATCTAAATTTTAATTTGACTAAAATTTAGAGAAAATGAGAATGAATTATCAGACACCTTCACGACAGCCCTCCCCCTATACACGACACGGCAATAATACATACAGTCCGGGCTCGTTTCAAACTCAAACTTGCGACTGTTGGTCCCGTATCCAGCTGCCGTTCGGGCTCGGATTTGGAATACATAAGTAGTGTCAGGCTTGAGGCTACTGATGGTAACGTTCGTGCCCCTTGCCCTCAGAATGGTATAACTTGTCTCTTGCTCCTGCTTTGAGGTAAGAAAAAATCATGTTAAAATCAAATCTTAATAATGCTATCAACTGATAAAAAGATGAAGCACTCAAAACCAGTTCTTTCAAATTTTAACACAGAGCATAAGACATAGAAAAGAGACGATGATCATTTTACTCTCTGAATGCACTAGAGGCATCTTTTAAGCTAAAAATATTTACAGAATCTCCTAACTTGGGTAAAATGATTTGTGTCTTGCACATAGAGCAGGGAAAGTTTTCATTCTTACCAGTTAGTGAGTATGCCAGTGAAAGTGTTTTCTTCGAAGCTGAGTATGAATGAAAGTTTTGATCTAATTTCAAAAATAAACTTACAAAGAGGAAAATACTTCTGTGAATTAAACGTAATAGGAATGTCCTACTGATTCTCAGAAAGATATTTTTATCCATTATAAAATATTAAACTTAAAAAGGTCCAGGTTTTACATATACCTCTACATTCATAACTTTCTCAGCATCAGTTACATATGTACCATATTTAATCTAAGTCACTGTGGTTTAGTAGAGACAAATATCTTCAGATCAAAGTTTAGAGATATTTCCCCAAAGGATCTCCTCCAGGGGACTCATATTGTATATTAGGAGATTCACAGTGCACATTTACAGGAAAGTCTTTTTTCGTGTCAAGTCTTGTGTAGAAAAAATGGATCTACACAGAATTGTGTTTTCCCCCTAAGGCACATTAATACACATTGAGTATTTCATGGCTAACCTGATTTTGAACAATGGTGGAATGTCCCTGCACCTGGGGTGGGGCCCAGAGTGGATATAACCTTAACCAAAATGACACAGAATATTACAGAAGAAGAGTACATTACAGATACTTTGTAGTTAAAGATGCTAGCTATGTACTAGTTAGCATATATACTGGTATATTAAAAAATGCAGAGGATCAAATATATTTATTTTACAGAAATAATTATTTCATTTGTTAAAAAAAAATTGTTGAGCCTATACCCAAAACCTGACTCTGCTCATCACCATTAGTGAAGTAGTCAAGAAAGCTAGACCTTATAGAGCTTAAATTCTAGTGAAACATTCAAAATATTTCAAAGAATTATATATATTTTGGAATAATTTTTAAATTTATGTATATAGAATATAAATATTTATATAAGCAGATATTAAAAATAATATTGCATGCATGTTATATCTAGTTTTAAATTGCTTAGGGAATAATGAATAGATTCAGCCTTTTTTTCCTGCCACTGGTTAATATTGTTTTAATACAAGGATGTGCATTGTGCTTTGTTGGTAGAATTTGAAAGTTCAGAATTTTTTTTATATTTGTAAAAGATACGAATATAAATTAATTGCATTTTTGAATGGACCCTGTAGATCTAAAGGGTGCTTCCTGGCTTTGCTATCCAGTCTGAACTGAGATATGTCATTACTTTTCTTTTTATTTTGTTGCTTCGTCTATAAAACACGGATTCTTACATTTCCCCGACCAATCTTGTCATACTTTTAAAAATAGAAGATTGTAATTAGATGACTATTTCACAGTGCTATCTACTGAGGAGCACCAAAAGTCAGGATATAAGTTATTTATACTATGACTTTAGCACAATAAAGTTGATGAGGCCTCTCTTTTCTTTTTATGAAAGAGACATTCCTTTTCCCTGCATCACACTTGTGAAATACATTAACCTCAATAAAGAGAATAGCTACACAATACAAATGAATGTTTATACATTATGCTTTTTTGCCAACTGATCATACCACTAATTCTCATGTCTCTAATAATCCATTGTCATGTAGAGCAAGGCATGTAATACAGGAAAATAAAGGAAGAGTCATGCCATCAGGATTCAAAACCGAGACCTGTTCGTTAGCGACCAGGCTGTGAGAAATTCAAATAATGCCACTGACTTTGTTTTCTTATTTGTGAATGAACATAATTATCCAATTTCATAGGATGATCAGAAAACTCAAAATTAAATAATGTACACAGAAGTGTTCTATAAAGTGTTATATAAACACACAGTTTGATTTTAAGTCACTTGAAAATACTTTGTCAGCTGCACACAGATATGTTTTGTTCACATTAGTAGCTATAAAACCAGCGAGCTCTGATAAGATTTGAATATCTTGCTTTCAAACCTCACTATAATTTATAACCAGGGAGAAATAAGTGCCATTTAGAGGCGATGAAATACTATAGCCTAAGTTCTACTTACAAATAATCATGTACCTATTTTTATAATTGCATTACTGAACCACAATTTTATGACTTGGAGCAAACTTATCCATCCACTCCCACCTTCTAAATTACCTTGTACAGTATCGAGAAAGCTTTTCATTGTCAGTTCAATTATACAATGGCTTTGTTATTAGTTCAGTATTCCCATTTGTACTGAATGAAATTCATGTGAATGTGAAGGTCAGGAAATGATGCTGAAGGCAATGAACTAAGGAACTAAGGAATCACTGCGAAATATTTGGTAAAAGGGGGTCTCAGTGGGAGGACATAAATGTCATTTCTAATGCCAAACTAGATGGCTTAAGTTTGGTATGACATCTTTGCTGTGACTTATTGCTATAGAATGGGGGATATTTGACACAATGATTTCAAAATCCTCCTCTACTGATAAATCAAAGGTATCACATGACCAGAGTTCCAAAGAGCTCTACCACTTCTTAGCAATGCCATTGGGTTCTTTGCAAGTGCACAGCTCATAAGGTCACCTCTTTTCCCTACACAGCCCTACCCTTTAATATCATCTCCCCACCTTTTCATAGTATTTGACCTCATAGTCCAATATGATCCCATTAGGGTGTTCTGGTTCCTGCCAAGATAAAGAGATGCTGTTTCTGGATGTTCGATCCTTCTTAATCGTCATGACAGGCGATGGAGCTGTAGAGAAAGAACAACGGGAAGGGATAATGGAAGAACACGAATCAATCCAATTAGGAAGGGTGGTAAAGAAGAGCAGAGAGAGAAGGGAACAAGCAAATGCAGGCCATCATTGCTCTAATCTTTGACAAGAAAGCACTATCTCCATTTCAAAGGCTCTGGAGTATTAATCTGGCCTCATATCAAGCCTCAGCAGCTGGATTATAGTCCTGGTACATACAGGCCTATGGAAAATGAGCTGAGATTTTCAACTGCTGGTGGACTAGTGGCAAGTGAGCAGATGTTTTCAATCTGCTACTATAATGTAAGCAATGAAATATATTTGATATATTAAAAAAAGAACAAAACATCAGGGCTACCTATTTGTTATAATGTTGCAAAGTTATTAATGCCAGATTCTGCAGCTCACTGATAACATTTTCATATGCAACTCTGTAAGAGGACTGGAATCCATTATGCACAAGGAGTCCCATGGTATCTATAGGTAATAATAATATTTAGTGTATTGTCAAACGGACAGAGTTTAGAACATATTATAATAGTCTTGAATTTTGACAAAAATCTCTCATGAATAAAAATATATATCAGGAAATAATAATCGTCTGCTTTTACATTTTTATTTCTTAAAATGAAAATATTTAATAAGCACAAAGGAACTGACTGCTCTTTGTGTCACAAATCTCCAGATATATTCTGAGGTATCTTATTGGGTGTTGACTCTATATTTGTTATTTTGCTATGCATTATCGAAAGTACAGAATATGAATAAAATTCATCTGTTTGGATCAGATATCATACGATCACCCTCATTTGTAATGGATGATTAAATATATTTTAAGTGATCTCCTACTTCAAATCCTTCTATTAAAAAGAAAAATGCATACTATCCCTCAGTGCACTTCTGGTTTCAAAGCTCAGTCGTGGTACACTGGCCAACTGAAATATCTCACGGTGGGGTTCAGCAGCATCCTGCCCTAATGGAATGTAGCAAAATAAGCTGCAAACAGGAAACAACCCAAAATCAAGAATTCTCAAGTACATTAACTGTTGATTGTTTTCATTGCTAAAGGACCTATTTTCTTATAGATTTTTCTCAAGTCAAGAAGTATTAAAATCCTGCATATTTGTATTCCCTTTAATAGCTAGCATTAAAAGTTTTGTATTTGTGGAAAAAAAAAGAAGTTTTGTTTTTGTGGAGGGATTGTCACATGTGACTTTTGCACCTCTCAAATGGTTCCTGTCTGTAGCCTTTCATTTTTATTCCTCACTTAAAAATAGAGTTTTCATTAAGCCTGCCTTGTGACACTTTGTTAGAAAGGGTAAGTCTAAAAGAAGAAGCCATTGCAATAAGTTTCCCATCCTCCCATTTCTATTATTTGTAAGAGCTTGTGAACTCTTTTGTAACCAAAACATCATTAATTTAATGGGCTGGGAATGATTATTTAATCTTTTGCCAAGGAAAAATGTAGGTGTTGCTTTTCTGATGGAAAAGTAAATACATTTTCTTATTCATATTTTGCTCCCACTAGCATTACTATCATTTCATGTAGCTTATCATAATTTACCTTTCATATTTAATTTTCATCTGTTCATTCCTATAATTTTATTTCCTGGATTGGCCTCACCATACCCCTACTCCCCAGGCCCCTGGCTTGTAGTGGTTTGGTGCTCTGAAATTGATTTCAAGTAAAGGATAATTTATTTTGGTTATATTTAGTTAAAATTTTATAAATGTTTCTAAATACATCACTGAGTTATAAATAAATAAAAGTATGTTAATTTTTTTGAGAATTATTTTCTTTAACCTAACCTTACTATTTAAAAAAAATAATTCATTATCCAGTTGCTAATAAAAAAACTGTAGTCCTAATGTCCTGGGAAATAAGTTTTGCCTTTTGTACAAAAAAACAAAGAAATTCCACTAATTTTCCTGCTGATTAAATCCATTAATAGAGTAATTTTAATATACATTTACGGAGCATTTCAAAGATGCTTGATGTTGGAACACTTTCCTAATAAACCCGTGGAGACCCTACATTGATTCCATATCACCAGGAAACTGGTTTATTTCCCCTAACAGTTAAAATACATTTTCAAAGAAGTTTTGAAAATTATGTATGGCATCGCTCCTAAAAAAAAAAAAAAAAACAAGAGAGAAACACATTCATTTCGAAGAATGATTGTGAAGAATATTGTATTAACTTTTTAATGAAAGCTTTGCAGGCTGTTTGGGGCCTGCCCAAAGTTTACTGCTTCTGCACTGTGCAAGGCTTTATAACTTGAAATTCTTCAAAGGTCTCTGAGCAAGCTGCAGGGCCCAGTTTGACTGTAATAAATAGTCTTTTGTAATTCCACACTTACTTAAGTAGAGGCAATTGCTCGAAGCTTGTGCCATCTCTAAGTTAAATGAACCTTTTCTGATTGCTGCTTTTAGGCCCCTGTTAAGTCATTTGTTCTGCTCTTTTAATACACGCCTCTTGTGTTGGCTGCATGTCAGCAGTTTCAACCCAGTGCACCAGCTGGAATCCCATTACATTTAGGTAATGCTCATCAATATTTTAATATTAATAAATAATTAACAGAGCTTGTTTTTCTCTCTCCTAATAAATAATTTTAAGACATAATAAAACATACTGCAGAAAGAGATGAATTCTCTGGGCACTCCACTGTATCAATGTTTTTTAAAGGGTTTTCTAGAACACTCTTCACTCATGCCTTAAATTATAATTTATCCATACTTCCTCGTGCACTCATAGAATCTGTAATATTAATGAGAAACCTTAATATGGATTACATTTCTTTAAGTTAGTTTCCAGGTATTAAAGAGTGGTTTGTTCAAAGTACTAATTTCTAAAATCCATAGAAATCCTTTCAGTTTATTATTATTTTGTATAAAAGAACATGGTATTGCAATGTCTATCATAAAATAGATTTGATTTATTTTGTCTTCATTTCTTTGTTTTTTTTTTTAATTTTGTGATTTGAAAGAACGGTGAGTCATGGTTCCATGGAATGAAAAAAAAAATCTATCCCAAGACCAGAGAAATGTTCAGCACTAGAGTAAGAGGTACACAGGAGGAGAAGAACAAGTCTTTCTCAGCAAACTGCAGTTGTTTAAGGTGAAACAGCAATTACTGGGGAACACCCTGATAGTTCCAGATCGGGAGTTTTAATCTAGGGCCGTTTTCATATACCTTAAATGACATACTACTGAAATGACTCTCTTATCAAGATGAAGAAATTGATGACAAAGTAGCTCTTGTGAAACTGGTCCAGACCTCTATATAGGTTAGTAAATGCAGACTTCTGCGGGGTGGGGGGGAGGATTATATATATATATATATATGAAGAATGTGGTAACAAGAAAAATTAAAACAGTAGGAAGGAAATAATTTTTAGTAAGTTAATGGCTCTCTTTAAAATAATGCCTTGGTGTGTAAAATACATTTTGTGGTATTGGTGTTTGAGAGGGCGCAAATATTTGATCCTTAGCTTTTGCTATTCTGGGTACAGTTGGATATACACACGTCCTTCGGAGAATAAAGAAAGGAGACGTGATATACTTAGTAAAGTGAAATATATTATTTTTAGCTGAAATATTTCCTGGGGTGCCTGGGTGGCTCAGTGGGTTAAAGCCTCTGCCTTCGGCTCAGGTCATGATCTCAGGGTCCTGGAATCGAGGCCCGCATCGGGCTCTCTGCTCCGCGGGGAGCCTGCTTCCTCCTCTCTCTCTGCTTGCCTCTCTGCCTACTTGTACTCTCTTTCTCTGTGTCAAATAAATAAATAAAATCTTTTAAAAAAACCTGAAATATTTCTTAAAAGAATGCACATACAAGAAAAAAGTTTGTTTGGGAGGGAAAGAGAGGTTCATGCATCACACAGTTATCTGTCTTCCATGAAGCTTTCCTTTACTGACACTACACCACTGAGAAGTTCTGAACACTCCAGGTACTAAAAAAAAAAAAAAAATCTTGTGGTGACACAGTGGACTTGCTCATGGCTCTTTCAATGAATTCTTCTTTAAAATGTTTCTTTGTCATGACATAGGGCTATACAATCTTCAGATATTTTCACCTTATATTATATACTAGTATGTGTTTGGTAAAAGCTGGTATCAAAACTCTTTCCAATTTTTGTTCTAGGGAGACATCACTTTCTGGGAACCAAGGATTGAGTGCTCACTGGGTGTTTACTCCCCTAGCTCCAGACCACTGCAACTGGCAGCTTCTTGAATCACAAACATGCAATGGCTAGTCCAGAGGACAGAGAGACAAGAGAGTATAACCCTTAATAGTTAATAACTGAACACCAGTTATCTATTTATAGAGAAAAGGTAAGATTTCCTCTCATTGTCAAGGTAACCTGAGCCATTGACTACATTTAATGAAATAATAAAAAAAATTACAATGAAGATGCAAAAAATGTTGGGCTAAAGAGATTTCCATGTAAAAACATTGAGTTAGAAATGGGGCTAGTATGGTTTACAATTTGTATTTGAGTTATACTTGATATACTTATGTGCCGAATCTACTGACAGACATGGTAGAGATTCATTATTTTAACTATGGTGTTTTTAAGCTACATTTACTATATTATTCTGAAGCTAAAATATGACCCATCCTTAGAATCAGGAAGTCAAAACTTCAAAATTCAACTCCTAAAGGATCTGGTTTGGTTTGTTTGTTTTTATTGGGACTTTCCTCTTTCTGGGTTTGGGAATTTCTAATGAACCTCTGAGGTATCTGTGGTTTAGAGATTGGACAAGTTAAAGTAAGAACAAAAAGAGTTCAGTATTTCTTTTCTAAGTGAGCCAAAGCTTTTAAAAATTATCTCCATGGGAAAATATCATGCAGTAAACGGTTGAAAGATTTTTACTTTGAATCAGACATGCCTTTAAAAGCATTGCTCCCTTATATTTTTATACCATTCATTACAATGCCCACTTAAGAACATTTCCTTCTTGGTTTTTTTTTTTTTTCGGAAGTGAACCCTTCTATTAAATCCAGAAACACTCTTGGGTTTGAATTAGCATAATCATTCATAGCTTCATATTCTCCATCTCAGCACCCTTAGCCTGATTTCCTCAACCTGTTGTTCTCTGGAATTTCCTGTTTGGGTCTCAGGACTCACTATCTCCACAGCCTAACCAGTTTGAATTTCAGAGTTAAACTTCTTTATATATTCTCCCTCACCAAGAACCCTGCATGCCATAAGCTTCAACATCTGACAGCTGGTGAATTTTCTTTCTTCAATTCTAGTTTTCCAGCCCTGCTTCAGTTCAAACTCTTGTCATTTTTCACTTGGATTCTATACTTTTCATCTCAATTGTTCCAGAAATTCAATTTTATGCACATTTTGATGACTTTTATTTTATAAAGTAAATGAAACATTAACACTCCCCTCCTTTGAAATTTCATAATTTCAAATCATTTTTTTTTCTAAACTTATTAGCTAAATAATAAGAGTCCAAAAGAAAGGTTGAGGAATCTACATTTTTAAGAAGTTTGTATCAGAAAACTCTTAAGATCACACATTTGGAAAATTCTGGACTACAGTAAAATACATAAATTGAAACTCATGACATATTTAAGATTCCTCATAAACATACCAGTTTTATTATTTAGTGCTCTCCTTTCAAACTGAAATTCTAAAAATAATTCTTTTGGTCATCTGTGTGCTGCTACACTCACTGTCTGGAACATTCAATCTCTTCCTTTTTCATCTGAGAAAAATCTCTTATATTTATTATCCTTAGAAATCCATTGCTAATATAATTCCCCCCAAAAGCCCTTCCTGAGTCCCTTAGGCAACAGTTAATCAGCTTCTTCCTCTGTTCTGATGTACAGAATAGTTGTTCATTCTCTTATTATTTAGCCCACCACATTGTGTTGTAATTACATAATTTACTTACCAGTATGTCTTCCCGCTGTATTATAAGCCCCTCAGAGTCTTCAGTGCCTAATGTCATGACAATCTTGCATAAAACTAGCTATGCACTTTGGTTAGCTTTGCAGTATAATATACAATATGTTTTGTGATTATTTCCTTTGAAAGATAAGTTCTATTTAGCTCTTGATGTTAAAATAATAAAACTTGAACCAAAATGAAAACTATAATGTGTTTAGCAGAGATACCATTATCTATAAAATTATGTCATTAATTTTCTATAGTAAAGAGAAAAATAATTTTCTCAACTGAACCAATAGTCATGGAAAAAAACATTTTAAGGCTTATACATTGAAAATAAACTTTGAGCAGTAGTGATAGAAAACGGATTCATTTCATAGGTGTTTATTGCATGGATTCTTTAAGAAGAGATCTCATTTTTCATTTTTTTTCAGTTGCCTTTCACATTCCTTATTTTTTAAGTTAAGTTCTCCTTTTAATGTCATTCGATATCCACACAGAATCAGAACCATCCACAAATATGTTGTTTTTTTAAAAAAACTAGTTTTTCCCCTCCTGTGTGTTTCTCCTTTTTGCTCCTATTATTACAATAGTCACAACACTTTCCGACACCTCTGGTCACCAAACGTGTGGGTTTTCCCCACATCAACTAATTCTGTGACACCAGCTGGGTTTCCTACAATTTAAATTCAGACACTTATCTACTGGAGATAGCATCAGATCCCACAGGTTAAGGACTCAGTCCCAAGAGACTGCACTCCACTTAGATACCAGTTGCAAATAGTAGGCCCCCAGGTTACTCACAACTTCTGTCTGATTTGACTACAAATCAGAAGATTCCATGACTACCTTCTTCAGTTTGATTTATTTGCTAGAATGGCTCACAGCACTCAGGACAATACTTACATTTATCTATCTATTAAAGAACATGATAAAGGATACAGATGAACAGTCAGATGAGGAGATACACAGAGCAAGGTTTGGGAGGGTCCCAAGCACAAGAACTTCTCTCTCCATTGGAGCTGGTGTATCACCCCCTGGTACATGGATGTGCTCACAGACATGGAAGCTCTCCAAATGCCATACTATTGGGCTGTTTACGGAGACTTCATCATAGACGTAATCAATCTTAATTCCATTTACAGCCTTTCTCCCTTCTCAAGAGAATGGGTAGCAAGGCTGGAAATTCCAAGCTTCTAATCATGGCTTGGTCTTTCCATTGACCAGTCCTCATCCAGGTGCTATTCAAAAACTCACCCAGAGTCACCTCATTAGAATAAAAGAAATTTTTTATTTCCTCGTACCCAGGAAATGATAAGAGTTTCGGGAGTCCTGTGTCAGGAACCGGTGTCAAAGACAGAATACTGGAACAGAAGTATGTTTCTAGTGCTCAATCATTTAGAAAACTACAGGAGATCTGTGCTGGGAACCAGGGACAAAGACCAATATATATTTTCTGTTATCTCACATACATGATATGGCTTTGAAAATCTATGGAGGGCAAACCACAGGTTTCTAAATACAATGTTTCCATGTGAAAGAGGTTAATATTGATAAATAGCTATTTTAAAAACTCGTTCACTTGGAGTTGATTCATCTCTGAAATAAGGAATCACATAGATAAGAGGGGCACCTCAGTGGCCCAGTCAGTTAAGCATCCAACTCTTGATTTGGACTCTGGTCAAGATCTCAGGGTCCTGGGAACGAGCCCCTCATGGGGCTCTATGCTCAACTAGGAGTCTGTTCCTCTCACTGCCCTTCCCTCTGCTCATGTTGGTGCACTCTCTCTCGCTCTCAAATAAATAGATAAAATCTTCAAAAAAATAAAATAAGGAATCAGGTAGGAAATATTAGAAATTAGAGCAAATAAAGCTTTTTTTTAACTATTTGTCTTTGAAAAATGTAGCATACTAGCAAATTTATCACACAATATTGAAATATTGGGCAAAAGAAGTTACTATTTTAT
This sequence comes from Ailurus styani, assembly GCA_002007465.1. Taxonomy (NCBI): domain Eukaryota; kingdom Metazoa; phylum Chordata; class Mammalia; order Carnivora; family Ailuridae; genus Ailurus; species Ailurus styani. The sequence continues at coordinate 4,969,009 of LNAC01000010.1, read as the reverse complement.
TCAATTTTTTAAAACAGACAAAGTTATTTTAAGTATAGAAGGCTCCAAAGATTAAGGGTGATAATTGTGTTGAATGCAGTGAATAGAAACAAGGTGGTGGGAAAGGATTATGATGCAAAATCAAGCCCAGATGAAAGAGCAAATCTTAGGTTATAACTAAGCTAACCACATTGTGAGTTTTTGTTTGTGTGTGTGTGTTTGTTTTAAAGGGCTGCTGAAGTAGTAAGGTCTCTTCTTACTTACAGTCCCTCAGGGGTAGAATTGCTATATTCCATCACAGGAAAGATGGAACTGGATTTGGACCTTGGGAGCACACTCTGTGGAGCATGTGAGAAAGGACTTGCTGCTTTCTCATTAACTGCAGGAGTGAAGAAGTATGACTTAAATATATGTTAGTGCAGAAGAGAACTGACACTTATCCCACTTCCATTTTGCCAATCATGGTTAGAAAACTTGTCAAAAAGATGACCCCCTTAGGTTGTTTAATCCATGTGCTCAATCGAGACAGAAAGGAGGAGAAAAATTTACATTATATTATGTTACATTTGGAAATGACAAAATATATACTGTTCTTAAGTAAATTAAATTTTTATTGGCAAACTATAACTGCAGATAGATGGAAAGAGGCCACTGATAGAAATACTCTATATTTTGAGTGGGGTAGATATCTTTGTCAAAAGTCATTGAATTTTACACTTATAATTAATACAATTCACTATATATAAATGCTATTTCCATTTAAAAGGAAGCAAAAATATATATATTTTTTTCCTACTCAGATCTCACTATGTCAGTTTTTTAACTATATTTTCTGTCTTCTTGATACTCTGGCATCTGAAACCTTGGTGACTGGGTGGGTGGGGATAGACTGCCTCCCCCAAGGCTAGCCAATTCCTAGAAATAGCAAAGATTGACCCAGGAGGTGCTTTTCATATGAAATTCATCAATCCAGAGCCTTCTTTATCTGAATTTATACGCCAGGAGGCAATATTTCTCTGCTCTAATCATCCCAAAGCTAGGTATCGGACAGCTAGCAAGTCCCTACACCTCAGAATCCACTGAAATTATTCTAACCAGCGAATCCTAGGCTACCTATCTTATCTCAGCTGGCGTTTATGACAGAAACCATAATAAAGCCTCTTGACCATGCCTTCCATTTGCTCCTTTGCCTCCTGGCTGACCCTGGTACTCCTCTGTGGCCCCCATGGTGTAGTAGTTCCCCCTTCCTCTTGGGAGCTATGACTAACAAACTATCGTTTTCATAACAAGTATCTCCTGACCAATCTGTTGGTCACCATACCTGTATGATAATAAAAACTACATTTTAAAACAATTACAATAGTGTAACGTTTTCTACAAGTTATTGCAAGCAATAGATGTCTTCTCAACAGCACTATGAGCTATCTAAGAAAATATCTGGCGTGCACACAGTCTTGCTATAGCTTTTTGTCACACCCCCATCAAATCCAGAGACTTTCATGATGTACTGTCTTTGATGTCTAACCAACACTAGAGGTTAAAACCAGCCTATTGCAGCTTTAATAATATATAGTTTTAACCTCTTATGGTATTTAAGGAATAGGTGTTTCTGTACTAATAAGGTTGCTATCTGTTGGGTTCCAGTGTCTCTGTTCACCAGCAATATGATTTTAGCCAGATTACATTGGTAGTTAGACACACACACTAAATCATAAGTTAACACTTTTATCTGGACCTACCCCTAGTTGGCACTGTTAAGGCTCAAGGTGAACCATTTTGTTCTGTCTTTACCAGACCCTTTCTGGGAAAAGAAAGGAAAGGAAAGGAACGGAACGGAACAGAACAGAAAGGAAAGGAAAGGAAAGGGGAGAAAAGAAGAGAAGAGAGAAGAGGAGAGAAGAAAGAGAAGAGGAAAGAAAGAAAAGAAAAGAGAAAAGAAAATGGAGAGAATGATACCACAGTTGCATCAGTCCAGAATTTTTGAAGACGTCATATATAAACCCTGATGTGTAGGATTAGTTGGGATGTGTGTCAGAAGTAATAAAAACCTAACTGTAATTGAGGCACCAAAATTTGAAACCTACATACATGCATGCATGCTCAGACACACACACACTCATGCATTTGTATGAATTCAAGTGTCATCCTATAATAACTTCACCTTCACTTATATACGTTCTTGGTTGAATGATTTATTCTTGAAGGAATGAAAACTGTCCTTATAAGTATCACATGCATGAGTGAGCAACCATTACTTTTCATTGTTGTATGAAAATGAATTTTTTTAAAAGATTTTTTTATTTCTTTATTTGACACAGAGAGAGAGAGAGATCACAAGTAGGCAGAGAGGCAGAGAGAGAGGAGGAAGCAGGCTCCCTGCCGAGCAGAGAGCCCGATATGGGCCTCGATCCTAGGACCCTGAGATCATGACCTGAGCGGAAGGCAGAGGCTTTAACCCACTGAGCCACCCAGGCACCCGAAAATGAATTTTTATAGCGCATTATCCCTCCATAAATGTACACCATAGAAGTATACGTTACATCTAAATATTATTGATCCTGTGTGTGGAAGCAGAAAAAATGTTGAGAGATTGTGCTTAGTGTGTGGCTTATGTAAGTCTGGCCCATATGGTCTGTATGTGCCTAGCGATTCTACCCTAAGTGCAGCAGAGACAAACTGAAGCAGGAAAGTCCACTTTCGGAATCATGGAGGTTGATCTCTTCCTTTAGGGAGGTAAAAGCCAAAACCTCCCATACCACGAAATCTGCAAAGGTTGGTCAAACATTGAAAATCAGATTTTTAAAGTTAGCTCAGACCTATCCAATTTACTTACATATAGAAATACTCACTGGCTTGAAAAAAAGGAGGGGGAGGGCAAGGGAGCAGTCCAGAAAAGAAGACGATTTTTGAAAGGTCACTATCCAGAATGTGGAATATTTGATTATCATGAAATCAGCTTCCTGAGTAGTTCTACTTCTATGTTACCTTGATGCTAGGAACTTATTTATGATATAGTTATATTCTTAAAGGACACACTAGTCTTTATTTGTTAATTTGAAAGAAATCACCTGAAAAAAAATTTTTTGTTGAAAATTTATTTATTTATTTAGAAGAGAAATAGAGGGAGCAGGAGCTCAGGAGCACAGGCGGAGGGGAAGAGGGAGAGCAGCAGACTTCCCACTGATCAGAGAGCCAGACCCAGACGTGGTGCTGGATCACAGAACCTTGAGATCATGACCTGAGTTGAAATCAAAAGTCAGACACTTAAGGAACTGAGCCACCCAGGTGCCCCTCACCTGAAAATTTTTAAGTAAAAGAAGGAAAAAGTTAAATGCATTTGGCAATTCCATGAATCCTGATATGCCCTCTACATCTCCTTAAATTATGCATCCCAAGCCCATTATCAATTTCAATTAAAATTTTAAAAATTAAGTAATAAAAAAGAGGTTGTGATTATTAACTTTTTATAGCCTAGCTCTCTGAAGGATGCAGGTGGAAATTATGTTAATTCAGGTATGTTTGCATATTTATACAAACAAAATGCACACCAGCAGAGATTTACGGAGTTTCTAAAAGCAATCATGCCTGCAAAATTTCTATTTTGGCTGTAAAATTTGCATTGTTCATGCTTGCATTTAGTAATACTTCCCAAACTCTTTTTGTTCCAAACAAATTCCCTCTCTCCACTCCATATCACTTGATTAAGAAATGCAAACACTTAATTGCTCTAAATAACATTTACTCCCCACAAACAGAGATTCTAAAAAATATAAGCAAAAAACGAAGGGGAAATTGCAAAGGCAGACTACCTGCTGCTTAATTTCCATGATGCCTGTGGTTTGACCTCTTTAGTTCCAGTCACAAGATTAATTTATCTAAAGAATTTTTGTCAATACCTTTTGAGCTAGCATGAGTTTTGGAAGAATTTGAATTCTCAAAGTCTATCCAAATAAGGAAAATACATCAATACATATTTTTGCCATTATGTAAACTCCACATAATTGACCCTAGAATTTTAAGAACTGGAGCAAATTAATTTTCACATGCAACATAAAAATTTTAACACATTAGAAAAAAATAGCCTAAAGTTATTCCATTTTTGGATTGCATAAGTAAAGCTAAAAAGAAAATTATGTGGATACAAATATAGTAATAGTTGTTTCTTTTAAGAATTTAGCTTTCACTTAAATGTGTATATTTAGTTTCCTATATTTCTAATTCCCAATAGCTAACAGACAATTATCTTTAGTCTACACAGAGCGAAAGTTCTCAGACAGTACCGGGTAAACTTCAAGAAGAAAGACAGTACGTGTTACCTAAGGTGTGGAAAAATTCTAAAATTCATTCCCGTTTGTGAACTCAACTCAGGTCACTTCATATTGAGTTTTATTTATGAAAAATTAAATTTAATATGAAGACTCTTAAATTAGAATTTATATTTAAATACTTGAGCTTAAAAGGCAGTGATAGGCTCATCATTACTTACTAGGGGGATAAAAATATCCTAAAACTGATTTATGGCAATGGTTGAATCAGTCAGAAGAGTCACTAAAAATTATTGAATTATATACTTGAAAAGGGTAAATTTCATGAGATTTAAAACCCACCCCAATACAGTTACATGTTTATGTATATATATAAAAGAACAATCTGAAATAAAAAGTAGTACACATAGTTTACTAGTACTGAGGGGTGAGTGTATTAATTATATGGCTTTGAATAATTTTGAAAATTTTTCTGCTGTGTTCCAATTTTTTTTTCTAATTTTCAGGCTTGTTTGTTGGAAAAAAAAAACATTTGTGTGAAACTATTTTATAGGCATCATTACTTGTTACTGACCTGGTCTGTCAGATTTCTTCTGGAATTGAAAAACAATAAGCCAAGAATCATTATTATTCACATTGCATAGTCTGTGGTTTAGCTTTAGAAACATGCTTTTCGAGTTAAATTTCCTTCAAAATGCACCTAGCTAGAAAAACAAAAAAAATAAGGGAAAAATGCTAGAGGCAAAGCAAACTTGAGGTTTGAGAGGTCTGGCAGTCCATTCTCCAAACACGACCGGGTTTTTCTACCCCAGCTACAGTATAGGGGGCTCACAGTTGGTTTTCAAAAATGCATTTATGGATCTATATATGTATCTTGCTTTCCTGGATGGTTAACGTGTGGTACTTTTATTTTTTGTTAACCTTGGGAATAACTGACTGTCAAAATGATTTCGGACTACAATGGTTTGGTTAATACTCCGAAAGGGGATCTGGGAACAAGAGGCCTTGTAAGACCAGACGTTGGGTTCTAAACAATGTATACAATTTACAAATGAGTACATGTGGAATGAATATTCCAGTAATATATAATGTTCAATATAAAGCATCCAATTAAGGGCTCCTGGGTGGTTCAGTGGGTTAAGCCTCTGCCTTCGTCTCAGGTCATGATCTCAGCTCAGGGTCCTGGGATCTAGCCCCTCACCGGGCTCCCTGCTCAGCGGGGAGCCTGCTTCCTCCTCTCTCTCTGCCTGCCTCTCTGCCTACTTGTGATTTCTCTCTGTCAAATAAATAAAACAAAATCTTTAAAAAATTAAAAAAAATAAAACATCCAATGCATAGGCAATTACACATAATCAATATAATGTCTGTGTTCTTTCCATTCATCAATTCAGGGAAAAAAGTGTATACAAACACATTGGGAAGTTCTTTTGGTAATTCACCACTAGCTTCTAGTGAAATGGTGGATCATGAAATCAGACCAGAAAAGAATCAATCTAAATAAAACAAATTTTGAACAACAACAACAAACCTATGTCTTTGTTCTAAAACCTGTATCAATTAAACTTGTAATGAGGGAAGTGACTACAAGAACTACAGGCACAAAAGAAAAACCTTGAGAAAAAATTTCCAACACATTCCATGAAAAGTCAGCAGGGTTTTACAGGAAACAATCAAGTGATTGTAGGAAGAAAACATGCAGCCAAAGAATGTATTCAGTTAACATCTATAATTTAACAAAATAACATATGGTCAAAGTCACTTTTTGAAGACAAATTAAAAGGTCCTTATGGACTACAAATTGCTAACTACCGATGTTCATTTAAGGAAACAACGAATAATATTGATGACTAACTATCCCAAGACTGCCTGCTGCAAAATTGGCATCTGAATACTGAGTGTCGACTTTGGTGGTAACTTTGAAATCTTAAATTAGCCCATGTTTCATCCAAATATGGATGAATGTATGCAATGCAGAGGAAACTATGTTTATGTTTTAAATTTTAAAAATAAATGTAAAATTATAAAAAATGATGACAACAAATAGTTTATGAAATTTGAACACAAGTTCTTTAATCTATATGAATCATCAGAAACCCAATACCGGTGAACAAATTCTATACCCATAGTTGATATTTACAAAAAGAACGTGGATGAAATGTAAAACCTGAATTTAATAATCTTAAAAATCCTGCACAGGAAGACATATTTGTATGTATACACTACATCCTAAATTTAAATATATAATATATTTATTATCATAAATATGTATGTACCATGTACATATGTATCTTATCTACGGTTTTGCTTTCCAGGGTTTCAGCTACCCATGGTCAACCACAGTCCAGTAGCAGATGATCCTCCTTCTGACCTTTTGTCAATAGTCAGTAGTAGTCTAATGCTATGTCACAATGCTTACGTCATTCACCTCCTTTCATCTCATGAGGTAGGCATTTTATCATCTCTCATCATCATCATAAGAAGGGTGAGTACAGTACAAAGGAATTTTGGAGGAAAGAGAGAGGGAAAGAGCACAGTCACATAATGATTATTATGTCATAATCATTCAATTTTATTATTATTGTTAATCTCTAACTGTGCCTAATTTATAAATTAAACTTTAGCATAGGTATGAATACATAGGAAAAAATAGTATACATAGGGTTCAGTAGCATCTGTGTTTTCAGGCATCCCCTGGGGGTCTTGGAATGTATTCCCCACAGATAAGGAGGCACTACTGTGCACATTTACATATCTATCTATCTCTATCTATCTATCTATCTATGAGCTACCTATGTAAGCTCAATTACTGATCATTTTATATATTAGATTTTATATATTAGATTAGCACATTCTTTTATTTAATTCTAACAACTATTTTAAAAAATGAGAATTATTTTTTCTGATTCCACAAACAGGAAACCCGGAATTAAAATATTAAGAAACTCAGCTAAAACAACACTGAGCAAATGGTGGTGCTCGCATTCATTTTCACATCCTTCTCCCATTTGAATCTGTCCATTTACATTGCCAATACCTTTTGCAATATAAATAGTGAGATAATTTGTTTTTATTTTAAAAAAGAGAGAAAAAAAATAAGTAGTAAATTTTTTAAGGAAAAAGGTTAATGACTAGAATTTAAGCCCATACTCTTCTTTCCTATTACCCTACTAGAATAAGACTAAAGAAGTACTGAGGTAGTTCTCCACAAAGACACTTGAGAGAACATAATTTGTATTTCATTTGATAAAGCAACCATGCTAACTAGTCTTATAGCTCTCCTTATTATCATTCTAAGGGCCTTTCTAAATTAATAATGCAAAGAATATTTCTTTACATGTTCCTTTTTGCATATTTTTCCTTTGCATATCTTTGACTAATTCCTTAGTAAAGAATATTAAAGTAAAGAGTTTGTGTGTCTATTACATGCCAGGCACCATGGAAGGTAAAATGGGTAAAACAATGTAAAAAGCAGACGTGTAGCCTGCCTTTATGGAGATCGAAAACATTTGCATCACTAGAGCAGGATTTCTTTACAAATTACTGATACCCCATGTTCCCCTAAATGCATATGGAACCTATTATCTCAGTTAAACACTAACTGGTCTGAAGTATTCCAACCCATCCAGGATACCTAATGTGTATTTTGTTGGTGTCCCAACAAAATCCCTTTGGAATTTACAAATGCAGTGTAACTTTTCTATTTCAAGCTGCCAGCATCTTACTCTACTTGGGAGGGCTTCCTTTGAGCATCAGAGCCAGCTCTGCCAAGCACATTGGGTTGGACGATCTAAGAATTAATATTTCTTCAATTTACCACTCATCCTTGGAACAGCTCTCAGTCAAGGATTGTTGGGGAGTTGATGCATGATTACCCAAGCTTTCTCTTCATTTGGGAGGGATAACACTGAAGCAAATGTTCTACACCAGCTCTCCCTGTTCAACAGCAGAATTAATTTCCAGTTTCCCACAGGGTAACTTGACCATTGCCTGCCCCTCAAGTGGTTGCCTTCATTTCCCTGTTTCATTTTCATACTCCCCTACCTCCTGGGATAGTGTCTCCCCAAAACAGCTTGTATTCAGATTCTCATCTCAACATCTACTTCTAGAAGAATACAAACTAAGACACCTTGGGTCTATGAAGATTCTCTGGAACACTGATGACAGCCAAGTCTGTCTTGAACTCTATGTAGATTTTTGAGGTACTTAAACAGTTTATGTCTGCTCTAGTTAATAGTCAATTCTGTCATTAGGAAGTTTTAATCCCCATTGGGTCTGAGCTTAGGGAAACCAAACACAGATATATAAACAAATGCACAATTACACAGAGCTAACATACACACACATATAATCCTACTCCAGCATTATCAATGTCTCAAACTCACTCTTGAGAGTTGTAAATGGTAATACAGGTCATATTAGGAATTATTTGAGTAACAGGACTATGGTTGCTATAGTGAGATGAGATCATTTGTGATACTATTTGGAAGATTAGTGGCATCCCTTTTGATCAGTGAGGACTCTGTTTTTCTATCTACTCTAAGTAGGAGTGACTCTTCTGAAACAAATGGTTAGTTTTTAAAAATTTCTATCCTGTTCTCCTGTGCTCAGAATGCAGCATTCTCAGGTTAGAGAAGCAGAGGTGTTTCATTACTTGGCCATTCTTGGGGATTCTCAAGCAAATACCAAATGTATCATGACAGTGGGCCCTTAAACAAGAAGCAGACATCACAATGCATACCAGATCTATAGAATTTTTTTTTTAAGTGGAAAACAAAGAACAGAGTTCCCCTGATCTGTTGAAACTTGCTTTCCTATTCTCTGATGACATTGCTGGACTATCTCATAGCTTTCTGTTACTTTCAGTTATTAATACCCAGTATACACAGTAATAAAATGAACATTTTCTGAGTTTGAGAGATAAAGGTTGGCACACTTAATCCTTCTTTCTCTTTTCTGGTGTTGGGGCACTGTGGAGAGGTTGTGGAAAAATGAAAAAGTTCACACAACTGTACTGTATTTGTTGAGTTCCATTGTTTTCTTGGCTGATACCTGCTTTTCGAATTGTGTGCTAGTTTTCTGTCACTACTCATGACTTTTTCAGAGGAACCATGGGGACCCATTTTGAGCCACTTAGGAAATCCTCCAGATGTAGTTGGCCCCAACTTTTGAAATTTTCTTTTCAATGTGGTATACTTAGTACATTTTTGTACTATTTTGTGATCTTAGTTGCCAATTCCCACGCAATAAAAAAATAACTACATATTTAAGCTTTTGGTTTGGAAACTCATTTTGAACAGATCTTTCTGTTGTCTTAATAAACTTGATAATAATTATATATTGCACTATGCATAGCACTTCTATCATAATAATTGGACCAAATGGCTCCATCTTAGAGTTAACTTCTTGTATCTAGGTTGCATAAAACCATGGAACAACACCTTTACCATCCTAAAGCTCTCAAAGCTTTACAGAACGCAATTTAATTCTATGTTGGGGTAACATGTTATAGAAGCCCACAAATGGAAGGGTGGAATAGGATTGAAAGTGAGCTAATATAGATCGCTAAATAAATTGTTCCTGCCAATTCACATGGTGAGTGAGAATTAAGTCCAGTAGGAATCAGACAAAGAAGCAGATAAGCAAGTCCCATCCGGGAGAGATTCATTCACAGTGAGGGTGATATCCTGGTATTCCACTGTCTAGCAGACTTCACTGAAGAGACACCTGACACATAGGAATTGAAATTAGTGGGCTTACCCAGAACTCTTCTGTTTCTTACTTCTTCAGTTCCCAGATTGCCACTTCACAACAATTACTCCCAAAGTATTATCTTAGGAGGTAAGGCAGATATTAGAAAGAGATGTGCTATACATAGAGGCTTATGGAGGTAGCCTATGTAAAATGAGGAAAATATTATACACTGCATTAAATTTTATCTTGCTTAAGGATCAGTCTTAAAAAATGGTTTTGAAGAAATTAAAAATGAATAATACATTTTCTTTAAAAGTAAAGATCAAAAGAGATAAAAAAGCCCAATTTATTGGTTAATAAATTACTTTATTAAGGTTAATATTTATATATTACTTACTTTTATAAGTCTTTATCCTTGCAAAGATTTGAAATTAATGAAAAATTTGATTTCAGGAATAAATATGAGGGGCCTCTGGGTGGTTCAGTCAGTTAAGTTCTGACTCTTGATTTTGGCTCAGACCATGATTTCATGGTTGTGAGATCAAGTACAGCATCGGGCTCCACACTAGGCGTGAAGCCTGCTGAAGATTCTCTCTGTTCCTCTCCCTCTGCCCCTCCCCCTTTAAAAAAAAAAACAATAAATATGAACACTATACAGCATGAATTCTATTAGTGCCAGAGACCTTTAATCAAATTAGAGAGTTACAAGAAGAAAAACAAGACAAACAAAACACACTCATAAATACAGAGAACACACTGATGGTTGCCAGAGAGAAGGGGAGTGGGGAGAAGGGTGAAACAGGTGAAGAGGATTAAGAGGTACAAACTTTCAGTTATAAGGTAAATAAACCATGGGACTGTAGAAACACAGCATAGGGAATATTAATGAAATAATAATAACTTTGTATGGTGACAGATGGTAACTAGACTTATCATGGTGAGTATTTCACAATGTACATCAGTGTCAATTGCTTTGCTATACACCAGAAACTAATATAACATTGTATGTTAACTAGATGTCAATGGGAAAAAAAGGAATAGAAACCACTTTTATGGAGTGAAAAGACTAGAAAAACAAAGTGATAAAATATTAGAGAGGACCACATATTTTCTTAATCAAGATGCATTTGTTTGATCAAATTAATTTCTTTATGCAGCAGTTCTATGCAGATACATCTTTGATTCTTTTTGTGGTTTAAATGGATATCCGGCATATTGCCCTTTAAAATATATTACCAGTGCAAAGTGAGATAACATACCTTTTGTTAAGAGTCAGATGTTAAGTTATTCTATTTGTTTTATTTATGATTTAAGGTAACTGTCTCATTCATCAAGAATAATGCTAACCACAGTCTTCAGGAGACAGAGACTAAGCTGTTCAAATGAATGACTATAAAGTGGTAGCTTTTGCCAAAGGATGATTCATTTGATTTAAAACACATTTGTAGAATAAATTTTGGAACTGTGCACACTTGTTAATTTTCTCTTTTGTGATTTCCCTTCTCTTTTGTCACTTGGCAATCAAAGCCAACATTTAGACGGTGCCAAGTCTGATGAAGTGGTTAAGAGCATTCTTGGGAGTGGCACACATGCCGATGAATCAGCTTTTTACAATTAGAAAAAAATAAAAAGTCTATGCTGGTATTAACAAGAACTGCTGTGTGGTTTCGGGTTTTTTAATTAAAAAAACAAAACAAAACAAAACAAAAATAAGTTGGGGCATATAGAAGCCTGAGCTAAAGCATGAGGGTGACAAAGAACTACCAGAAATAATTGGTCGCTCCATCATACTTTGGAGCCATCAGGCCCAAAACTATCTGAGGCCTTGTCAAGTTTTAGGTCACAACTTGTGAGACTGAGTAGTCTTAGGGTCTTCTCTTGATTCCTCCCGTTTTCTTATCTGCAGAGCCCACACGGGCTGACTGTTTCTAAGAACTTCAGATGGATCATTCTTTCATTCTAACTTGGGCAAATGTCAATCCCAATTTGATTTGAATTTCTCAGGCCAGATGGATTATTAGTTATGAAGAAATGTGCAGTAACATTTTTCTTCCCTGCTTTCTTTGTGCCATAAGTTCTTACACTTTTGGAAGTTTGCAAAACTTCCTAAGCTAAAAGTGAATCACAGAGAATTGCCCCATAGACACAATGGACTTGGACTTGATCCTAAAGTCCACCCCCAGACATACTCTAGTAACTCTTTAAATGTTGATTACTTAGAAACTACGTTTCTTTTCAACCTAGGTGATCAAAGTTGACCAGGATACAAAAAAATTTCCATGAAAAAAATTATTTCCAGTCTTGAAATTTGCTACGTTTTTCTCGTCTTTTCTTTTTTTTTCCCCTTTCATATTACCCTGCTTTATACAAAAAACTAATTAGAGGAACATAAGGAGAGGAAACTTCCCATTAGGTTTCCCCTACTAATTCTGAATGCGTTAGACCAGACAGCTGCATGCCACTAAATTAGAGAAGATCCTGACTGACAGTTGGTACTTGGGAGACTCCATACATTTCCTTGATAGAGGATATTAAGATACCAGCCCATTCTTCCTTCTCTCTTATGTATCTCCTTAGTTCCCTATTGTACATGGTAGAAGTAGACCTAGCATAAAAAAGGTTCCTGTATAATGAATACAAGATAAGTACTGCTGGGGCACCTGGGTGGCACAGTCAGTTAAACCACCAACTCTCAGTTTTGGCTCAGGTCATGATCTTGAGGTCATGAGATAGAGCCCCGGGTAGAGCCCTGTGTGGAGACCCGCATACAAGATAATGAAAGATAGTTAAGTGCATGTTCATTAAATGAGTAGAGAAGCTAATCTTCCATGGAAATTTAAGATATGAGAACAGATAGAAGATAGTTTTGTTTAAACATGTGTAAGTAAAATGTTAGGGTAACTGTGGCCTTTAATATGAATCAAAACTTCTTAAAATCATCAACCAAAAAAAAAAGCCTGAAATTAAAAAATATATATGTGAACAACTGACATGAAGTTTTTGCAAAAATGGGCCATACAAAAATCAATTTTCACCGTGAAACATTTATTTTCATATAGTTTAAATAAGAGTTTTTATATAGTTTAACACAAGTTCCATATTGACCTCCTCAATTCCTTGGTAGTTCCTTTATTTTCTTAGTTGATACCCCCTAGTGAGTTGGAGATGTTTTGACTAGGTGCACAAATAAGATGAAAAGCAAAGGTACCAGTTTGAGAGGGCATGTCACATTTTCACTTTATAGTTCAGTAACTTCTCAATCCTTATCCAATTCAGTTCAATTCAGTTCTGTTCAAACAATGCCTGTTTCAGGCAAAGTGACTTTCTAGAGTCATCCATATTTTCCTCCTTCTCTCCTAGGGTTGATGAAGCAGATTTTCCTATTCCTGTCTATGACTTAATTCCATTCTTTTTTAGGTATCATTCCTAAGTCCTTGAAAGCCCTGCCTATCTTGTTGGTGATATTAATCAATGCTATTTTTCCTTATTGTTGCATACTTCCATAGAAGANCTGTGGCATACTTCCATAGAAGACAGAGTGATGGTTAAGAATGCAGGTACTGCTGGGGCACCTGGGTGGCACAGTCAGTTAAACCACCAACTCTCAGTTTTGGCTCAGGTCTTGATCTTGAGGTCATGAGATAGAGCCCCGGGTAGAGCCCTGTGTGGAGACCCGCATCAGGCTTCACCCTCAGCACAGAGTCTGATCAAGCTTCCCTCTGCCCCTCCCCCACCTCTGTCTCTGTCTCTGTCTCTGTCTCTCTCTCTATCTCTCACATAAATAAATGTTTGAGGAAAAAAAAGAGAATTCAGGTGCTACTATCAGATTACTTAATTCAGATCATGATTCAGCAACATCTGTGTGAAGTTAGGCATGCTACTTCATATCTTTGCCTCAGTTTCTTCCACTGAAATACTGAGAGGAGGATAGTTTCCACCTTAAAGGATCTTATTCGGGCGCCTGGGTGGCTCAGTGGGTTAAAGCCTCTGCTTTCGGCTCAGGTCATGATCTCAGCGTCCTGGGATCGAGGCCCACATCGGGCTCTCTGCTCAGCAGGGAGCCTGCTTCCTCCTCTCTCCTCTCTCTCTGCCTGCCTCTCTGCCTACTTGTAATCTCTCTCTATGTCAAATGAATAAATAAAATCTTAAAAAAAAATTAAAAAAAGGATCTTATTCTTAATAAAATTGGTATTAAGTGATATGCAGAACATGATCAGCACAGTGCCTGCCACATAGCATGTACTTCAACATTTGCAATCCAGCTTCTGTTTCCAAATTTCACTTTGTATTGTCTTGAATAATACAATACTTCCCCAGCTACCAACTGTTATAACTTTATATTTTGATCTAATTCTGTGAAACCTCGAGTATTTGAGTCCTATGTGCCTCTCTTCCTTCTTCGTACATCTCTTTCACTTAAAAAGTATTTAAAAGTGCCTATTTGGATAAAGACCAAGGAAGCCACTGATGAAGACAAATGTGGGCCATGCCTGGATTGTGACCTCAGGATCTTACAGTACAGTAGGGAAGATTAAATGCATATAAAATATCATTCTAATGAAAATTAAAATAGAAGAGCACCAGAAGAGATACTGTTAACTCATAATGTAGTGCTCTGGAAGGTCAGATGAAAGCACAATGACTTCCAGCTGAGAAAAATTAGAGAAAAAATAGTGGAGGAGCTGGCATTTAATCTGGGGTTTTTAGAATGGAAGACATTTGGACACATAAGTTTTAAAAAAGTGTATTTTAGGTGTATTTGCCAGACTTCCTGGAGAATAAGAAAGGGGTTTTTTTGTTTTGTTTTGTTTTGTTTTGTTTTAAGATTTATTTATTTTACAGAGAGACAGCACATAAGTGGGGGGAAGGGCCAGAGGGAGAGAGAGAGAATCCTCAAGCAGCCTTCTGGCTGAGCACAGAGCTCCATGTGAGGCTCCATCCCAGGACCCTGAGATCATGACCTGAGACAAAATCAAGAGCCAGCACTTAACCAACTGAGCCACCAGGGTGCCCCTAGAACAAGAAAGCTTTAAATTCACTTTGAAATAAGGAGTAAAGAAGATTATGATTGGAGTTTGCATAAATCCTGATTGTGAAATGTCTTAACCTTCCAGGCTAAGAAGTTTTTTTTGGCTTGTTTTGTTTCCTGCAAAAGATAAGGAACTATTAAAGGTTTTAGAGGAGGTAAGTGACATGATCAAACCTGCATTCAATAAGATGAGTTTTGTCATGATTTCATCATAGTTCAGTATATACATGGATAAGACGGGGTACCTGCCTTTGGGGAGTCACAGCACTGGCTAAAAGCAAGTGAAAGAGCTGTGAACAGATTCCTGCAGGGAAGTGAGAAGAACTTGCTTACTCCCAGGGGGAAATGGAAAACTTCTAATGGAAGGTGACTCATAAACTGATTTTTGAGAGATGAGAAATGAACAGGCATGGAGAGAAATAGCAGAATTTCTTATAGGTGGAAATAGTTAAAATGGTTAAAATGGCATGAAACTATAGAGAGTTTATGAAGAGTACAAGGAATTGTATTCATAGAGCATAAAGTGGAAAGGTATTAAAAGGCAAGTAAGCATGGAGCAGGTCATGGAGAGTTTTGCAATAGTAAAACACTTGGACTCAAGGCATCCTGTAAAACAAATGAAGTGGAGAAACAACTCCAGACCAGTGGTTACTGTAATCGTCCAAATGACAGATCATGATGACAACCCAGAGTTAGAGATACCTGTGAAGACAAAGGATGCTATGGAAATAAGGGAGAGCTTGTGCTGGTGGTATCAAAGGGCACATGTGACTATATATGTATTTGATAGACCTTTAATATCCATACTATTTCAACCACTGAAGAAATACACGAATAATAGATCAATGTACAGAGTGGAAAAAAATCCCCTGCCCTCATAAAGCTTATATTTCTTGAGGAGGACTAAAAGAGGGGACAACAAGAAAATAAAACTTCATAAATAACTTCACATATAGTTACTTCCTAGATACAGGCTGAGCTTTGATCCTGCAGTCAGCTCCTTCTCCTATGTTCAGTAGCTATTCGTTGCTGTTCCCAAGATCTTATTTTAGACCCACTTTTTTTTTTAATTCTATACTCTTTATCCATTCCTTCTCTCTTCAACCCTTGTGATTCCCAACTATACAGCTCATATTTAAGTTCTCTCCCAAGAATCGGACTTCATCAACTGCTTACTTTATATGATCATTTGGATGAATCACCTGCATTTTCCCTTATTCTCATCAATTCCAAAATGCTCTATATTACCTTATCATGCAAACTTCCTCTTCATGCTTTATTTCATACTTGCTTATATCATTTTTATATTTGAGTGAGCTGCAACTCCCCCATGCTCTTTAATGCATACCTAGTAAATTTGTACATCTTGGTTTTCATCTTTGAAAGTTCATCTCCTTAATTTCCTTAGGCTTATTCCAGATCTTACTAACCCCCACTTGGGTTACTGTTAGTTTGTTAAAGGGTCTCCCTTGCCACTTTACTTATATCCCTAAATCACAGGTCAGATCATGTCCCTTCTTCTATGGAAGAGTTCCTTTGTGTCCATCCTGTCACAGATCATTAGATATAAAAGAAATATCTTCTATATTTCTGTCACAAGCACCTGTCACAAGCACATCCTGTCACAAGCACCATTAGATATAAAAGAAAAAAACTCATGCATGCTTGACATGCAAGAAGTTGCATAGGCTCTGCAGAGAGATGGGCTTTCTACACCAAAGAAAAGTAGAAGACAGGCATACTATTCAAGGATACTGAGTCACTGACTCTGCTTCAATTCCCATTCTTTCCTGTCCATTGTTAATGTTGCTGCTCAGTTGGCTCCATATTTATAAATCTTCCCCTAAACCGAAGAGCACAAATTCTTTGTGGTTCTCTTTTAAAGTGCCTAATACAGAACTGAGTATTAAGGAACAGTGGCACCACAAGGCTAATGTATGCTTCCAGGCAGGACCCTGACAGCACAGGGCTATTGCCCTGTAGGAATCCCAGAAGTCAGAGTGTAGAGGAAAGCCAAGATATACTGTACCTGCTCTTGTGCCTGAGCCCATTTACTTCACTTAAATTCTATACACTTGACTAAATCTGTTTGGAAATACTGGTGAGTTAGTAAATGTCTGCTTCAGTCCAACTGAATACCACTGGAGGAGTGCGGATCTCCAAGCACCTGTCTTGTCCACATCCCTCATTCAGTGCTCCCCAGGGCTCCCCTCTCCTATGCTTCACCTGAATGGATTCACTGGAAGAACTCCCTAGCCTCTCTGCCTCTTTTCCTAGTCTGTAAAGCTATGTCTGTTTATGTCCTTATTTATCTCTCATTGCTACCTCAAAAACTCACCTTGTCAATAAAATCTTTCTTGATTTCCCAACTGGAAATAATCACCCTTTTTCTTTATTCTGATACATTTTGATTGCAAAAACTATATTTAGCTGATTAAATGTTGAAGTAATTATAAATTCCTTGAGGGGAGCAAGCATATATTAATTATCATTATATCCCCCCATAATACATAGCACAATGTTGGTTGCAGAGTGTTGTCAATAAATTCTTTGGAATTCAATTGAACAATGAAACATTTCATTGTTATAACAGTGCAATCACTTTACAAAACAAATTTTAAGAAAAAACTTTAAAATCAGCAAAGACTGATAAAAATGCAGAAGAGAAAAATAACTGAACACTAGTTAACGCATACTTTGGGTAAGGTCTGTATATTACAATGATCGACTCAGCTTTACTCTATAACAAATTTGGGAGGAACTCAAATACAAATGGATGTTAAAATCCTTTAGAATTAAATGGATTCAGAAAATATTGGTAAGATAATGATGATCATTAAAATTTGCATGAAGTTTAGAAAAATAAGTGTTGTCCTTTGAAGCCAACTAATATACATAGATCTAGTTTTCAATAGACACTTCCCATCTTCTATTTCTACAAATTCAATATGCATGGCCTTAGGCCAGGCAGTTAATCTAAGCTCAAACTGAGCAAAGATGTCAAATGTGAAAAGGCTGTAGATTTTCTGCTCATCTGCAACCTTGAAATTGGGAAAAACTTTCTCCCAAGAACTTCCAAGTACTTGCTGACCAGACTTGACTATAGAGTGTTTTAAATATACATTGTTAGGGAGCTGCTTTTATTTTCTGAGACATTAAATCTGTAGGATTGACTTGAAGTGGGTATACGTTAATGTATTGAAAAGCTTCTGAGTGATTTGTCAAAGCAATTCCATCCATGTTTAAAAATCACTGAGCTGAGAGTTTGCATAGGTAGCTCCGCCCAAAAGATGATAAATAAGCTCTGTGAATGGTGTTATTGGCATTCACAACACTGTCCTAAANGAAGCCAACTAATATACATAGATCTAGTTTTCAATAGACACTTCCCGTCTTCTATTTCTACAAATTCAATATGCATGGCCTTAGGCCAGGCAGTTAATCTAAGCTCAAACTGAGCAAAGATGTCAAATGTGAAAAGGCTGTAGATTTTCTGCTCATCTGCAACCTTGAAATTGGGAAAAACTTTCTCCCAAGAACTTCCAAGTACTTGCTGACCAGACTTGACTATAGAGTGTTTTAAATATACATTGTTAGGGAGCTGCTTTTATTTTCTGAGACATTAAATCTGTAGGATTGACTTGAAGTGGGTATACATTAATGTATTGAAAAGCTTCTGAGTGATTTGTCAAAGCAATTCCATNTCCCTTAAATATATGGTCTAGAAACTCACTCCAAAAAGAGACTGCAATCATACACAGACACATAGACACATACATGTACACTATTGCCATGGGAACTGTAATGTAATGGTTAATTTTTTTTTCTGTGTCAACTTGGCTAAACCATGGTACCCTAGTATTTCATCAAATACCAGTTTAGATATCACCATGAAGGTGTTTTTCAGATGAGATTAACATTTAAATCAGTAGACTTTGAGTAAAGAAGATTGAACTCCTCAATGGGGCTGGGTCTAATATAGTTACCTGAAGACCTTAAGAAAGAAAGACTGAAGTCTTTCCCATGTAAAAGGGAACTCTGCCTCCAGAATGCCTTTAGACTCAGCTGCAACACTATTACGTCCCTGAGTCTCCAGCCTGCCAGACTGTCCAGTAGATTCTGGCATTGCCATCCCCCACAATCATGTGAACCAGTTCCTTAAAATAAATCTCTCCCTTTCTTTCTCTCTCTCTCTACACACACACACACACACACACACACACACACACACACACACACACACACACACACTTTATATATACACTAATTCAATAAATGCTTTCCAAAAAATACTTATAAAACCAAAAGCTACGTAAAAAAAAGAAAGGAAAAGACAAAAAAAAAGAGAGAGACAGATACAAAGCTTTATTTAAGATTAATTAATAGAATTATTGTCTTTGGTGCCATATCCGACCATTTTACAAACCTTACAATTTGGGCTTGTATAAATCCTCTTTATTAAAATTCTAGGAGGAAAATGGAGGTTGAATGGGCCAGACTAAACTCTTAACTTGAGTTAACAAAAATAACCCTGGTAAATAAGAACATTTCCTTTTAACTGTGAACAAATACAAAACCTCATTCTTCTGGCATATTTTTAGTTCACACTGTGTTAGTGATTCTTCTCTACAGGACAAGAGCTGATGACTCAAGCTTCTCTGACATTTCTCCCATGTTGTGTGCATCCTGCCACCTGTCAGTCTGGTGCTTTTCATAAACACTCAGTCACATATATTAACCACATTCCCCCTTGCCCCACTTCCCAACACCCAAACACACAAGCACACTTTTAACACAACATTTAAGGAAAATGTCTTTCTGCTCCATTTTTTGCATTGCTCATTATGGTGGTTGTAGGAAGCTTTCTGGTTGTAGCCTTTGAGATTAAAACATCAATTAATCAATCAATAACAAAACACACACAAAAACTGGAGTCTGGGTGCAGGTGACTATTGCTAGGATGAGAAGCCCTATAAAGAAGTATTGACAATGAAAGCAGCTGCTGGCACCAACTGCGGTAGGAAGGCAGCTGCTTTATGCACATCTAGGTAGAGCAAAGCTCACTCCTAGGCAGCAGTTGCTACCCTTGCAATAACTATGCAGGCTAATCTCTCACCATCCCAACGAGTATTTAGAGAACAAAAGGAAAATGTTTGAGTTTCTCCCTGACTCACAGTCACACGTAGTGAATTTTCATCTTCAGATGGTTCATTTCTCAAGACATGAGACATAGACATCTCCAAAAGAAATGAACATACACTTGACTAATAGCAGCAAGTTCCACTCTGAAAACACGAGATGGGCCATTATACTTATTTTTGAAAGAAATAATTGTGGTTATTATTTCTGTCATGAGGTCATCTAACATAGCCATCCTTAAGGTTTCAAACTACACTTCCAGGTTTTCCATGCAGGAGTCTTTAGCTCCTTCATATTATAATCAGGTCCTCGGCGAGGGTGGGAGTGGTCATCACTCTTTCATACTTTCACTTGGGATATATTTAAGGCACAGTGTTAACTACATATGTACTATATGCTAAATACATATACAAATCTTGCTTTTCCCACAGCACTAGTGTAGGTCACCATTCCATGATAGACTCCGTTACCTCCCTTTGGAAAAAGTAACAAAGAGAATTATTAAATCGTGATCACAGGCAACTCTCATATGGTCCCCACACTGCTGGTTTTGTGAAATTCAAGTTATTATCACCTCTCCAGGCTAAAGGAATAGCAGGGAATAGGCAGAGAGGAGAGCGGTGCAGGTCTGTGGAGCTGAGCTCTCAGAAAATGCTCATCTTAGCTCTAGGAATCCTTAAAGGGGGAATCTCATTAAGTAAAAGCAACCTTTCAGTGTTCCCTAGACTAAACTGTGAAACATTTTTGAAAAGCAGAAAATCCTTATTTATGGCAGGAATGTTTGAAATTCAAAAGATAAATGCCATTCGGAATGCAAGCATGTTCTAGGTATCTAATATGTAATGGGACACAGCTGTGATAACAGCCACTGAACCAGGGGCCTCTCTATATCATGTCATTAGTTGACTTGTTATAAGCTGATCTCCTGGCCCTTTTTATAAGGGCCACTGGGGTAAAAAATAAATATATCATGTACTGAACATCTGTGGTTCTGTCACAAAGCACCGCTAATATCAACTTTCAAGCTCATATCTTGGGCTACACATGACACCCTTTTAAAAATGGATCTCAACAAAATGTATAGATTAGGAACTCATGGTTCTTTATTTCCAAAGGACAAAGGATACAAGAAGGCCTGAGCTATACTTTGGGCAAAACTAATGCATCCTTTTTTCTTATTGTTTTAGTGTATTCTTTTGGGTTCAAAACCGTATGTGTACTCTAGATAAGATTCAGATGAATATTTTATATGTGAGATGTTAAGTGAGGAAAGAAATGCCAAGTGTCCAATCTATTGACTTAGAAAGTCATCAAAATCATGAGTCAGCATTTAAGAACATGCAATTATTAGTTGCAATTCCTGTCTAAGCCTTTTTTTTTTTTAACAAACCTATCTGGTCATATGAGAGGTTCTTTCACCTCTTCATGATCAAATAAAAAAATAATGCTTGTCTCATTTAAAAGGAAACAGGCGAAGTAAATACAATATTTGAAATAATTAGAATATTATACCAGTTATAAAATATTTCAGAAAAAATGTGAACATCATTAATCTATATAATGAAATAGTTCATGATATTAAACACTAATACAGTGTTGAGAGGCTTATTTTTGTAGAGAAGGTATAGGGGGAAGGAAGAAATCCAGTAAGGAGGCATTATAAGTAATCTAGGTAGAATATGATGGAACCAGGGTAGCAATGAACATGGTAAGAAGTGGGCGGATTCTGATGGATTTTGAAAGCATATGTTTTTTTGAAAATGCTGATGGATCATATGTAAAGGTGTGAAGGGAAGAGAGGAGACAAGGATGATTCCAAAAGCTTTGATCTAAATAAGCTGGAAGGACAGAGTTGGCCTTAAGATGAGGATGTCTGCGGGTTACCAGACCCGTATTAGCAACTAACAACAAGGTCATATGGGTGAGAAGCAGAATGCTACTCAAAGTGGTCCAACTTTACCCTTAGTGGTTTGTGGAAGGATCTTAGGAGTGAGATGGACAACATTTATCTAATTAAGCAAAAATTTTTGACAAGTGATATTACTTTTCTATTTATAGAAGTGGAGTTCTCTTTCAAATACAGTTCAGGACAGGAAAACCAGGGCTTAATTTAAGTACATTGTTAAGCTGTAAGAATCCTGGTGATAGGTGGTTGAACTAACTTCCTGAAAGTAGTAAGTTGTTTATAGACAACTGGGAAAACCACTGTATTGGAAAGTCCTGGGTTCAAATTCTCCTTAGCCACCTAAGCTAGATAAATGGGGCTAGAAATCTAAAGTCTTAAAACAGCTTTTCCTTCTATCAATAAGGGTAATAATGCACAAAGTATAGGGTTGTTTTAAGGCTTCAATGATACCTATAAAATACCCAGTACAGTGTTTGGCAAATTGCTGGTACTCCACACTTAGTTGCTACTTTACATAACACATATTCTGATTTTTGTGTCCGTTCAACAGTTCCTTTAGGAACTGGAAGATACACACAAATATATACAAAATAGTTAATGTCCTCCAATCCATAGGAAATAATAAAACAAAATAATAAATATGAAACTACTAATAGCAGAGAAATGATTATTATCTGAAGATATACATATATAAATTTTTAAAACTTTATCCAGTGTTCTAAAAATTATAGCAAATGGTAATATAAATATCAGTATTACATGTGAGATCCATATTTAGAATTTTTAAGTACTTCTCAAGAAGATAAACTTATCTCCCAATTAAGTGTATATGCAGGTTGACCCATATAAAGAATGGTGGCTTATTCCTTTATATCTAAATTCTCTGATAAATTTCTCTTTTTGAAACTCATTTCAATAGTTTTTTACTTGTAATAGAGAGAGTGAGCAATGTCTTTTAACTTTCACCACTAGGTGATATTCATAAACATGGATGTCCTAATAAATATCAGCAGACAGAGTAGTAAAACCTGGCATACTATTAAGTCATCAGTGCTAAATTATGGCTATTTATCTTTAGAAAAATTTTAATTTCTGCTTATAAAGATTATTATGAACATTTCTAAAATTTTGACATTTCTTAATTTGTTGAGATAGTTTCTTCCATGATAATTACTATCAGTGATTTCAGTGTATTCTAATTTCATATAATTTATGTGGTAACTATCTATAAATTTGTATATTTAACTAAATAGAATCCTTCATTACATATTAATATTTAAAAAGCTTGATTGATTAGTAGAAGAGTGAATGGGCATACTGATGAGTAAGACCTATGTGCAGTTTCACTAGACAGATGTAAATATCTGTTCTTATCCCACCAGTGTAAGTTCATATATTTTGACTAAATGCTTTATACAACCCAGACACATTCAGCTGGGAAATCATTAAATTTCTCATGGAACTCTAATTTGTGCATAATTTTCCTTTTTCCTCTTTGTGGAAATACTTGAGATAGTATTCTGTTTTTTAGCATCTAACGTCTCTCCTTTAGCAATAATAATTTAAAAATAGATGAAGCTATTACTCATAACTTGGCATTATCTGTGAGTTTGAGTTTGAGATAAATCTGTTTCATTGGGTGATTTCACTGAGCTGCTGATGCTTGTTGAAGTATCCTGGCAGCTGGCTTTGCCTGCCTTTTCTTGGCCAAACCAATCAATTTCATGCTGGTTGCTTAAAATCTTTAAGATCTCCTACTATCTTGAAAATAGTAGACACATCTTAATCATCACTTTAACCACAGTGCACCCAGCATAGTACCTGGCTCATCCTAAGTGCTCAGTCATCACTTAGGCAACAGAAAAAACAACAACAACAAAAAAAAAACAAAAACAATTAATCAAGTGTGTTATTTACTGGCAGAGAAAACCAGGAGTTACCTAAAAGTTATTTTGATCTTCAAGACTGCATTTGTTGCTCATGCTCCAAAAGTTCATTAAATATACTAACTACTAAGTGTTGGTCACTTATTAGTAGCAAGCACTCTACAGGGTATTACAGGCATTGGTTCTCATCTTTACCCCATCTCAATGGAGAGGTAACCATTATTTAATAGGTAAGATAGTTAGAGTAAAACTACGCAAGTTCAAGCAATTTAGTAGAAAAAAGACTTTCTCATCTCAAATCTGTTAGATTTTATAAACTTTTTATAATTTCACTTTTTCTGTGCTATACATTCTTCCTGAGCTTTGTATATACACACACATGCACATACACACAAAAATAGCAAGTTGTAAAACTTCATTCTTTATCTAGCTGTTTCATATTGGGACGTCAATAAGGACATCTATCTTTTTTTTTTTAAAGATTGTATTTATTTATTTCACAGAGGTAGAGAGATCACAAGTAGGCTGAGAGGCAGGCAGAGAGAGAGAAAGGAGGAAGCAGGCTCCCCACTGAGCAGAGAGCCCGATGCAGGCCTCGATCCCAGGACCCTGAGATCATGACCTGAGCCGAAGGCAGAGGCTTTAACCCACTGAGCCACCCAGGCGCCCAGGACATCTATCTCCTATCTGCAGTAATAAGAATTTATGAAAATAGCTTAGAATGGAAGATATTTTGAGGAAGATTGATGGGATTTATTTTTTAAACTATTCAGAAATAAAAATTTCCAACTAGATCAAGTTTTTCTACCTTATCAATTCAAATCAACAAAGATTCTAAAATTCTAAAATTTAGTTCTTTATTGGGAGTTAATGGCATATTAGGCAATGTATTTCAGATGTCAACTATGAAAAACTTTTTGAAACTATTTTAATATGGAAGGAAAAGAAAATAATCCTTACTCAATGAAATAGAAATAGAGAATCTTTTTCCCTGGCATATTTGAAATCTGCATAACTGTAATATGTATTCCTTAGAGGATATATACACAACCTCCACAGATGGAAAAAGATGGACAAACTCTGCTGAAAATCTGTATTCTAATAACAAGATGAAATGAACACATAAAAGCACATGAGACAAAACATTTTTCTTTACTCTCTGTAGAGAGCATAACTTTTGGCATTTAAAATGTTCTCTTGGAAATATAATAAACTTAATGAAATGTACTTTAAAAAACAACTAATATTCTAATAATAAAAGATGAGTATTTCCTAAGTAACTAAATTTTTTTTTCCTTTCAGGGGTTTGTTTTTATTTCTTGTCAGATTAATAAGCAGATTAATATGTAATAGGCATGGAGACACTACAAAATTTTGGGAAGTCACACGACTTCTCAAGGTCAAAGTTCATTATGTGTATTTTTGTTTTTCTTACTAGCTGTTTTTGAGGAATCATAGAGAACTGCCTTCAAGTTTTATTCTTGAAGGACAGTTCCTCAAACCTCCCTATGGCCTTTTTTCTCTTTTTTGAGTATAGTTGACACACAATGTTATATTAGCCTCAAGGGTACAAGGTAGCAGTGACTCAAATTCTCTATGGTAGGTATGCTAATATCATCACAAGTATAGCTATCATCTGTCATCATACATTGCTATCATAATATCCCTGATTATATTCCTTATGTTGTGTTTTTTATTTCCACGACTTATTTATTCCATAACTGGGAAACCTGAGTCTCCCACTTCCCTTTACCATTTTGTTCATCCTCCTGGCCCCTTTCTTCTGGCAACCATAATTTGTTCTCTGTATTTATAGCTCTATTCTACTTTTTGTTTGTTTATTCATTTGTTTTTTAGATTCCACATACCAGTGCAATCATGTGGTATTCGTCCTTCTCAGTCTTACTTACAGTATTTTAAGTAATCACAAAATCTTTGTTTCACATCACAACATTGTCTTTGGTTAGAAGTTTATTATTTTAAGTCTATATGAAATTATTGTTAAAATATTCTTTTGTCAGAGAAAGGATTCATGTAAATAAAACCACAAATGAGAAAGGAGATTATTCAGCCAACAACACAGAAATACAAACAATTATAAGAGAATATTATGAAAAACTATCTGCCAACAAATTGGATAACCTAGAAGAAATGGATAAATTCCTAGAAACATAAACTACCAAACTGAAACAGAAAGAAATCGAAAATTCAAACAGACTGATTACCAGCAAAGAAATGAACTTAGGAATCAAAAAACTCCCAACACACAAAAGTCCAGGGCCAGTTGGATCCATAGGTGATTTCTACCAAACATTTAAAAAAGAGTTAAAAAAGAGTTAATACTTATTCTCAAAATATTCAACATATGGAAAAAGAAAGAAAGTTCCAAATTCATTCCCTGATACCAAAACCAGATAAAGACACCATAAAATAAAGAACTGCAGGCCAATACCTCTGATGAACATAGATGCAAAAGTCCTCAAGAAAATACTAGCAAACCAAATCCAAGAATACGTTAAAAAAATAATTCACCATGGTCAAATGGGATTTATTCCTGTGTTGCCAGGGTGGCTAATATTCACCAATCAATCAACACAATACAGCACATCAATAAGGAAAGGATGAGAACCATATAATCATTTCGGTAGATGCAGAAAAAGCATTTGACAAAGCACGGCATCCATTTATTATAAAAACCCTCAACAAAGTAGGGTTAGTGGGAATGTACCTCAACATAGCAAAGACCATATATGAAAAAACACACAGCTAACATTATCCTTAATGGGGGAAAACAGAGCTTTTCCACAAAGGTCAGGAAAAAGACAAGGATCTTCACTCTCACCACTTTTATTTAACACAAGACTGGAAGCCCTAGCCAAAAAATCAGACAACAAAAATAAATAAAAGGCATCCAAATTCCTAAGGAAGAAGTAAAACTCACTATTTGCAGATGATGACACCATATATAGAAATCCCGGCAGACTCCACCAAGAAACTGCTAGAACTGATAAACGAGTTCAGTAAATTCGAAAGATACAAAAATCAATGTACAGAAATCTGTTGCATTTCTATATCACAGTAATGAAGCAGCAAAAACAGAAATCGAGGAAGTGATTCCATTTACAATAGCACCAAAAGTAATGAGATACCCAGGAAGAAACCTAACCAAAGAGGGGAAAGACCTATATTCTGAAAACCATAAAACATTGATAAAAATGAAATTCAAGATGATGCAAAGAAATGGAAAGACATTCCATGCTCATGGATTGGAAATGTTAAAATGTCTACACTACCCAAAGCAATCTACACATTTAATATAAATCCTATCAAAATATCAACCACATTTTCACAGAGCTAGAACAAATAATCCTAAAATCTGTATGGAACCACAAATAGCCAAAGCAATCTTAAAAAAGATAAGGAAAGCTGGAGGTATCACAATTCTGGACTTTAAGTTATATTATAAAGCTATAGTGATCAAAACAGTATAGTATTGGTACAAAGTAGACATTCAGATCAATAGAACAGAATAGAAAACCCAGAAACAAACCCCCAACTATATGGTCAATTAGTCTTTGACAAAACAGGATAAATACTCAATAGGAAAAAGAAATGGTGTTGGGAAAATTGGACAGCAACATGCAAAAGAATAAAATTGGACCACTTTCTTACACCATACACAAAAATAAATTCAAAGTGAACTAAAGACCCAAGTGTGAGACAGGAAACCATCAAAATCCTAGAAGAGAACACAGGCGGTCATCTCTCTGACATCAGCCATAGCAACATTTTTTTTTTCTAGATATGTCTCCTAAGGTAAGAGAAATAAAAGCAAAAATACACTATTGGGACTATATCAAAATAGAAAATTTCTGCACAGTGAAGAAAACAATCAACAAAACTAAAAAGCAACATACTGAATGGGAGAAGATATTTACCAATGACAGATCTGGTAAAAGGTTAGTATCAAAAATATGTAAAGAACTTAAAAATCTCAACACCCAAAAAACAAATAATCCAATAAAAATGGGCAGAAGACATGAACAGATATTTCTTCAAAGAAAACATGCAGATTGCCAATAGACACATGAAAAGATGCTCATCATCACTTGCCATCAGGGAAATGCAAATCAAAACTACAATGAGATAACACCTTATACCTGTCAGACTGGCTAAAATCAACAAACAAGAAACAACAGATGTTGGGTAGGATGTGGAGAAAAAGAAAAAGGAGCTGTCTTGAACTGCTGGTAGGGATGCAAACTGGTACATCCACTATGGAAAAGATTACGAGAGTTCCTAAAAATGTTATGGTCTAGTACTTGCACTCCTGGGTATTTACTCAAAGAACAGAAAAATACTAAGTGAAGGGGATACATGCACCCTATGTTGTAAACTAGCTAGAATTAAAAACTTAAAAAAATATTTTGCCACTGATTTCTTCTTATATCTCTGTCCATTTTTCTTTAATCTTTATAGACATTCTTTGCTTGACTATCATTTTATTATTCTTACTTATCTCTTTATCTTATTATTTTTTTAAGTAGGCTACACACCTAGCATGGAGCTCAATGCAGGCCTTCAACTCACAACCCTGAGATCAAGGCCTGACCTGATATCAAGAGTCAGTTAACTGACTCAGTCACCCAGGTACCCCACCCATCCTTTTATTTCCTAGGTGCTTTTGAGTCTTGTTCTTGCTCAAGTCTCAGCAGAATAGACCAGCATATCCAACTGACTATTAGACATTTCCATTAGACTTTCACAGGGACACCTCAGTGCTGGCTCAAAACCAATATATATACAGAAGTGTGTGTGTGTGTGTGTGTGTGTGTGTGTGTGTGTGTGTGTGTGTGTGTGTGTGAATGTGTGTGAATGTGTGTGTGATGAAAGGAGCCAGAGTAGCTACTTATATTGAGAGTTGTTCCACATTACACATATGACTTGTAATTTTGAAAGAACTGGGGCCTAAACCAATCACATCAAACAGAGTATTTCAGCACTTGACCTCATGTTTTAATATTTATTCGTATATATTTTATTTCATTTTTTATTTCCCTCTAGACAAAACAAAATCAGTATGATTATACTGGAAATGGGGTACAATGACTTTTCAAAGCACTTCCTTGATTACGTATGCTATCTCTCATTTATTTACTCCTCACAACAATCTATGTGAAGTATCTACCTCAGAAAGGATGCAAGGGCTCCAGTTTAGTCCAATAACTGCCTTAATTCATTTTTTAAATAAAATTGGGAATAAATTACTCAAAAGAATAAAAAATAATAATATAATACATTTTAATATATATAATATATAATAAGTGTTTTATAAAAAATATAAAACAATAGCTATGAGAAGTGACCCATTCTGAGGATCAACTCAAAGACTGGGAGCACAGAGAGCCTTTTTTGACACCCATTCCAGAACTCTTCCTACCTTGACATATAGCCTGTCCTTTAAAGCTAGTTCTTGGACAAAATTGTGAACAAAGATTTTCTTTCTTTTGATTTGTTATAATTATTTTTTTCCTAATGAGATGAAAATAAAACCCAATAAGAGGCTATTTCTGGATCATAACAAATTTTCAAGATAAATGCTAATTATTAATTTATTTATTTTTAAATATTTATTTATTAGAGAGAGAGAATGGGAACAAGTGGGGGAGGGGCAGAGGGAGAGAATCTTCAAGCAGACTCCCTCCTGAGCACAGAGCTCAATGCCCCTCAATCTCAGGACCCATGAGATCATGACCTGAGTTGAAACCAAGACTGGAAGGCCTAACCAACTGAACAACCCAGGTACCCCCAAGATAAATATTCTTAAATTAGCATTGATTAATAGTAAGCACAATCTTTCAAAGCTACTTTAGAAATATAGGGGTTTTGTTTGTTTATTAACAAGAAAAGTTGGGATAACTAACTCTCTAATAAGGCAATTCAGGTTTCTAGTTCTTATCAGCATTGCTCAAATCATGTGAAATTTTGATTTCAATAGAAAAAAAATATCATATGATCTGTATGCCAGGCAGTCAGTCAAGATTTTACAATAATATGATAACCACCTTTATACATCTCTCTTTTCAGCATTACTTGTTTATTATGAAAAGAAAAGTTTATTATGAAAGAGTCTGGCCAGTGGTGGTAAAATGTTTGCCTCTGAGAACAGAGCATCTTTTCCTTTTAGATATGTTCATCTATTCAATTTCTCAATGATTTGCACATATTGCCATTATTCCCGAAGGACCTTCCATGTTTAATTTAACCCTTAAACAGTAGAGCACATTTAAAAGTTAAATCATTATACTTTCTGTGTTTTGAGACTAAAAATATTCTGCTCGGGGCAAATAAGAATAATAAAGATTTCTGTCGAAGAAGCATTTTTTGGTCTTGGAAAGATACAGTGAAGATGGCACAAGTTAGCATTAAATGGCTATTACTTTCTTAGAATTTATATGCTTTAGTTAACACCATATTTCCTTTTCAGCTGCTTGTTGATATCCCTACTCTTGTGAACACCCTCTCAGAGAAGCCAGCAAGAAAGAAAAGCACAGTCCTTCAGGCACCTGTTTGCTCCATGAATTGTAGCTGTGTTAAGGATCAGAAATGATGATGGGATGAAATTTAATTTGGACCCTGGAATCCCCCCGTCTTCATCTACTTGTCTTCCATAGAGTTATGGCTTTAAGTTCACATAAAAGTTCTGAATAACTGTAAGGACAGTCCATGGTTCTGTTCTGCTTTTGTTCAGCTTATAGCTCCTGTTACAGATCTGTAATCTGCCTCCACCCCAAGATGTGACGGCTGAAAGGCATCATTCATGTGTTAAACGATGTGGAAGGCTTCGGGCACGTGAGGACATATCACTGCAGAGTGATAGTCCCAGATGCACAGGTATCTGCTTCGATTTCAAATCAGAAAGAAAGAAGCTAAATTACCACACAAGTAAAATGCGCCAGGAAAATTACAATGTATATATTCACCCATAATCTCTGAGCCTGACTCGGACCTCACTTGTTCCCTGAGAGAAATAAAAGGGTGAGATTTCCATTTTCAGGGTTTATTAATCATACAAGTGAAATAAGGAGGGCAGGATTCATCATAGTGCATTACTGGAACCTTACTCCACTATTCTGTGGTTGATTTTTTTTTTTTAAGATTTTATTTACTTATTTGGCAGAGAGAAACACAGCAAGAGAGGGAACACAAGCAGGAGGAGTAGGAGAGGGAGAAGCAAGCTTCCGGCTGAGCAAGAGCCTGATGTGGGGCTGGATCCCAGGACCCTGGGATCATGACCTGAGCTGAAGGCAGATGCTTAATGACTGAGCCACCCAGTTGGCCCTTGTGGCTGATTTTCAATACACTTTATCATTCTAACTCACTTCACTGATGTTGCAAAGCACCTTCCTCCGTGTTCTGAAAGAGTTAATGCAAATTCTTCTGGTAACTACTTTACTTCCAGGCTACATAATTACATGACAGCATATATTTTCCATAGAGACAACATCAATATGTGTTCATATTTTAATAACAGTTGCAGCTTTGTGCCTTTTCTACCTTTATACTGAAACATTTGCTTCTTCAGAAATGCTAAAGATTGACCAGCTATCTTTGACATGAGATGGTCCAATATCATATCCATACCTTCTGTTCCTAAATTCCAGCAGAACCATAAGGTGGATAGAGTAAATGTATTTCAAAATCAGAAATATAGAAGATTTAGAAATATTGTCTTATCAATGTCAAAAATTAGAGTAGATTCTAAACTTAGCCAAAAGGAACTAATAGTTCTAGGATTCATTTTTTTAAAAGGATGTGTTGCTTATTCAAGATGTATTAAAGATATTTTTTTTTCTACTAACGGACACTGTTATTTCATTCCGTGAGACAGCAGGCCACAACACCATTGGCCAGCAGGCTTCTAAAATCCTTTATTGGACACAGTTGATGGGTATACATAAAGATACACTTAATGACTAATATTATGCTAGTAATGAACCTCTGAATTGTAGTCCCAGCATTAGAAAGATAAATAAAAAAAGAAAAATTATAATTGGATTTCTAGTTCAATCCCTTCATGTGATAGATGGTGATTTTTGACCAGAAGAAAAGAAGGGATTTGCCTTTGATCATCAGATTAAGTGGATGATAAAAGCCATTCTGTCTAAAGCTGAGGATGGGCATCTTTTCATTATACTGGATAGTCTCTAAGATGTTATTCTTCCTTACATAAATTAGTGGTCCTTCAATAGGACACCTAAGTAACACTAAGTTGAGTTCTTTTTCTTTTCAATAATATTATTTCATTGTCATTTTTTAAAGGTGTGGCAACTATGAAATACCCAGAGTGGTATCAAGCACCTAGAAAGTCCTACATATAAGTGTTAGTTTCCCTTACCCTTGTATTTTTTTAATGACTTAATTCCCATAAAAATATTAATTTATTCATTATTATGAACAGGAACTATTTTATGAATAGAAATTTAAACAGATTATGATTCTGACAAACGTATCGAGGTTATGTAAGAAATCGCAGTGTTTTTAGGAAATTTACACTGAAGTAGCTAGCGGCAAAGGGGGCACACCATGTGCAATTTACTTTCAAGAGGTTCAGAAATAAATAGTATTCATACAAAGAAGGAGAAGGAGGAGAAAATAATAAAGCAATTGGGGTAAAATGTTAACTTCCAAGGCATCTGGGTGAAGGTATCAGCTTAAAAGGTGTACTATAATACTACTTTGTAAAATTGTAGTATTTTCATGCACGTCAACAAATCACATCTTATGATAGAAATTGTACACCTACATGCAGAACTCTAGTAGGGTAAATTGAAAGAGGAGGGAAGGTTCTGTTTAAGAATCAGGGTCAGGATAATGTTCATAGAGAAAAAATAAGTTTAAATGGAACTAGAGAAAAATATTAAAAATCTGCATGCTTGGAACAAAAAAAAAATCAAGTTTGGGAAGATATTCAAAAAGGAAATACTAGAGCAATACTAGGACCCAGAGAATGGAAGGACATCTCTCTCAACTGACATAAATTGAGAGAAACAGGATGGCATTTACCTAAGTGTCAAACTAAGGTTAGTTAGTCCAATAATTCTAGAACTGATGGTCCTTCAATGTCAACTATCTTACAACCAGGAATCCAAGTAGAAAAAGATGAAAGTCCCGAAAAATTATTTCTTGGGGGTTGGGTTTATGGCTTGAAATTTTAAAAGTGCCATGTTAGACTTGAAAATAATAATTACAGATGACATTAATACTCATATAAATCCAATGATGTTATTTATTTCATTCTTTCATTACAATTAAGTCATTCGAATGCCAAGAATTTTATTCATTGAGTTTACTCCCTGCTCTTTTTTAATAATACTTCTTAAAACACAAATTGAATGAAGTTACTCTTCCACTCAAAGTGTTTATCTCCATCCAACATCCCATTATGTAACATTCAGATTGCTTGGTCTTCCTTGACTATTCAACCTGACTTCTTGTTACCCCTTAAACAAGATCAATTTCCTCCTTTCAGCCTAGCCTTCAGGAAACTCAACTCCAATACTGTGATATGATATACATACTTCTTTTTCTTTATGTTTATCTGATTTATTTCTATTTTTCAAAGTACATTTAACTCTTCTTCAAAGGTTTCCCTAAAATATCTAACTAATTCAATTACATAGTGTCTTAGGTAAATTTATTTGTTTCATATATATTGGGTTTTCTTTTAAGAATTTATTTGTTTATTTCAGAGAGAGGGTGCAGGAGCACAGGCCTGAGTGTGGGGGTGGGGGAGGATGGGTGGAAGGGGGAGAAGCAGGCTCCCAGCTGAGCAGGGAGCCAGATGTGAGCCTCATTTCCAGAACCCTGGGATCATGACCTGAGCCAAAGGCAGATGTTTACCTGACTGAGCCGCCCAGGTCCCCCTCATATATATTGTCTTTAATTCTATACTTAGATTGCAAATTCCTGCATGGCTCAGGCACATATGGCATGCAGGTAAAAGAGGCATTCAAACATATTTGCTGACGTCTTAACACTTTTTATACATATCTCAGTGGAAAGAAGTTGCTAAGAAGTAAAATACTTTTATTTAAATGAATACATATTAGTTCTTACTTTTTTATCTTGGAATCTCAACATAATTAAAAGAGGACTATTACAATTCATCACATCATTTATTTATAAATGCTATAACCAGGAATTTTAGAAATTGACAGTAAGTGTGGTGAAAAGAGTATGAGGATCTAAAACATCTGAAAAGAAAAATCAGTAGCATGTGACAACTTCTTAAATGTAGAAGGTGAACCAAAAGTGCTTCCTAGTGTTAGATTAGAATCTGGTGAACTAGGGAAATGATGGTTATCTTGGCAGAAAGGAAAAAAATAAGGAAAGAAAATTGTTTGAGGGAGAATATATTTAATTTTGAATGATGAGAATTTCCATTAAATATTCATTCATTCATTCATTCATTCAGTAAACATTTGAGTGATTACAAGGTGCTGGAAGGCATTGTTCTAAGTCTGAGAAATACAAATATGAACATCAGAGAAGGTTCACAGCCTCATGAAATTTATATTCTTCCTAACAATTTAACATAAAGATACAAATAGGAAATTATTATTGATTTCCAGGAAGGACTTGCTGTCACATGAGAGCAGAAACCAAACCTTAGTATGAATGAGAGAATGAAAGAAGTATTACACCACAAAATGTGTGTGTGTGTGTGTGTGTGTGTGTGCATAATCTTAGACTGAAAATTAGGAAAAATAGGATTGAAATCTTGAAGATCACACACTTATGTGCATATTATTATTGCTGCTTCTGTTATTTCATCCTTTGTAACTTCCTCTAAGATGAAGGAAAACCAATACAATTGCACAAAAGGCAAAGAAAATGAGCCAGGAGCGTGCACGCTGAAGATGTTAGAGGAGAAGGAGATTTGCTTGAGAGCACATTCCATAAAGATTCTGGAATCAGTGAGGGTTAGCAGATACAAAGCGAGGAAATTAGACTTAAAGAAGCTGGATTTGGGGTGGAGGGGAGGAGTATTTTTTTTCTTCTTCTTAACCTTTATGGTCTTGAAAGTGAGGGCAGTGTAAGAGGAGGAAAAACACACTCTGCTATGTCTCCTCTAACCT
Organism: Ailurus styani; assembly: GCA_002007465.1. Lineage (NCBI taxonomy): Eukaryota > Metazoa > Chordata > Mammalia > Carnivora > Ailuridae > Ailurus > Ailurus styani. The sequence continues at coordinate 4,933,973 of LNAC01000010.1, read as the reverse complement.
CAACACTCAACTCACAAAACATTTCCCTTCTGGTTACCAAATGTGTAACGCATGCCATGCAATTCTGACCTCTGAGCTGGGTGTCCTACAACGGAATTCAGTTCTGATACTATCTACTTGGAGTTAGCATTGGACCCCACAGGTTAAGGGCTTAGTCCCCCTGCCCTCTTTTCAGCTGCTAATCTCAACCCAGGTTACTACCTGTGATTGTGTCCCCCCAGCTATAAATCAGAGATTCCCACCACTTCCTCCTTGGGTCCAACTAATTTGCCACTGTAGCTCATAGAATGCAGGAAACATTTCGTCACTAGATTACCAGCTTCTTATGAAAAGATACAACGCAGGAACAGCCGGATGGGTGAGATGTGTGGTGCAAGGTGTAGCTGAAGAGGCGCAGACCTTCCACCTTCTCTCCTGGCATGTGTGTTCACCAACCCAGAACCTTTCTAAATCCCATCTTTTGGGCTTCTAAGGAGGCTTCATTATGTAGGCAAGATTGATTATATCATTGGCTCCTGGTGATTGAACTCCGTCTCTAGCCCCTCTCCCTGCTCCTGGAGTTGGGGGTGGGAATAGGGGAACTGAAAGTTTCAAGCTTCTAATCACAGGGTTTGGTTCCTCTGGCAACCAGAGCCCATCTCTGGGGGTTTTCTAAAAGCCAATTCATTATTATGAATAACAAAATATGCCTTTATTACTCTCATTACTTGAGAAATTCTAGGGGCTTTAGGATCATTGTGCCCTGAACTGGGACCAAGGCCAAATGTATTATTTCTTATTATAAATCACAATAGCACAGAGAGAAAATCATCTGTGGAGAATGAGGGCATGAAGGATGAGATTAGGTTTGCAGAAGAGTAGAGGTGGTAAGAAAGATATAGGGCAGAAGGCCCCTCAGAAACCTTCTGACAGATGACTGAGAAGCAAGGACCAAGTTTACTAGGGATGGCATATGTTAGAGTAAATGTTCCAGCAAAGCCCCTCTCTGTCTCCAAGGCTAAGCATTTATTTTTGTAGCCACATGGCACGAATCACAGGATGACAGAAAGAATATGAGGATAGAAGAATGGAATTGGAGTTGGGAGACATAAATGAAAGTTTGATCTCTTGATGAAATGTTGGAAAAGCTCCCGGGATCTCAGTTTCTCCAGCTGTAAAATGGGGGTGGGTGAACCTCAGAACTGAAAGGCCCTAAGGTGCTTTTTTTAAATCAGTGTTCCCTATTTTAGTCTGCGTTCATTACATTCTATAGGATAGTGAAAAGTGGGCAAGATGGAGATTGAGAATAAACTAAGACAGACAGTCCAGTAGTGGAATGATTATTTCCAGAACTGAAAAGTAAATGCACTCATTCAGGGACGAAAACAAGAAGTCACAATTTACACCAAGTTATAACTTCACAGATTTTTATTTTGCAATCTGCAATTCTTTCTGAACATGTTTGGTTGATAGAGTCACAGATAGATATAATCTTTATGTAGAGAGCACGCTTTTGATCTCACTGGCATACTTTGTGAAAGTATTGAACAAACATCCGAATTTACAACATAATCCTCTACAATTTAGAAGGTGCCTTATCACGTGGTCATCGCATGGCTTTCACAATGTAATCAAGAGAAAAATCAACAAACTCAATCTCACAAACTAAATTAAACGGGACACATTCACGTTCCTCCTTTATATCCTTGTCAAAGATAGAGAGACTAGGAGGAATTTAAACATCATGGCATCATATCTGTCACAGCCATATCTTTCTAGTGGTAGGGAGCTCATTTTTCAGGGCTACCAGTCCATTAACCTTCACAAGAACAAAAATAAAGCAAAACAAAGAAACACTCCCTGGAGAAGTGGCATTGCTCCTAATCTTGCTTATATATCTTACCATGGGGATTTGAAGATGGAACAAAGACCTCTATCACCCCAGGCACACAAAATGATACAGGCACCCTGAAATAAATATATAAAGTGCCTAGTGGTGCATAGTATAGACAAATTTGTAACTTTTGACAAAAATAATAGTGGGGTTATTGAGAGTAACTGTTATCATCTCTGCTGAATTTGTCTTACCTCGTGATTTGTAACTGGGAGGGCCAAAGTATCAACCCCATTTATTTTTTAATGTCTTAGCCTGCTCTTGGTTGCCCTTACCTAGAGTCATTCACTGTATATATCTGGAACTATTAGTTTCCTGATAAATTCATTGTCAGAAAGCCAGAGGCCAATGATAAGATAGGAAATAAGGAGCTCTTGCTTGTTTTTATATGTTGCTGTTTGACTTGGGAGATAATTATAACACAGATTGATGCTCCTATTTTAAACAAGGTAGTAAATCAGCACGAAATACAGGATTTGGGAAAGCCATTTGCCACATAATTATAATTTCTTAAAATCCCTGTGTTCACTGAATATGAGAAGCTGTAATCACGCAATATATAGCAACAGCATTACTCATCTTTTTCTCCATGGAAGACAGTTAAGTAAACCTTAGTTACAAATTTTTATATACTATTAGTTATGAAGTTTAAATACCATTACCTGAAGCAAAGCAGAAACATATGTTGTTTGGTCTGGGATCTAGCTACCAGTGGGGGAAAATACAGATTCAGTAACAAGATTAAAATAATGACTCAGCACACTTCATTTAAAAGTCATGCCTTTTCCACAAATAAAGTTTATTTATCACCAAGAGAGAATGCAAAAGTGTAAGAGTTCCATCAGCATAGGAGAGCAGAAGCAAAGTAGGAACAAAAGAGGGGTGTGGAATCAGAGACATCTGCAGATGGACTCTATCAGGGGTAATATTCAAAATACCTATTGATGACATAGCAGGGACAAGGTCCCCTCAAGAAGGAGGGGTTCCGGTGCAGGACTGCGAAGACCCCCCTTAGGCCAGCATTTATCCTTTGGTTGCCAAACTATGGGAGAGGACAGGTAGAGCTGAGACCCTGGGTTTAGCAGGCTACCCAGGGTACCTGAGAAATGAACCAATGCAGAGGTATTTGTGTAACTCACCTACAGAAGTAGTTAGAACTACTTTGAACTAGTATAGAAGTGGTGCAAGAGTTTAACAACCAACAGTCATTCTGATGCATATTTGTGGAATATTAGCCTTGGGTGACAGCTCTTAACTGTGCAACTTTGGTGATTTAACTAATTTTCCTAAGCCAGACAAGTGAAACAAAAGAGTTGTCTTCTAGCTAATTTTTTGGCTGCTGCTCTAAGACCTTTCCCAGCCAAAGAAAGAATTTAGTCAGCTCTCTTTCCCTTCCCCTATGCCATCCAGTACACCTCCCGCTAGCCTCAAGAGTCCCACAAGACAGCAGAGGGGCTTCCAAATTTAAGCCACATGCAGGTAAGAGGCAAAGTTGATTCTCCATCTGACTTCCAGCTCCCGGGTGAACCCATCTGGGAGGAGAACCGAGAATCTGTAGTTCTAGTTGAAGCATTCTCGGGGCACATTCTGTCTCTTCCTTTTCTCCCCTTTTTGGCTCCATTATTTATTTGCATATAAAGGATGCAATGATATTTCTGTCTTGAGCTGCTTGGAATGTACTATCCCTAATTACGGCATCTTAGAGTAACAATTATATGCAATGAGAATCAGCTTAACTTTGCACAGACTTTGCTGACTACAAAAGACAACTGCTTATTTCTCATTCACCAGAGTTATCAATAATAGAAACACTGTGATCACCTTATCTCAAAGGAGTATCACTGGTGTGTCACATGTGTATACTTTGTCAAGTATAACCTTTCTATATGTTTGAGAGAATCACAACTAAAATCCCATAAATAATTTTGGACTCCTCACTGCTTAAAAAACAAAACAAAAACATGAAAGCTATAGTTAAGAATTCATAAGAATTATCAGAGAAGGAGAAAACAGAGAGAAAATTTAAGGGGTGATTGAAAGAACAAGATTTACTAATAGTAAAGAGAACAGAAAAGTTGTAGACATGAAGATAAAGAAAGGTGAGAAGTCTGCTTATTGTTTAATTTTTCCATTCCCTGTTAAAGGGCCTTGGCTTACAACTTGCCAGTGTAGTATTTTGTTTTAATTGGAAAAAGATTGTCAGTGGAAAACATAAAAGTAATTTATACTTGCAAAATTTTTAGATCAGTGATTTCAACTGTTCTTCACCAAGACCGCTTTTCACTATGCATCTCCACAAGTTCCATATTTTGAATTTTAAGTACAAATTATATCTATCAAATAAAATGGATTTATTTTCTTATTTTTAATTAATCAGAGAATAATACATTAATCAGAAAATTAATCAGTGACTAACACCCAGAGCTACTGAGGAGCAGAAAATAGCTGAATAATGATATCGAAAATATGATATAATTATAACTAAGGTAAAAATATTTCTAGTTTCAAGTATCCTGCATAACCTTTGCAAGCTAAGGTTCAATGTCTGTTAAGTTCTTTGAAATATCAAAATGTGTCAAGGATTCCCACAAGTACCATCTCCAGTGTCCCAACTATTTAAAGATTCCAAATTGAAAGCAAGGGATTAAACTAGTTTTAAAATTATCTCGAATATGATTTATTCCATCTTGAAGAATTTAATTGAGTTATCCAATGTAGCATAACTGTCTAAACGTGACAGAAAAGAAAATTCTGGGCCTCTTTCTAAAGTTTTTTCCCCACCCTTTTCCACGCCCTCTGTCAAAATCATTACTTGGCTCCGAGATGGCAGGAGTAGGAAGCATCCAGCATGTACTCACCAGCCTGGTTGGTTGTGATGCTGACTGCAGCGACCTGTCTCGGTGGCGAGCTCAGCTCTGACACCCCGTTAATGGCATCAATCTCAAAGGTGTAGTTCGTATGTGCCAGGAGGTCTGTCACTGTCACTGTGGTGTTGGTGAGTCCAAACTGTCGAGGGAGGAAGCGGACATTTGGGCTGCATGGCTCACACTGTTTTATATTCCACCCACACTTTTTACATATGATGTTGAAGGTAACATCTTTCCGGCCTCCTGTGTCCAGGGGCCAACTCCAGTCCAGGATGACCGAGGTCTCGTTTATATTAGAGATAACATTTCTTGGTGCAGATGGAGGTCCTGCAAAGTAGTTCAACAAAGATTAATGAGGCTCACTTCTGTTTTCTACTACAAGGGAAATAGATAATTTACAATGGAACTGAAAGAGGTAAATAACCATCTTGTCTCTATTATATACTTTTAATTCATCCTTAGAGAGTCCATGAGATTATAGACACATGGATTCAAGAGTATTGTCCTCCCTAAGCCATGAATGGGGGAGTTTTGACTCAAGGCTGAAGATACATTCACATAGTCCAACAAGGGAATTTACTACTAAATTCAATGCCCTTGTGAATAGTTAGGAAAACTTTACTATTAGTTTTATAAATCTTAGTCCTTTTTCCCTATGACCTATGACCAACACGTAACAAGAGGGAATAGAAATGTAAAAACACAAATCCCATGACTATAACCTCCCCTATCCTGTCAAATGTAATACAAGATCTAAACCAAGATAAAGAAATTTTTCCTTCTTTCTGGGGGTACTTTTGCAGGAAGTGCTTTAAAAACTAATTCATTTTGTGTGATAAATGTTGCATTTGTGGTGAGCAAAGCATGGAGAGTGAAGCAGAGAAAGCTTTCAATTTGCACATGGATAACAGAAGGAAATGGGGCAAATGCTTTAAACAAAAGAATAAAAAAGCACAATAACAAGAATTAAAAATAAAATAAAAGAAACATGGAGGCATGGGTTGCAGCAAAACTACTCACGGGTACAAGCCATGGATGGAGGGTCTTTGTCTGCTCGGAAGTAATTATTCTCACACCTGCAGTTCACTGAACCATCTTCATGAGTAGAACTGTGGGGCGGGCACTTGGCACATTTCATATTACCATCCGCAGCCTTGTAGAAACCTGGTCGGCAAGCTACAAACAAAACGGCTCTTGTAAGATTCTGTGATAATTTTGAAAATGTATTTTTGAAAATATGCAAAACATATTTCAGAATGTTAGGGTATGTATTCATTATGAATAAAAATCCATTTCTCCTCCTCCCAGAACTTACAGAAGCAAATAATGTGGCCCAGTGTAGTTTCTCCACATATACATTTGAATTTGCACCAAATGTTAAGGGGAAAAAAACCCCGAAGATTTAGATTATTTTGGCACCAGAGTGTGAGGAAATTTCCAGCTCATGTTTTCACAGCTTTACTTGGCATTGAACTATTTGTGGAGAAAATACAGCAAAGCCATGTCATCATGTAGCCATTCCCTTTTAAAACATGATGCAATGTGTACACTCTTTGCACTGCAGTTAGCCCTGCATTACATACTTGCTCGGTTTTTATGGGTTTCTGTGTGTACAACTCCATCTCCACAAATTGTAAGCAACTGAAGGAAGAAATCGTGGCTTCGTTATTTTAAGATTCTTGATGCATGGTTCCCAGGAGCTATGTTTTTTTTGTTTTGTTTTGTTTTGTTTTGTTTTGTTTTTTCCCTGCCTTGACAGTGTCATTCCTTAACTTCTACAGGAATAGCTTAAACTGAAGATTTTAATGTATTTCCTGGTCTGAATCTCAAAAACATAGTAAGGTGTAATTTCTATTTCAGTATAGTTCCTTGTCTATATCTCAAATACATGGGAGGTATAATTTCTATTTAAACTGATCTACTTGTGAATTGTTACTAGATTAAAGGTTTTTCTTTTTTTTTAAGATTTATTTATTTTAGGGGTGCCTGGGTGACTCAGTTGGTTAAGCGTCTGCCTTTGGTTCAGGTCATGATCCTGGGGTCCTGGAATGAAGCCAGGAAGGGCTCCCTGCTCTGCTTGGCAGGGAGTCCTCTTCTCCCTTTGTTCCTCCCCTTTTACCCCTCCTCCCACTTCTGTCCTTTCTCTCTCAAATAAAAAAATAAAATCTTTAAAAAATATATTATTTTTATTTTAGTGAGAGACACCAAGATCATGACCTGAGCTGAAGTCAAGAGTCGGCTGCTTAACCAACTGAGCCAGCCAGGTGCTCCTAGATTAAAGCCTTTTAAGTAAGTGTGTCATCTTTTTTTCTGGACATCTCTGCATGACGTTTCTTTTAGTCCAACGAACTGGTGATGAAATATTGATTTCAGCTGCCCATTTAACATTCTTTATCTATTTATTGCTTTTATAGAAATATACCTCTACTATATTAATTTTGCTTAATCTGTAAATTAAATTCAAAATGCTATAACATTTCATGTGATCCAATACCAGAATTACATTGGAACTGAAATCACCGTGAAAATCCTACCAACAAGTCTCTTGACATTGTTTTGAGGATTCAATTCAGAGTCCAAATTTTTTAAGTTTCCTCCAGATTATCTTTGGAAGTCAATGATTTCTTAAATCTCTAGAACTCAACATCAATGCTACGTTGAGATTTGATGGCTTAAAAAACTTATATACAGAATATACCGTACAGATTATCTTTATCACTGAATCTCAGAATTTTCCTATATCAACTTCATATTGTGAATAACAGGTTATTTGCATGCAAGTAAAGCCTGTGTGGACAAATCTTAACTTTCATAATCATTAAATGCATTTTGAAAGTATCACATTATATCCATAACAGCGGGTCTTCTTACTGAATGTTTCTTGAGAAATACACTTGCAAGAAAAATCTATTATTAAGACCCATGATTACAATAAAGATGATAGCATTTATTAATCTAGTCTTGCTGTTTTCTAGTTTCTTCAAGAATGGCTGCACTTGGATTATCTAAATCGCACAATTTTGGTGCCACACTGAGAGCCACTCAGATAAATTCTATTGCCCTAACCAAACATGGATTAGGATTATAAACTTTTGAACATTGTTCTTGAGCACAGGTTAGAAACCACCACTCATATCTCATGTCATATTGCCTCAGAGGAAAATGATATAAAGTATAAACATTTAACTTCTGGTTTCAATTTAGCTCATTGAGTGCCTTTAAATTTGCAAGAGTGCAATGCTGAGTCTTTAAAAGATTGAGTTGCAGTGTTTCGGTGTACTTTGTGTTTTTGGTTGCTTATAAGTTTATCTGTATGTTTTTATTTGAGGTTTTTATGGCTTTTGCAATATTTAGCATAAAGGTATTCATGAAACAATCACTTTTTGTTAATATTATAAATGGCTATACTCTGGGATATTTAAGGAAAAGACAAGACAGTCATATAATCACTTATTAGCTATAGCACAGGACTTCTAATAATAACTTGAAAATAGCTAGAGTAAATAAACCTAGAAGTTAAGAATATGATTCAAACTAGTAACTTGATTTTCTCTAAATATGATTCAATAACCTTAGATACAATAATGTAAAAGGTAGGTAGACACACACACATTCAGTTTAATAAATCCCTGGCAATCATTTATTTACTCTTGTTCAGGCTTTCTGTTAGCCTTGAATATATAAATGTCCCTAATTCTGTGCATCTTAAAAGGGCCTTTGCAATCAAAAGCAAGCAACAGACATTTAACACAGGTTACAAGCAGCAAGCATTCCATTCTGACTGGGCTATTGGAAGGAGCTACACAGAAGGAATCTCATTTGAGTAAGACTGGAAAATATAGTAGAAGCTGACCTGTAAGTAGCCTAATTAAATACACAAATACCAATAGGAAAAAGACAAACTGTCAAGTAGAAGAATATGATGGTTACTGTTGGTTGCATAGTAGACACCTAACCCTGCTTTCTGCTTGCTGATAGAATTTTGATTTTGTTCAGAATCGCAGTCTGCCAAGTACTCCTTTACACAGATATGATTGCAAATAGTTATGGATGGCCCAAGTGATGGCTAAAAGTTGGGAAAAAAGATACAAACAGAAACCTGATGAAAGTCTTTGAAATACCGTTTTTTTTTCCTAAAAAGATCATCCAAATGTAACAGAAGCCACTCTACCTACATTATTCCAGCATTGATTCTGTGCATAATGGTTTACATGTGACAATAAGTTAAAGGACAAGAAAATTAGATGTGTAACCTGCACTTACTTGCTGATTCAGCTAGCACCTCTCTCAAGATTTCTTATAACAACAGAAAAATAACACCCTCTTTGTTTAAGTCACTATGGGCAAGTTCGTCATCCCTATAGCGGAAAGTATTTCTAAAGGATGGGAGACAAGCAGAGAATGCAGTTGAGAGGTAGTAAATAGTATTATAGGCTAATGGAGCTAAAAAGATCCTAATAAATCACATTGGCCAGTGTGTGTAGTACGACTGAGGACCCAGAGGTCTGGGACTTCAGATGACACGCAGCTGGGACAGTCCTTACTCTGCATCTTCTGGTGGTAGCCAGGTGATGTGTTCTGCTTCTCCAATTTGTTGATATTCATGAAATTACCACCATTTGGAGTCCAATAATGGATTGCATAACAGCACCCTAAATTTTGTAGACTTCACTCTTTCTGAAAAACTTTCATAGGTACTATCTCAATTGAATCTCACAGCAATTGTATCAAAGTCATTGGGGCAGATATTAATCTACTCATTTTACAGAATGGATAATTAAAGCACAAACAGAAAAAGCAGCATGCCCCAAGATAATGAAGAATTCAATGGTATAATCCGAAAAAGAGATTTTCCTGCTGTTAATTTTATATAAATCACCTACCAAAAGCAAATTACTCTCTAGAACTATGAATTATTTTCCTGCTAATTCTAAGCTGTTGTTATGACATTGGTGAATACTCATTTAAAACTTATTTAATTAAACAAATGCAATCCTTTCATCATCTACTCTTCGTAAGAAACTGTTCCACAAAGGGTAATGTTTTCTCATTATTCTCTAGGATTTTCTATCTACTTGATATCTATTATTGTTATGGGGAGATGGGCAAGTGTGTTTTGTTGGAAGGGCAGAGCTGTCAAATTCAGGAATAGCACAACTCACGATATATGGGAGTTTTCTTTTCTTTTCTTTTTTTTCCTTTCTTGCTACAAGCTGGATCTTTAAATCTTCTACCAAAATTGTCCAACAAATTTGAGAATATGACTGAGAATAATATATTCATTAATAAAATTATACTGGTAGGAAACACTGTCTTAAAATGCATAAGGAGAAATTCTTTATATATCATACTAACTTTTGAATTTTTCCCATCAATAAGTAATCTCTCTCCAATCTCTCTTCCTTGCAGTCACTCAATTTGTGCTTAGATACCTATCTATTAATTGTATCTTCTTCATCTTTCAAAAAATTCCTCCTGGAAGAATTTGAAACTTTACCTCTAAGGGGCACAAATACCTGTGTTTTAGTATCTTGCTTATAGTGATAAAAGCAATGACTGTAATTTGAGAGCACCTCATTCTCCCTGAATGCAAAACTAGTGATAAAACAATCAGCACATTTCTTTCATTTAAGTATTATTTCAGGGACTGAGAAGGTTTAGCATAAAAAAATCAGGTAAAGGAGTAGTGAGTAATGTTTTCCTTCCTTTTATTACTCAAGGGAAATCTTAGTCAACTTACTGCAGAACATCAAGGAAAAAAGAGTGGACAAAATGGATACTAATTCAGATTTATCCAGTTTTAAGTTTTAAAATTAAAAAAGAAAAAACCTGCTGAATAGTTAAGGCCTCCTGTAGTTCAGGCGAGCTACGAAAGCAATATTCAGCAAAGGGGGTAACACACATATTCAAAACCTCTGCCAAAGTGACGGAATTCTGATTTATAGATTTCTTCAGGTAACCTAGTATATGTGTTCTTCTCAAACACTGGTTAAATTTTTCACAGATTTCAATCCACGGGTAGTAAAACCAAAGAGTAACTATGCAGTTTCATATCATTTGAATGGAAATTACCACCCGAGGTTTTGCGGTCCCAGAAATGTTTTATTCCCCTGCCTTAATGAAGATTTTTGAAGTAACTAAATGTGGCAGGAGCTCTCATCTTTGACTTTGCTTTGATTAATCTAGGTAAGGTGAGCCATAAGCTTAAATTAACAATCATTAAAAACCAGAAGTATCACTTCCTCAAACTCTACCAGATATCAGCATGGATTTATTTACTAAGTAATGAACCTTGTTCATACAATGCTTGGATTTTTTTAATTCACTTTCCTCAAATATGTATTAATCTCCAAAATGACCTAGACACTTTATTGTGTCCAGTCTTACAGTATAAAAGCTGCAGTCCTAGCTTTAAAAAGATCAAATCCATATGGCATGGTTATTTTATTTTATTTTATTTTATTTTTTAAAGATTTTATTTATTTATTTCACAGCGGGAGAGAGATCACAAGGAGGCAGAGAGGCAGGCAGAGAGAGAGGGGGAAGCAGGCTCCCTGCCGAGCAGAGAGCCCGATGCGGGCCTCGATCCCAGGACCCTGAGATCATGACCTGAGCAGAAAGCAGAGGCTTTAACCCACTGAGCCACCCAGGCGCCCTGGCACGGTTATTTTAGAAATGAATCTCCTCTCTTGAAAATGTAAGTGCTAAGATCATTTTCAGTATGACATTTTAATGTCATTTTCATCAAGAAATTCTTTCATTTTTCTTCTTTTAATCCCAAGACTTCAAGTTGTTTTCAGCATCTTACAGGAAGAGCACTGGACTAGGAAGGAGAAAATGCAGGTTAGGATCTAGTCTTTTCTGCTAAATGGGTATTATCCCAAAGTCACTGGCCAAGAGTATTCAAATTTTAATGATGTCCTTGGGACAGTGACTTCCTATAAATAAGTCTCAAGTTCCATTTGTAGTAATTACCATGTGTTCTCAGGTTAGACCCTGAGCAATATAGAGATAGGAGTTACTTCCTATTCATTTTGTATGCCAAGTGTCTAGCACATTGTTCAGCACTTAGCAGTTGATGTGATACATTTTTGAAGTGAATGAGTAAGTTGAACCCAATTTTAGTCCCTACACTTCTGTTTCTTCATTTGCCAAGTGATGGGCATTGGTAACTTTAAAAATTCTTCATGTTGACACGTTAAAAGATTAATACTTTGTGTGCCAAGATTTGTAGGATTCCTAGAACTTTCTAAGTAGCAAAAAGTAGATCGAAGTAACTTCACTTTCCTCGCTGCTTAAGGATTAAAATTCACTACTGAAATTACAAAATCACATAGGGCAACAAGACAAAGAAAGGAGGTTCTCTTCTGACTTAAAAGAAATATTCTTGAAAAAAATGACAGATTTTTACTCTTTTCAGTGTTTTTCTGTATCAGAGCGGTATGTATTCAAAGGGCATGTTGATTTCATGATTGGACGGGTTGAAAAATAAATTAACCACCAAACAAATAATTCCTTATTTCATAGTTTCATCTTAACCAATAGCACAATAAAACCATATTTGATTTTATGTACAGTGCAGATGAAGTAGGGTGTTTAAAATTTTGAAAATCTTAAGGGAATGAATAAAAATTAAAATATTGACATTCTCTTTAACTTTGTAAAATGTTAGAAAATGTTTTTTCTTCTTTAAAGACAAGCAAAATGAGTACAAGATTGAAAATAAAGTTTAAAAGAGAATACATTTCTGTTAGTGTGCCATGAGGCTTTGTCTTTTCCTTACTAATCTAGATTTTAGTTCCTCTATTCTAAGCACCGTGTTACTGAGAATATGCTTGCTCACTCATTGAGCAAACCCCAAAACTTATTGAAGAACTCCAAGATAGACTACAGTAGAACAAAAATGATTAAGTCCTTGCCAAATGTTAATTTGCTATTGAGAACACTAAGAAATGTTAATAAAATAATAGAAGGAAGCCAAAATAATACCAACTTGTAGTGAATGAATTGAAAATATTTTGGGAATCTGCTGATTCCATATTTATGAAAAGGTAACAATAAAACAGGAACTAAATACTACAGGTCAATAAGTGGGTAAAAAAAAATCCAACTATCAGCTTTAGAAAATAACAAAGAAAAGGTACGAAATAGAGAGTATTATGAGCACTGTGTATACAATGAATAATAATTATAAAAAGGCTTCAAGATAGAATCTTGGCCTTATTCCCAAAACACATAGCATACTTTCCTCCAAGTCATAATTGATGGGTTTGAACTACGCTGATACAGAGAATGGGTAAAGTTACCATAGTGAAAGGAAAACAAATGCACTTAGTAAACCATGGTGGCTACTGTTGAAAGAAAGTAGACAGCCTTTCAATTGCAAAGTGAATTTTGTCTCCAGTTGACTAATGTGGTTGACTTTTAAGAGAAAACATGGTCCTAATTAAGGGTTAAAAGGCTCATTTCAATTTGAATTAACTTTAAATTAAAAAGTAAAGCTGTTGGTAAATAGGTCCCTTTTAGTATTCAGACTTTAGCTCCATAGACACAGGACTATATTATCAATTCCCAGCCATAAACACAAACTAATGACCAGAACCAGCACTGACTAAACAGATGATTTCCTGGCCTTGCAATTCCAGGCCTGACAGGGTCTATTTGCTGGTACAAGGTCAAAGCAACTGTTTATTCCCAAAATGAGCTGCACTCCACAATCTTACAGGAACTCTATTCTTTGCCATTTGAATAGAGGTACAATGCTTTGAGGCAAGGCCGAGGCATTTCAATACACTGGAAGTGGCTACGTTCAGTCATTAAACCCAGCCTGCAATGTGCAGCATTTACAAAGTGATCAAGTGTTTCCTTCTTCTGTTCCTTCCACTGTTCAATAAAAAAGGCCTAAGGCAAAATGCCACCACACCATTAAACACAACAGAATCAATCACAATCTGGTGTGGCTCAAAGATAGCTTAGTAACAAGACTTTATTGTGTTTGTTGTTGTTTCATCAGATTTAGCAAGACAGGTGCCAGCAGACCTGAAATATGTCCAATGCACATTGGCCACAAAGAGAAGACTAAAACTGCCCCTATCCTGCGGATGTTACGTTTAGCCAGCTTTTCTCTTGTCTTCCACTTTCCGGGAAGAACTGTGAATCCTCAGAGGAGCACCTACTTGAGCTTTTCTGTCCTTAATGATCAATGCCCAGAGAATGAGTCCAATTAACTAAGTTTAAAAATTCACAGGAATATTATGGACGTAACGAATAGGTAAATACTTAAAGAGGGGAAAAGGGGGATTGTGAATGAGAAAATTATTTTTCTATAATAAAAATAGGGGGGTTTTATTATGGTAAATGTGAAATGCATAGGACCCAAACCTATACTCAGGGCATCCCAAGAGAGCCCGGAAAAGACTTTCAGAATAGTGCCAGAAGTCTTCTGTAGATCGGAACAGCACTGGAATGTCTAAGAAAACTATTCCTAGGAGGGGTTTCAGAGAAGGTAAATCACTTCTGTGTTTCAGAATTACTACAGATTAGCATTTTCCAGCTGCCTGGAACTGTAGCTAGAGCACGGGGAGGTTACCACTCCAACATTTACGTTTATAAACTAATTTTAGAATAGAAGTTCCATAATAGATTTGTAATCACCCAGAGTAGGAGTTTGAGACAAAAATCGTGAAAGCCTTACATGTGATCTCCAAAGGATCTATTGCATGTGAATGCACAAAGAACAATTAGGTTCTGTGTGTGTTTATATACACAAAGATATATTTATGATATTGACAAATTAGAAAGAACAGAATATCTCAAATTAGAAAGGTGGTTAAATTATGCCATAGTCATACATTTTCACAAATAAATTATGCTATATTCATACATTTATCTGATGGAGTTGATGTCTCGCACAGGAAGATGCTCATGCCATTTTTATGGGAAAAAAGCAGGATAAAATAATAAATATGTAATCTTGTTTTTAATTTTTTATTAATGTTATCACTTATCTAATGAACAAAAACTAAAGGGGTTTTAGAAGCGAAATGACATGTACACACAAAAATATCACAATACTTCAGTGAATGCACATTGTGTGTATGTGTGTGTGTGTGTAATTTGAGCTTTAGGTACATGTCATGAAAGTAAGAAACAAACTATGCATATTATATGTGTGGCTTAGATTTATATATCGAAATTACTCTTCCTCTTACTACACACACACACACACACACACACACACACTCACACACACTCTCAACACGGTTCTTATTAGTTCTTGTTTCTATTATACTGCTCTAGGTATTTCCTTTTTCCTCTCCTCTCTTCTTTAAAAAACGCAACATGGAGAAAAATTATTGTTGACTGCAAATATCGATAGCTTCACTAATGTGAATTTCACACTTCTGATCTCAAGTAACTATACCTCACTTGGGAATATTTATACAGAAAATACCACAATTTTTAAAAGTCAGGATTTTAAGGAAAACCTATAAAAGGTAGAAGACTCAGAGGAAAGACAAAAAAATAATTCTGTGGATGCTGCAAGACACAATGCAAAAATATTTGCCATCTTAGTTATACAGTTAATTATTCACTCTCCAAAAGAGAAGATGACCATCTAGAGTTTGAAAAGTGGTGACATCATTATATTTTATCAGAAGTCCTTTAGATTTGCTTTACTTTCTAGGTAAGTTTATTTTAAAATAATGTCCATTTTCTCCTGAGGAAACACCTCTGCAACTTTCAAATTTTTATTTTAACACATCTTGTGATCCTATCAGTTTTCTATCCCACTTTTATCTTGTGAAATTTATTAAAATGACTGTTTGATAACATTGTGGTCAAAAAGTGATAGATTTAAAAGAAACCTATAATGTGTCATTCATATGTTAAATATTCATTTTATGATCACAAAATATTACCAACAAGAAGTGTGTAATTTAAAAGTATCCAATATAAGTTTTGAATACCTTCATGGCTAACATTTGTAAGATAACATAGAAAAAAATGCATTACTATAATTGCAGGGTCTCTTTTTTCATGTCTTTTTATGTTTGTAGTAAATCTTTGTCCCAAGATAAAAAGGGGATTTCTACTCAACATACGCTGAAATTTCATTCTCTAAATGGGTAAGAATGAACTTTACAAAGAAAACATAAAAAGCAAATAGAAGCCCATAAATAGATGTCCATAGGATCAACAAAACCACTAGTCAAATCAGTGTTTCATAAAAATTTCAAACAATCATCTATTTTGAAACTGTTAGGGAGGGCACCTGGGTGGCTCAGTGGGTTAAAGCCTCTGCTTTCGGCTCAGGTCATGATCTCAGGGTCCTGGGATCGAGGCCCGCATCAGGCTCTCTGCTCAGCAGGGAGCCTGCTTCCCCCTCTCTCTCTGCCTGCCTCTCTGCCTCCTTGTGATCTCTCTCCTGCTGTGAAATAAATAAATAAAATCTTTAAAATAAAAAAAGAAAAAAAAGAAACTGTTAGGGAAGACATAAACGTTCATAACTGTCTAGAATAGCATGTCTATATACTTGAATTTTACATAAAATTAGTTCCGTCCTATTCAAGAAAAAATTATTTTCTTCTTGCGTAAAAATATGAAGTTTTCACAGAAAAAAATGTCACTATGAGGTTTCACATGCATATGTCTATTCTAATATGCATGCAAAAAATACAAAATGTCTCTCCTTAAGGTAGAAATAAACTTCACAAAATATAGAGAAGAATCTCATGGGCAGGTGACACAGCAATAGATCATAGTATTTAATGGTGTGATGAAAATAAAAAGGGGTGGGGCACCTGGGTGGCTCAGTCTGTTAAGTGTCTGACTCTTGATTTTGACTCAGGTTATGATCTCAGTGTGGTGAGAACAAGCTGGGCTCTGGGTGTGGAGCCTACGTAGGATTCTCTCTCTCCCCTGCCCTTCCCCTACTCAAGCTCTCTCTCTCTCCAATAAATAAATGAATATTAAATAAAAGAAGAAAAGTAAAAAGACCAGGTTCGAATTCTTTAAAGTGGTAAATTTCTAAATATAGAGGCAATCTTCTTTTTCTGTATAGACTTTATTATCCACAACTTTACATTTGACTTGAGAGATGGATCATTGAATAAAAAGAATAAGAAGATTAAATTCAATTAAATTAATCTAAGTGGAAGAAAGAATTAAAGGGTGAAAGAATGTTAGAAAGATGAGAAAATACGACAGAAGAAACATTAAACTGCACTGCTTATAGTTGGTAAACATGTATCATTTTTCTAGTACAAATAACTGGGACACATTAGAAATCTGGAACATAAGAATGAAGAACAAAAGTAAGAGGATGTCTGCCATTTTTGTCCACTTTATTTGGTCATTTTACATAATTTCAAATTTGGTCACCTGTGCTTAATGTTGTGACCCTTGAAGGGAAGGGGGTGGTGGGGAGCCAGAGAGAGAAAGAAAAGGGGAGAGGGAGGGAAGGATGGCGAAAGAGGTGTGTGTGTATGTGTGCTCCTAATTAAAACCACCGAGTAGATTTTGCAAGTGTTCATTCAAGACAGAGATCATTATATATTCTTTGGAATTATTATTTAGAATTTTGTTGATTGATTTTAGAAATTCATTTAGCCTAACTTCTTATATCCTCCAAATTTAGGGGTTTAGTTCCTGCACATGAGGCTTGAGAAGTAAGGGTTGGTCGGGGGTTAGGACATAAAGTGACATCTTATTCCAGCAGGCTTTGAAAACCCAGGCAGTGTTATATATAAGAGATGAATCTTTAAACTCTACTCCTGAAACTAATATTACACAGCATGTTAACAGACTAGAATTTAAAGAAAAATTTCAGGGTTGGAGGGGAAACCAGGCAGATTGCATTACCTGTTTGCTTCCCCAGATCTAACCACTTGAAGAAAATAGTTCTCACCTCCGTGTAATATAATAAATACCATTTCCTGAAAATCACCTCCATGTCTAGCACTGCACTTGTACTTCACTTCTGTACTTACAACGAGCATGTGAGACAGGTATTATCTACTTTTCCTTGAGGAGATGATTGAGGCTTAATGATATTAAATGCATTGGCTGCTTATCCCTCTATTAAGTGTTGTAACCAGAAGTGAAATCTAAGTCTGAGGATTCCCTCGACACAGATATTTATGTGCTTTGTCTCGGCTACCTTCTCATTCTGTAAAACTTAAAAGTGATCACTAATGCCAGATCAGCAGTGAATCCAGCACCCCAAAATTAACACAAAAAATGTATATGGTATGACTATAAATATAGTAGGCAGACCTTACTGGGCACATAGAGAAACTGTTTCCCTCATTTTGTTGGAGTAACCGTGGGTAGTTTTCTTCAACAATATCTCAGGTCTCCATCTAGTCAGGTGAATAGCTCTGAACTCCATTCAGGTGAATTTCCTCTGATGGAGGAAAATTCTAGTCACTGGGAAGAAGGAATGCTTCATTGCTGGCAGACTGTAAGAAAGGTATCTGTGAGCTGGACGTCTTTGCAGAGCGTGCCAGCTCACCAGAGAACACATTTTCTCCTTTCTCTATGTTATCAGCTGAAACAAGGAACCTTATTGTGTAGGGGGGAAAAGGCATACCCTTAAATAGTTTCTAATCAAAACCTAAAGGGCGAATGCAATTCCACTTTTTTGCTTTAGTCTCCTGGACACTTAGAACTCTCAAGAAGCCTAGGGAAGTAAAATATTCGACTTTATCATTCAATTGCATAGGTAATTTTCACTAAAACATAACAACATATTTGGAGTTCTTCAAAGTGTATATTGAAGAGTAACTACTCAGGATACCAACAGGAGTAAAAAAATAGCACTTTTCCCAAGACATTGAGGTAGATTTAAGGCACCTCAGAAAAGATGCCCAGCCAGGCCTTCCGCACAGCTGCCGATCTGTACTTGTCACTCCAATTGTATATGAGGCCCAACTAAGCAACAACAGATTTAGAAACCAATTTCTTTATTAATTAGGACTGGAAAAACATATATCTAAAATGTCTGCACATAACAGCTGGATCCATACCCTTTTCCTTCTGAGGAAATCTTGGTTTCATAATACCTTCAGTTTATTTGATGATATATAGTAGGGAGCTATACCTAAAACACAGAATACATTTTTGTGACTACACAAAATTCCGTTCATGCTCAGTAATACCTGAAATCGCCTGAGAGCACAATCCAGCACCCATTCTGACCATCTTCACATTGCACGATCCACATGAAATTCTCCACTACCTGTAATCCTTCCTTCCAAAGTGTGCTCAACTCAGTTGATAACTGACACATCTTGTAAAGCAATATAGTTACTAGACTTACATATAAACTAAATACTGAAGATACAGTCATGCTTTCACAAAATGTATGTAACAATAACATTATACTCTTTAAAATTCAACTCCTCTTATATTACTGTGTTGTGAGAGATAAGATAGTGAGCACCTCATGGACTTTTTTTCCCCTTTATTCCTTGGTGCCTACTAGAATGCTTGGCTCATAAAAAGCGACTAATTCATTCTGAGAGAAGAATGAAAGCCTTATTCATCTCTCCATAGCAGTGTCCCATTCTAACATTTCCCATGCACAATTACTAGGTTCAACCACTCATAAACAACTCAGAATAAATTTCCCTTTAAACAATCAGGCTCATGCTATGAATCAATTATAAATCTCCATAATGAAAAAGAATGAAAGAAGATGGATAATTAAAAAAAATATGTGTTTCATTAGGTGCCAAATGCAGAAATATATAACACAGTATGTGTAATATATACATAATATGTAATTATATAAATGATTAATAGTAATCATAAATTGTACTTAAAAGCTAGAAATAAAGAAGACCCTAAGTTTCTTCTAAACATTTTTTTGAAAAAATTCTTGAATTATATTTAAACAAATATCCCCAGGATAAAAGAAAACATAAGGCATGTTTCCTAAAGAAACTTTGTTTCCTAAGTGAAGATGGTAAGTTAGTTTAAAACAAAAGGCAGAGAATGGGTTTCCAATTGAGTAATGATAATTATGATATGTATACCATCTAACCTTGAAAGTGAGGACTATCATTTTCTGTGATACATACAAAACACTACAAGATTAATGTGATATGCAAAAGACGGAGGCAAAAAGTGGACAACAGATCATTCTGGGGTGAAAGCCTTGAGGCAAGAGTTTTGAGAATTTTGAAAGTGAAAGAAAAAAAAGTATAGCTGAAACAGAGAGCTTCAAATCGGTCTGGGGAGGCATGCAGAAAAACCAGGCCATGCAGTGCTGTGTTTATAATAAGGGTTTGTTTTTACATAATAAGTGTTGTGGGAAGTCACTGAAAGGTTCCATGCATGAGGTACACCATAATCATATTTATATTTCAGAGAGATCATTCTTGCTCCTATGGGACAGATACATCAAAATGAGTCAAGAATGGAGTAGACGGAGACTACTAAAATAATCCAAATTCGAGATGCTATGAGATAGATAGAGAAATAGTTATGACCATGGGAAGAAGTGTATTCATTTGAGATATATTATCTGTATAATATTGATAGATCTTGGAGAGAGAATGGATGCAGAACATCGGGTGGAAGAAACAAGAAAAAACTGGCACCTAAGCTTCTTGTTCAAGTTGTTAGGTGCTATTCCTATTTTCTGAGTTAGGGAGTGAGTGAATATATAAGGAAGGACACACCACTTAAGTTTGGATATGTTGTTAGCCAAGTAAGCATTTGGTGTACTAAACTGTGTAGCATTTATCATATTTGTACCGTAAAGAAACTGATTCCAATATTTTCATGTTGAAGAAAATGCTAACTTAAGTCTTCTCTCTCATATGGACTTTTGTTTATTGACAATAGATGAAATTGGTTATGAAAAATATGGGTTTCCAGAGAAGCCAACATGATCAAGCAATCCATAGGGTTTCTTTTATGTAAAAAGGTTACAACAAAATATTAGTGAGAAAGCTTCCAGATCACAGACACATTAGAAAAATAGTGTCTTTACTGAGTTGGGTGATTCTTCTTCTCAGAACAGAATATTGATTTTGATTTGCATATGAACCAGATACTTGGATTCAAAAACAGAAAACCTTTGTTCCATGGACTCCAACATTTGCTTGATTTTGCTAATACACATTATTTATCTCAAAGCGTAAAAGGAGAAAATTTATGAGCAGATCAATAAAAATATACCGGGACTATTGAAACAACAATTTAAAATGTAATGTCAATGCTGGAAAATCAATAGGAGTTACTATTTTGGTGTGCATATTATAATTGTAGGAACACAGTTTTGGACTGCTCAGGTTCAAATCTTGACTCCATCACTTATTACCTGTGTAACTGAGGAAGTTACAAAGTCTTTTCGTATCGGTTTCTCTGTATCTATAAGATGGGGACAGTGAAAGACTCTTAACCAGGATTTAATAGGAATTAAATGAGCATTGTAAGTTTCAAATATATATTAGTAGTTAACAAATGTTAAAATATATTTATATAAATAACTAAATATACATAATGTACACAAGCAAAATTTCTAAAATCTATGGCATAAATCAATAGATTTCTCAGTGTATTTGAACAATACTAAACTATATTTGCCTTTTCTTAATTTTTTACTTTTGCAATCTATTAAGCATTTGTTTCTCCTTAAAATATGATTGCAACATCCTTCTCAATTAAAATTCTATTTTTCCAGGGGATTCACAAAAATATATCACAAAAGAACACCTTCTTATCTAAGTACATTACTGATAGATGTTCAGCCAGTTCTTCACTGTATCTAATATTTCCGACTATCTCTTTGTGACCCTGGAGATTTCCATAGATACCTTATGTCTATACAACTTTTGATTAAGATAGACAAACCAAAGCAATGTTTTGCCCTTGTTTCCTTGTTGATATGCCAGCCCATCTCATTAAACACTACTAATACCTTTATCCTCCTTTGAAATTCTTATATTCACTGGTAGAAGGACCAACACAGAATGGGTCCCCTCAGAGGTAATTGAAATGATTACCTCCAACTTGTAGCTCAAAGCCTCTTTGCTTCTTTATTCAGATTCATTCTTTCCACCCCCAATACTGGCGTTTTTTATTTTTATTTTTTTTGGCTGCCATATGCACTAGCAAACACTTAAAAACTTGGCTGACTTCCCTCCACATCTTGTCCTCACTTCTTGAAGGACCTTTCTTTTACTGAGCTTCAAAATAAATCTGACTTCGAAATTCTTTAGTTTTTCTGAGTCTTACTTCTCCATAAGTACAGACTGTTATTAAGGTGATACTGATCTTTTTAACTTTCAGCCACTTGTCCAAATCTGTATCATGTTGGCACTGACCAATGTCTCCCCTGTCTGATAGCCTTTCTGACAGTTAATGAGAAGTAAAAGGCTAGAGCTATTAGTCCAAATCCTAGGGGATAAATGTCCAGATTAGAAAAACCACATTCACATATGGCAATAATTGGCAGCTCTTTTAGGTGATCACAGCCTTATTTCCAAAGACCCAATGGATATGTGAATAATTCCTTAGTGCCAAATAGGAAGCTCTTCTGAATAAGTATATACTGTTGTTTTTGTGTGTGTGTGTGATACAGTTATTGCTTTTTTCAATGGACTTTCCCAATAGAACAGATTCATCTAAATAGTTTATGACAAAATTTACATAATTCTACCAAAATTCCAGACTTAACACTTGGCAATAGAAACCTGAGAAGCAGGATAATTCAGTCTCACATCTTAAAAAATATTAGATGTTTAAATTAACAGAAGCCAATATGCTAATATATCTAAATACCACAGCAGCACTAGGAGTAGCAGCTCAGCAAATAATACTCCTTCAAGAACCTTAATGTCATTTATTGAATGCTATTTTAACTAATCTTTTTCATTCTTTTGATTTTTCAAAAGTAACACTATGTAAAAACATTTATTAATTCACTATTTAAAGATTAAATTTTATATGCAGTCACTTATTTATCCTTCAAAGTCTGCTCGTTTGCCCAAGCTGGTTTTCAAGACTCTCTTGTACTCCTTTCTGTTTATCTCTAACCTTTCTGCTTAATTACACTCGCTAATAAATTAAACGTTCCACAGATTCACAAGCAATCAACAAATGAGTAGAATATTGCAGCACTTCTAAAGGAATTGCAGACATTTAAAGGAATTGCTCAAACAGTAAAGTGGTTTTAGAACATTTCTTAGAGCAGAAATTGTTTTCACTTATTTTATTTTAATATTTAGATGTTTAACTTACTATTATTGTAGTTGGAAGTGTAAGTGCAGCTTCCATATTCAACTCTATCCTTTCGTGGAGGAGGAAAAGGAACCTCAGGACTGAACCCTCCATAGACCTGGGTTCTAGTGCTGAATGGCCCTGTCCTGCTGGGTGCTAGCCTATGTTAAGGGAACTTGTCCCAGAGCCCAGCTTCAGAAGGTGGTAGAGAGGAACCCGAAAACAATTCTTCCTTCCCCTCACCTACTGCTTCATTATACTAACAGCCTAGATCTCTGAGAAACTAAAAAAATTTTCCTGAGTCAGTTAACCTGGGATGCATGTACTTTTCCTAATATTTTGCTTTACAGACATGTTCCCATACTGAACTCTGGGAACAGTCTAATACAACAAGCCAGTGGTACGAATGTCCTCATGAAGGAACAGAAAACTTTTATTATCTATTATTCTTTCCTCTATTGATTGCTATAGGTACAGAACTGATTTTTCAACAGCCAGTATGATGTTGATTCTATTTTAGGAATTCCTTTTTAATTTTACTTTATAGAGGAATTTCTAGCATCTATTCATATAGATAGGTTGTTACTCATCACATGAATGAATTTTTTTGGTCAATAGTAACATGTTTGCACATAAAATCCATTAATGTTTTTTCAGAAGTTGTAAAAGACTTCCAGATACTTCTTGTGATGTTGTATCTCTATATTCATTGCTGGTAACCTAAAACTAATTTTTGTTAATTAAGGTCTTAAACAAGCATATAATTAAATTTAAACAAGGATTAAAAACCCTTGCCATGTAGCTCCATGGCTTATAAAAAATTACAGGATTGTTTTATTTAAAATCCCATATCTTAGGATAAATAGACTTCCTCATCTATTTAGCATTGGTCTCCCAGGATTAGAAGATGACACGAGATGGTTCAATGATTACATTGGAAAATATGCTTCCCCTAAAGCAAAGATAATATCCCTGTAGTCACCTTTAGTTTCTTATCTCAAGTTACTCTTTCATTTGCTGAATTTCTATTCCTCTGTGTCAACTATAACTTGAAAATTAAACACCTTTGGGACACTAGGGAATAGCATGAGATGAACACTATTCTGACCACAGCTGGAGGCCACAGAAATGCTGCTGCACCAGATGAAGTGAAAGCCTCAGTCATCTGGGGAGCCTCAGGGCAGGGAGTTGGCACTTACGTCTGGTTCTCCCCAGTATTTTCTATTTGAATTCTGGATACATGAATACATGCATGTATGCTTATCATTCTTCTAAATACTACTAATAAAACAGGATGTAAATAATCCAAATAAAACAATGAGTTACCCTTCTTAGAATTATGTAATTTTTTCAATATTAGAAATTTCTAGTGCTCAGAATTCCAAATATTTTGAACATAGCCATTGCTTAAATACATACTTTTTTTACAATAACAGAAAAATACCTTATTTATAACTGCTGCATATGTATGTATAATGTATACCATGACTTTAGAGATAAACCTAAGAGTATTTTAAATTCATTTCTATGGATATTTATAGAAAGCAGATTAAGAGCAATTTGTTACATCATGAGCCTCTACTGAAAACCTGCTAATCTTCGTAGGGAATTTACATGGTTGCTTAGCATTAAAAGAGAGAGAGAAGCTATTTCAACATTTCGTGGCATCAGTTTGCACAATCTGAGGCCCCCATTTCCCCAAAGGATCAGCCTGTCTTCTGACAGGACAAGTTGGTCAAGACCCCTCCACAAGACAGGGTTCTGATGGGTGGCATCATTGGGTTAGCCTCTTCCAGTTTTAGTTTTCTCATGATCCTTACTGGTATCCTAACGTCTGTTGGTAATTTTGACCCTTGGGTATACTTCAATCTTAGTATATTATATTCTCATTATCTCTCTGTGGAGCTCTCAACCTTATTTCACTGAAAGTTCATTGAGAAGAGGAATTTTTTCTTATATATCTTTGTATATTAGATAACACTGCTTGATGCAAAGTTGGTAGTTAATGTTTGATGAAACAAATTAACACTAATATATACATATGTGTACACATACATGCAGGGTGTGTGTGTGTGTGTGTGTGTGTGTGTGTGTGTGTATGCATGTGTTTTGGGTGAGTAGTACACAGGCCATCTCACAGTATGGGCTCCCCTCGTGATCTCTCTCCTGCTCCCACTTCCACTCTCAGTTTCTCTAAACAAATTTCTTAGATTCTACAGAAAAAACAATTGAGAAAAAAGAGACATTATACTTTTGAATAGAAATTTAGGGGTGCCTGGGTGGCTCAGTGGGTTAAAGCCTCTGCTTTCCGCTCAGGTCATGATCTCAGGGTCCTGGGATCCAGGCCCACATCGGGCTCTCTGCTCAGTGGGGAGCCTGCTTCCCCCTCCCCCCGCCTGCCTCTCTGCCTCCTGTGATCTCTCTCCCTCTGTCAAATAAGTAAATAAAAAAAAGAAAGAAATTTAGAAAACTGCCTACATTTTGGTTTTTTGATTGCTTTTTTAAAAATTAATTTTATATGTTATATTTTATTTTAATTCCAGTTTAGTCAATACAAGTGTTATATTAGTTTCAGGCGTACAATATAGTGATTCAGCACCTGCACACATCACCCAGTGCTCATCACAAGTGCCCTCCTTCATCCCCATCCCCTATTTCCCCCATTTCCCCACCCACCTCCCCTCTGGTCACAATTAGCGTTTTCTCTATTGTTAAGAGTCTGTTTTTTGGTTTGTTTCTCTCTTATTTTCCCTTTGTTCATTTGGAAAACTGCCTGTATTTTGGAACCTGGAAAGAGTAAATGATACTGGGAAGGAGATGTAGGGAGTGATAAATGGGATATATGCAGACTAAGGTCAATAATTTCAACAAAAGTGTGGGCAAGGCTAAAATATTCAGAAGCAAATATGAAAGTGTAAGAACTGGGGATGTGTGGTTTCAGTTGTCAGACTTTTAGCCTAAGGAACATTGACATTTGTCATTTTTTGAGGAAGGGGTGTGTACGTTCGTGCATGTGTGTGTTTGTGTATGTGTGTGTGTAATTCTGATTCCACAAAACTGTTTAAATGCAATTCACAAAGTTTAAGCATTTGTGTAAGGTGTTATACCTTTTCAAATACGTATACTACAAGAAAACTCATTATTCATATCAACTTTTGGCTTTATAACTCTATCATTCTCCAGTCGTGTCATTTTTGTATCTTTACAGATTGGGAGTAGATTCAGCTTGGCATCTCCAAGACACGAAGTTCTACGATTAGGTTTTTGATGAATGTAAGCTCTTGTTTGGAGATGCAATGCAATTAACCATAAGTACCAACAGCATATCCTTTCTGTATCAAGCCAGCCTGTCATCTGATCATCTATGTGCAAAGTCAGATACTTTATCTGATCATTTTGTACAAAGGAATGGGGGCCTGGATACATAGAGGGATTTCTAGTAGAAGTCAAATTACTCAACTGAAATAGTCTGAAAAGGAAAGGATTTGGAAAAAAGCCAAGATAACCAAGTTATACAAACTGTCATCATATTCCAGCCCTCCCCTGTGACAAAAACATCCAATCAAAGGATCGGGAGATTGCTTATAAAAGAAACTTCTTTAATAGATATTAATAATGTACAAAATTATACCTTAACTTCTCATTCCAGGAAGAGAACAGTAAGTTTCCATTTCACTCCAGAAAGCGTGATTTCCATTCATCAACAGTATAGCTTTCTAAAGTATGTCCTCAAGTTATTGTGGTGTTTTATAACCAAGCCTGATTGTAAAATATGATGTTACAAAAAATCAATAATAAAATATTCATATGATCCAAGATTTTCCCAAATTGAATCTGACTGGGTCATGGCAGTATGCTGATGTCTGGAATGCAAGTAATATACTATATTATTGATGCCTGTCAAATAACGGAAATTGTTACAAATTAATTCATCCCTAACCTAATTAACCCCGTGTGCAATATTATATGCATTCCAGACGAGTACTGTTTTGCTCTGGCCATAAAACTAGGAAGGACAATATTTCAACCTATAAAATCGCCTTTTAAGCCACTTAGAAACCTCAAAGAATATTGCTTATGTAGAAGTGATGCAAAAGAATGCATTACCTCATCTGTTTGAATTATTTTTGGTCTGATACAAAATGTTCTGATTTTTTTAACTGTAAAAATAATCTAAGGAAAATGTCTAGTCTGTCTTACATACTGAGTAGATAGAATACATTCACATTAATAGTTTTCATTATTAGAAATAAAAGCTGTGTACATTTTGGAGGGGAAATGGGGAAGCCTTAACATTTCCTTGATATTCTAATGAAAAAATTGTTTTCTATCCAGGATATCTCATAGTTCTGACTTTACAGGTCAATTTTTTTCAAGATACATTTTATCACTATATATGATTAGGACTGGTCCTTTTGGAATGTGGGTAGGTTGTTAATTTTTTATGGGATTTTGCTATTTCTCTTCAACTTTCTTTAGGCACATATTTTTCCACCCCATTTGTCAATAATAACCTGTTCTTTGGCAATACAGAGCTTGATTCAAATATACTTAGATTTGAAATTTTCCTGTGCTCCAAATCTGTCTTGGATCTACAACACATTAATATTTATCAGTTCTTTATTTTCTTTCCTGCTAGTTGAAAATGCTAGTATGCTCTCTCTCCTAGTTTTCTTAACTTATTATTAAACAGTAAAAAGAAAAAAAAGGCAATTCCAAAGAAAAAGATCTAATTGTGGAGATGTTCTAATCCATTTCAAGCTGATTTTCTGTGACTATTGTTTTATATTACATTGCAACATTTTTTAAATTATGGCCAAAAATGTCTATTTTTCCTGACTTTTCTAATTTTAGAATAACTTGATATTTGGGTAATAGATTTTAAAAGAGCGAAGGTGGCCTTGAATGGCAATAGAAAGCACATACAGATGGTAAAGTTGTATCTCTGGAAGAATCAGGGTTTTGCTGCATTCTGAGTGATCTCCTTGAAGTTATTCAACCTCTTTGAACTTAATTTCCACAAGTGCAGACTGACTACAAAAATGTCTGCCTCAAAGAGTGGTCATGAACACTGAAATGACCATTGATAAAGTGTTAATGCAGAGCAGGTACTTACTAAAAAGGAGCTTTTATTATTATTTTACAGTTAGAGTTAACAACTGGCACTTATGTAAAATGTTAGCATTTTTCAATTTTTAGCATTTCAGTCTCGGCATTGTTTTTTTTTTAGATTTTATTTATTTATTTGACAGAGAAAGACACAGTGACAGCGGGAACACAAGCAGGGGGAGTGGGAGAGGGAGAAGCAGGATTCCCACTGAGCAGGGAGCCCGATACGGGGCTCGATCCCAGGACCCCAGGACCCCAAGCCTAAGGCAGACACTTAATGACTGAACCACCCAGGCATCCCTGGGTATTGTTTAAACATACATAATTATCAAGTTTGTTCAAAAAAATCTATGGATTTGGTTTATTTTCTATAAAAGCACATTAGACACTCTTAAGAAGGAAGTTGCAGCACATTTTTAAAGGGAATATTTCTTTTTGCCTTCATAATCTAAAACAGTGAGAAAAACAAAAGTGCTTTGTGGTTAATCTCCATTTATATCCATTTTAAGATATATATATATATATATACATATATATGCAGATATATATATATGTATATATATATATCTGCATCTATATACCTATAGCTAAATCACGAGAGAGAGGGAGAGATCCCCATACTGTGCTACATATTGTCAAAATGCATTAGTGAGATATCATATCTGATAACAACTAATGTGAAATGATACCCCACTGATTAGAATGTCATTGATGCTGTGGCCTGTTGTTCTTGACACCACAGAAGAGGATCAAAGCATCTTTCACGGTGATAAAGTTGGCAATATGGATGGGAAATAATGCCAGAGAGACTGATTAAGTGTTAACATTCCCAC
The DNA here is from genome assembly GCA_002007465.1 of Ailurus styani. Classification (NCBI taxonomy): domain Eukaryota; kingdom Metazoa; phylum Chordata; class Mammalia; order Carnivora; family Ailuridae; genus Ailurus; species Ailurus styani. The sequence continues at coordinate 4,905,057 of LNAC01000010.1, read as the reverse complement.
CTGGTGCCATGAAAATAGGACACAACATCCATAATTCAGGATGATTTTCTCCTCCTGTGTTTACTTTTGTGCCAGCTACAGTATTTGAAAGAGTTAATACTGACAAACACTTCCTCATGATATCTCCCCAGGTAAGGAGTAGGTTATAAGAGGGCTTCTCTTTCAGTGTGAATCCTTTCAAGAAATACTTTTTATATTTACATTAAATATTAGAAAGGTAGTTCAAGTGGGCATAAAAATGTGACTCATCCATTTTCCCTGCTTCCATATCTGGGTTGACAGATACCCCACACAAACTGTCTTCTGACTGACAATCACCTCAGTGGGAACTGTTTTTTTTTTATATAATAATGCTTTAGAGATAATTCAGAGGACCTGCATCCCAGATTTGTATTCTCAAGGAATAATGTCAACTAGAATATGAATTTCTGAAATGAGAATAAATATTGATTTGAAACCATGATTCATCTATCATAATTAAACTTGCTGGCACCTCCCATCTTCGTGTCACTGGCTTCTCTCCATGAAACTATCTGTGAGGCAACTCCAGTGTAAGGCCTGAAGAGAAGGAACTCTGCCTGAACTGCTCAAGCTTAGGTGGTTAAGAAGGTAATGCTGCTTTTTAATATTTCTTTCTGTTTCTTTGTCTTTTTTTTTTAATTCTCTTCACAGGCTTCAAGCATCCTAAATCAAAAGACAGCAATATTTATTCAACCTTAGGGAAGAGTCTCCTAAAACAAGATTAAATGTCATTGCTAAAACAGATCAATGGTAACACATTTGTGTGAATCACTACTATCCACAAGACAAAAAAGCTCTTATTAATTCCTGAAGGTGCACTGAATTGTTCCTGTCCACTGAGTTCTGAACTATAGCTCTTGTTTCAAATGTCTCACTACATAATATGACTGACACAATCAAAGCATGTTCCCCAACACTGTCCTTCTCAAGTCCATTTGTTGTTGGCATACACTCCTGTGATAAGACTTTACATTTTAAAAAACATAAAATAAGTTTTGCACACACATTCAAACATGTTTCTCTCTCTCTCTCTTCTCTCACACACACACACAATTTTTTTTCCCAAATATATACATCAGGGAGTCATTTGCTGGATGTACCCAAGTGATGTAATGATGTAACAGGTATTTCTATTACTAATTTGTAGATTCTAGTTGGGCTTTATGGTCCATTTGAAGGCACTGTGTTTACATTTTGTAGGCTGCCATCTAGGTGCCAGATAGCTGAATGCATCTTATGTTACCGATGAGGTCATTTTTGAGTAGCATGCTGAGAACAGCAGGACTATCACCAGGCTCTGGAAATGAGGCACAGTCATGAAAATATGTGTCTTCATTTGTATCCTTTCATAATTTATTTCCAAGAGCTTTCACTCTATAATCAGTGCACTTTGGATCTTTGATAAGCACATTATAAATTGCTTTGCATTACATCACATTGATGCCCATTATATTAAAGCTCTCCTATTGTTTGAACAAAGTATCTTATTCATCTCTGTGTAATCCTCATGACTCACTGGTTTATATAAAAAATTTAGTCATATACTTTCAATGTCACAAAACAAAACAAAACACATAATATTAACTATCTTAAAAATTAGGAAAAGCTTTATATGTAATGTCAAAAAATTGACTTGGCCATGTGCTGATAATATTGTGGTGAAAGAAGTGACTAAATTTGACAATACTTGAAATTTGACTACATAATCTGTGGCAGAAAAATTGACCTCTTCAAACATATTTAACTCATGCGTAATATTCTGTAACAGTAGATCCCTCAAACAACCAGATGGAGAAGAGCATGTTGAAGAGCTTAGTAAAATGAAAAGCAATATAAAATGCTAATACTAACAATATGTGTCTGTGTGTGTGTGTGTACAATACAATATTAAATTCATATTATAATTATCTCAATTCTAAGTTAATACCATAGAATCACAAAAGTTTGGAATTCTTACAAGAATAGTTTGCTTTACAAAAATTATGTTTCCCTTGATAAGAGAATATATTATTTTATTTTACTGATGACAGCTCTGAACAAAAATATGTGGCATTTAGAAGCTAGAAGGACAAAGATAACAGAGTGCAAGTCTAATGATTTTTTTCATTTTTCCCTTCTGTTACTATTCACTAATATATTACTTCTTTGCTTAAATTATGTAAAAGCCCCATGCATGGTTAAACATTAGACTTTATATTTGATATATATATATATGATATCATATCATATGACAACAACAGCAGGGGTGGGAGCTGTGCTTTAAAAAATTTCTAATATTTCACCAGAAGCAATTTATTATCAGCTTGAAGTATATTTTGGTAAGTTAGAGATGTACACTGAAATCACTACAGAAACCACCAAAAAAGTAACTCAAGGAAGTACTGTTTAAAAGTTAACAGAGGAATCAAAGTGATAAATGAATTAATTGCTGTATTAAAATAATGGTGTAACAGAACAAGAAAAGATTAAAGGACAAACAGAAGAGGAAAAAACACTAAGAGAAACAAAAAACAAATACCAAATGGCAAACCTAGAGCACAACATATTAACTCGTATATTAAATGTGAAAGAACTAAATACTTCAAATATATGGCAGAGTCAGTCAAATTGGATCAAGAAAGCAAGAATCAATTATTTACTACCTATAAAGAATACTCTTTAAATTAAAAAACAAAAATAAGTTAGAAGTGAAAAAGATGGGGCGCCTGGGTGGCTCAGTGGGTTAAAGCCTCTGCTTTCGGCTCAGGTCATGATCTCAGCGTCCTGGGATCGAGGCCCGCATTGGGCTCTCTGCTCAGCAGGGAGCCTGCTTCCTCCTCTCCCTGTCTCTCTGCCTGCCTCTCTGCCTACTTGTAATCTCTCTCTCTGTGTCAAATAAATAAATAAAATCTTTAAAAAAAAAAAAAAGAAGTGAAAAAGATGGAAGATACACCATGAATATAGCAACATCAGAGAATTGGAGAAGCTATATTAACATCAGACAAAACAAACTTTAAGGAAATAAATGTTATTAGACACAGGAGAGACATAAAACATCAACACAGCGGGAAGAAATACACTTATAAATGTATCTGAACCTAAAAATACAACAGGAAAACACAAAGCAAATATTGATAAATTTAAAGGAGAAAGGCAGATTTAGAAAGAAATACTTAAAACTCTTTATTCACAGACTACATGATTATCTATATAGAAAATCCTAAGGACTCTATAAAAACAAGTTATTGTGTAACTGTGAATGAACTCTCACATTTTAGGTTGTCTCTACAAAATACCATCTCCAATTTCTTAGAAGTTTTCTTAGAATTTCTGAGATTTATTAATAAATAGAAAAGATAAGCATCATTATAAGTCCTGAGTACTTTAAGTCCTTCAACAAAGAGTTTCCATTACAAATGTTTTGTTTTGTTTGGTTTAGAGTTTCAATTTTGATACGTTAATGCCATATGGTATATTTATTACAGGCTTGAATGAAAATTAAAGAAATTCAGGCAATTAAGTTTAAGATCCACTTATGATTAAGGCTGGTAAAATACAGAGATCATTGAAACAGACATTTTAGCTGAATATGAGTTTTATAAAATTACACAAATCTTCCAAGTGATCATAAATCAGTTTTCATTACAAGTACTTAGGGCAATTAAAAAGTCACAAAAACTGCACTTTTAAGGTTACAGTGTTTAACGTTTATCAAATTCAATTTCTACAACTAGCAAGATAACTTGAGTTATTAGGACTGAGACCACGTCCTAGGAAATATTTACTTGGGGATCTCAATTGCACCACAAGCTAAATAATGGCCAGTGCTTCCTGTTTGTGTGCTTTCTTCATTTCCACCTTTACTCAGGTCATCTGGTTTTTGGAGGACCACCATTATGCAGCCAATGATGAAATGGTCCCCTGAGTGTGGCCTTTCAGCAGGCACATGGCCTTCATCTCCATGACTTGGGAGGGCAAAGTAGGATGCTACAGAAGATGCTGACACCACATTTCATGTTGATTTTATTATTACAACAGGTCACAAATATATGAAAGCAAAAGGCTGTAACTAGTAAACCAAAAAATGTTTGTGGAGGAATGGGCTGATCACAGAAAGTGAGGGGCCAAGACTTTGAAAAGCCACACAGATTCCATCCCTAAACTTCTCTAACTTTAATTGTTATTTAATTTACTTTAAGGATTTTCTTTTCATTTTTGGTGTCCACTTTTCCTCTCTTCTTCAACAAAATTATGCCTAAGTTGTACCATCCCCAAAGCCACTCTTCAATATTTTTGGCAACTCCACATTGGACAACAAATCCCAGAATAATTTTAGACATAACATGGAAAATATTCTAGGTTGCATTGCCAGCTATGTAATGTTGAAAATATAAGTGAAAATATAAATTTCCTTTGTGCCAAGGAAGGATGCTCTGAGGTCAAAGAGCCTTTTGGAAGTATTAATAAGATAGATAATAAACAATTCCAGAGCTGGCATTTGTTGAAGAAAGACAATCCATATTCACTAACTCAGAATAATAAACATGAATATTAAGAGACAGTTAATGGCTTGGACCATAACTCTCCCAAATCCATTTGGTCCTTTGGCTAGAACTAAAGAGAATATTGAACTTGAGCACATCTAAAAATTCTGAAAATGCCTTGACTCGATTATGATTATAATTTGTTTCTTTCCAGTCTAAGTGAATGACATACATGGAAACAAAATTAAGAATTTTAAAATCCATTTCTGTTACTCATATCCCAATATCACCTTTTGTTCCATTTTGGACACCAGCGTTTGCATGGTTTCACTTAGATTGTTGGTCGACACAGTAAATGTCAAAAGCAAGAACAAAGAAATAGTAATATTCACCAAAAAGTCCATTTCTCCAAAATGTCAGCACTCCTTTGTCAAGGTTAATAGTTAAGGGAACAAAGAAAAATGTGCTGAAGTTAAATTCTTTTATTTTTTTCTTTCTCTTTGCAATCCAGAATTAGAAATACATCTTCTTTCTTTTTCCTTTTCCTTTTCTTTTTTTTTCCCACATGGGGAGGATCTTTATATGATATGTACCATGTGTTTTTTCATTTGAAAAAAAATTAAATAATAGGAGTAACCATTCATAGAATACTTAACTATTTGCCATGTATCTTCCTGATTTTATTTAATTTTCACTACAATCTCTTGTATCAGTACCACTACGAGCTCCATGATACAGAGAAGACCAAGCACCAGATAAAGGAAGTAACTAGCCAGGAAATGGATAAGAATGGAGGTATTTTGGTTTCAGAGGCTGTGCTCCTAATCTCTATGCTTATAAAACAAAACAAATAAGTTATAGGCTAAGCTATCTCAAAAAGACTAAAATTTGCTTTTTTACTATTGTTGATACTTAATATATTTGTTAACACATCAGCAGTCAACCTAAATTATCTAGGTCTTATATTCAAACAGCTACCAAGACATAACAGTGATGCATTACTGGGAGATTTATTTTATTTATTGACTTCTAGGAGTTTGTTACTAATTAATAAATGCTTTACTTGGCAGAATGTGTTCCTGCCTTTTGGAGAAGTGAATAAGGTTTTGGGGATAGCAGGAAGACCTAGGATATAAAAAAAAACTGGGTAAAAAAGTAGTTTATATCAAGAAATGGAAGGACTAAAGTAATTTAAGCTAAGTTTCATCTCCTCAAAGTGCTTTTAGGTGAAACTACTTACCATAAGAATACACAGAAACACCATATGAACACTAAGAGTTTTTAGGAAAGCATTTCATAATGTTCCCAAAGCCATCTGACATTACTTTGTGTATTTGGAAGAATAATTGTGATCATCTCTTCAATTTCTACTTTTTCTTTAAAGGTATTATATTTAATATTTTTCCTATCCCTTAAAATTAGTGCTCTTGTGATCTGATATGCTTTTCTACTTACTTGTCTTTTACTTTTATCTATCTACTTTATATACAAAGAACCCTGGTTTGAACTGCTCAACAGGTCATACAGACACCAGCTCATTAAAAACTCTACGGTGCGACAGTCTGTGGACATTTTAGAAATTGTGGCACTTTTCACTTAGAACAGAGAGGTTAAGGCTTGTGAAGATGACCCTGTGGGTTTTCCATCAGAGATGTGACTTACTCTAAGAATCTTGGTTCTGAAGTAATGAGTCCAGTTTCTTCTGAACTTTAATTCAGAAGATATGTCACTTAGAGTGACAAAAACCATAGGATATGAGAGTAACAATATGGAATATTTATGTGTGTGAAGGTGTTTTATTGTCTAGAAAGAAGAAAGGAAGGATGGGTCCAAATATCTCTCAAGGCCTTTAAGCCTATATTCAGTTACTTATTTAAAAAATGCAGAAATTTGACTTAAATTACTATTGACAGAGGAAACACAGGTTTGGCAGTAAAACCAAAAACATTCCTAGTTGAAGGCTATCAAATAAATGAATTAAAATAACAATAAGAGTAAGCTACCTGTTTGGAAATGCTCTGAAGATGAGCAATAGCCTAATAAAGGTTCAGACAGACATGGGGTTCTGTGTGTGTGTGTGTGTGTGTGTGTGTGTGTGTGTGTGTACATGTGCATATGGCATGAGGTTGAAAGTGTATGGCAATAATCACTAAAAACTGCGTGACTTTGAGAATCTAAAACAAGCAATTAGGACTTCTCTTTCTCACATGTCTTCCACCTGCACATGATTCTCACCATTTCTCCCAAGTTAGATATTACCAATTACGATACCTCACATTCATTAGCCTCTCTCCCAGTGGTCATAGATGAGCTCAAGACAATGCTTTCCTATATGAAACAAACAAAATAACAACTTCTCATAATCCCCTTCTCCATGCCAAAATGTGGATGTAACTTGTAATTTTTCATCTCTAAAACAATTATGGAAAGGGTATCCTCTCCTCTTTCTACTTTCTTATGCCCATTAATTCTCCAACTTTTACCAATTTAATGGGAACAATGGGATAAATGTCAAGACTAATCTTCCAATTGCTAATCCAAAAGGGGCTTTTTCTTCACTTTCTTACAGTCTATTTGATCTGTTAAGTGATATTTGGTACTTTCTCTATGCCCTCATTTAAGAAGCTCTCACAGTGTTGGGACATCTTTTTTTTTATATCTTCTTGAAAATTTCTAATATTCTCGAGTATTTTACTATCTTTTTACTATCTATCTTCTTGAGTATTTCTAAGAATTTTATCCTGTTTGCTTTCTAAATGTAGTATAATTAGGGACCAGTGATCATTCATATGAAAAAGGTAGTCTGAGGGTGCCTGGGTGGCTCAGTTGGTTAAGCAACTTCCTTCAGCTCAGGTCATAATCTTGGAGTCTCAGGATGGAGTCCCACATTGGGCTTCCTACTCAGCGGAGAGTCTGCTTCTCCCTCTGACCTTCTCCCCTCTCATGCTCTCTCTCTCATTCTCTCTCTCTCACATTAAAAAAAACAAAAACAAAACTTATTAAAAAAAAAAAGAAAAAGGTAGTCTGAAAAAAGATTGAATATCTTCCTGAACCCATTGCCTTTGCCATCCAATCCATTTTACATGTGCATTCAATATTAACCTTCTTAATTATTATTATCAGTACAGCATTATTGAGTTGCATTCAGACTGTTATTCCCAGCTTCTTTTATACAAACTTCATCAATCCACAAATCTCAATACCTCGGTCTCACCACCAGCAACCAATATAGCCAAGGTGATGGTTCATAATGTTTGCTGAGTTGAATGTCACTTCTCAGCTCAAAATCTGTAGTTGCAAATTACTGGCAAAATCCATCCCCTTAGCTATAATTCATAAATAACTTGCTTCCTTTTGACTTCTTCCTACTTGTTTTCCACTACTTCAGTTAGGACTCTTAGTATAACCTTTATTTCAAACATTCTCCTGCACCATGGCTCCTCATTTTGTCCAGTGCATGGCCCCTCCCCCTACTTTAAGTCATAGCCAGCTTTGTCTCTTAAGCTCCTGTTTACTTCTTGCCTTCGATGATTCTAGTTCACACTGAAGCTTTTTCTCAAACTTCTTTGGCTCTATCTATCTATTATCTATCTATCTATCTGTCTATCTATCTATCTATCTATCTATCTATCTATCTATCTGTCCATCTATCCATCTATCATCTTAGTTATATAGATGACGAGGAGGAGGAGAAGGAGGAGAAGAAGGAGGATTTAGGGTAGTTAGGGTTTTTTTTAAAGAATTTATTTATTTATGAGAGAGAGGAGACAGAGAGAGAGAGAGAGAGAGAGAGTGAGAAGAGCAGAGGAAGAAGAACAAGCAAACTGCAGAGCACAAGCCTGACATGGGACTCAGTCCCATGACCCTGAGATCATGGCCCTGAGATCATGGCCCTGAGATCATGACCTGAGTCAAAATCAACAGTCAGTCACTGGCCCTTAACCTACTGAGCCACTCAGGCACCTCTAGTTTAGCTAGGTTTAAATAATCTTAGGTACAATATAAACATAGAGAAGGAACTTTGAAATAATCCATGCATCAGGAAAATTGAAATTCATCAAATTTCCTGATACCTAAGAAATGTAGTCACTTACACCAATGCACATATGTTAATATAAAATTCAATGTTAAATTACTGTTCCTTTAAATTTGAAGTTATAAATATAGTCCTAATATTTTGAAATGTCAGAGGAACAAACAACTATTTAATATAATAATTTTTCAATTTTGAGGCTTTTTTCTTCATTCCTAACCAAAGAAGTTCTGAAAGGTACTTCATCTATAAAGGATTATGTCAAATTCAAAAGGACCAATTTCACAGTTGGCAAGTATCACCTGACAAGTCGTGGAAGACATGGATTTCCACTCTCAGCTTTCAGGCTTGCCAAACCACAGCACAGTCAGGACCAAAGAGATCCAAACCCAGAGGGCTTTTCTGAGGATTACTCACAATTTGGTATGAATGAACGGCTAGACTGAGCTTAGATGAACTGACCTGGAAAAGCCAGAGAGTCTGATAATCTATCAGACCCGAGTTTTATAACATTAAATTTACTGCCATTATACAGCCCATATCTTTGTTTTCCCAAATTCAACTATAACCCAAAATTCAACTATAATTTGTCATTCAGAACTTTATATGGTGACTAAGTACTTTCTGGGATACTTTGTTAAGATGGCTGAAATAGGAAAATTAAATTTTCTGAAAGCCAGTGCTAACATGAATTCTATCAATACCACCAGTATTCACAATGTCATCTAACAACCTCCACTTTTGCTTTCATGATAATTTCAATAGAGTTAATTGTTGTGAGGTGACTTAAATTCTCTGCCTAGAGTTTAATGGATAGGATAAAACCAAAATAATATAGTAATTAAGAAAAATGGGTTTGAATTCTTCAGTTAGAATTTTGACTTCACCATTTACAAGCGCTATAACCTTAACCTCTTTGTGCTTCAGGTTCTCACCTGTATGATGGGGACTAAAACACTAACTCTCTCATACTATGATTGTTGAGATTAATCAATATGAAATGTAGAATACTTAGAATATTGCCTAAAACAAAGTAAGCACAAAAAGAACACGGATGACGATGGTGATGATGTGATAATGATGATGGTGATGACGGTGAGGGTGACGGCAAGGACCAGAACTATTCTTTAGACACATCTGCCAATGTGTACCAACTGATTCTATCAATGATAATTGTACACAATAGTAGTTACTTATTTTTGCATCCACATTTCTCCTTTTAGGAAATGCAGCTCTCCATGAAAATTACTTTTGTTCTACATGATATTTGACTTGGTGTTTTATTGCTAATTGGCTAGAATAATAAAAGAAAAATAAAAGGAAGTTGCTTGCACACAGCTTTATTCTCTGCGGTGTAAAAGAGAGCAGACAAATCTGATAGGACGCACATTGTGAGGAGAAGGGATGCAGACCCAGGGAAGCAGTGATCTGGAAGTGGGAGCAGCCACCGATGAGTTGATGTGGTCGGCATGGAAAACGGGGCAAACACGAGGGCCAGAAAAGATACATTACAGCTTTCCATCTAGCAATCAAGAACTGAAATATGTAGCAGAATGAGTGAAATTTAAAGGTTAACAAGATATTAAAGAATAAGTTTCAGAGGTGTGAAGTGACCCATTCATGTTACACAAGAAAGCAGTAACACTGAGGAATTTTTATCTATAATTTTCTCAATATCAATCTAATATTCTTTCCTCTACCTTACAGGATGGGTTCAAAAGGAACTGACAGTAGTTCTGAAGTGTAAATGTATTTACAAATGTTCATAGAATAAAACTAAAGTTACAACATGTCAATTCTGTCCTCTATTAACAGATAGTATAATTTGTCACACAGAGTGATACTTTCCTTAGCTCTTACTTTTTCCTTTATATTTAAAAAAGATTTTATTTATTTATCTGAAAGAAAGAGAGAGAGGAGAGTATGAGCAGGGGGAAGGTCAGAGAGACAAGTAGACTCCCTGCTGAGTGCAAGAGCCCAACACAAGGCTCGATCCCAGGACCCTGAGATCATGACCTGAGTTGAAGTCAAACACTTAACCACCTGAGGCACCAAGGTGCCCCTACTTTTCCCTTTAAACTATAGCAATTTTCGTGTGCTGTGCTAAACAGTTAATTGTGTTGAAAAGCATAAAATCAGAGAGGGCTAAAATAGATACTCAGAATGGAAAGATGATTATAACAGTAAAAAAAGAAAAGGTAACAAAACAAGAAAAAGGTGCGAGGAAATGGGAAGTATTGTAAGTGTATATGTGATGATTCTTCAATGAGAAATTATTCCTAGTACAGAGAGAAGCATGCTCCATAAAAATTGCTAAGTGATGCAGTTTTAAATAGACAGAAATACAATTTTTAAAAAGTAATTCTCGAAATGAATAATTTTTAATCACATGACCAGAAAAGATAATATCAAAGTAAGATGCTCATTGACCTAATGACACTTCTGGAAACACTTTCATTTACATATTCATCAAATATTTACTGAGGGGTGACTATGTTTCATGAACTTTTCAATGTGCTTAAGATTCATCAGAAAACAAAATCAATAACCCTGCCCTCTTGGAGTTTCCTTTGTAGTGTGCACTGAACAGTAGGGAAGGAGAGGGGAGAGAGGGAAAGGAAACAGACAATAAATCAGGAATAAAATAAACATATATATAATGTTTTCTCTTAGAGACAATAGTAATTAAAATGCAAAAAATAAAAAAATAAACTATGATGTTAAGACAGTAGAGTGTGAGGAGAATATTTTAAATAGAGCCGTCAGCTTGTCATGGACCTAAGCAAACATTTAGAGGAGGTAAAGGCATTTATCACATAGATCCCTAACAAGACAGTTCCTGGACTAATAAACAGCCAGGACATAGTCCTTAGGATGAGGATAGAGTTCAGGAACTTTAGGATGTCCAGTGTACCCAGACTGGTGGAACTGATGGGAGAGTCATAAAAGATGAGTCTCCAAAGTCAAATTATGTGTGGGATTCAAAGTCAGTATAAGGATTTTTACTTCTATCCTGAAGTAAATGGGGGAGCCATGAAGGATGTGGGGCAGAGGAGAAAATGAATTGGCTAAATTGGAAAAATATCACTGCATCTGTGTAGAGACGAGAGGGTGGAAGAGTAAGAGGGGTTAACATTGAAGCTCAGTACTCCAGCTCATTCTGGACTAGAAAGTGGGGAGTTTGTTGCTAAAAGGCTAAGTCTGATATGATGCTGGTGATGAAAATTATATCAAAAGCCAGAGCTTGTTCTAAAGATCCAGAGACCTTTAAATTTACATCCAAGTGAGTAGCAAAGCAAGGGCTAAGGATACTACGGGAACTAAAAGTTCTCTTAGTTATGGGTTTCAACAGATTGTCAGTGTAGAAGAAAATAACCTAAAGATGTTTATTGTTTTAAAAGTCAGCACAGAAAAGAAGGCGGTCTGGATCAGCTCTTACTTGGTGAAACTATATTTTATTACTAAAAGAGACAGCAACTTTAAACTCCCTTTGGTGATTTTGGACAAAAAAGCATAGAGATACACAAAAGGCTATCTGAAATATTTGGGAGTGGCAAAAGTTTTCTGTACTAAACTTTTTGTTTTTCTTCCTGGTGTAAGAAGTCCATTTTTCCATACCATAAAAAAATAGTTGCTTTATTTTTAGCATCCTGAATATATTATAGAGACTAAAAAAAACAATGTGAGATGGTTATTTGTTTGAAATGTTTCCAAATAATCCAAGTATCTCTCAAGAATCATTTCCAACGTGGACTAACTTGTCTCCTCCACATTTTTGTATAAGGAACTGATATTTATATACATACGTACAAGAGTAATAAGGATGTGTGTTAGCCAACTCCAATGTAATAAACTATCCCCTCCTTCTCTTTCTCCCACCCTCCCTTGTTTTCTTCCCTTCACCTTCTCCCTGCATTTCCCTCTTTTGTTGTCTTCCTTCCCTTTTTCCAGATATTCAGGTTTACACTTTAAGATCATCTTTTTGAACTAAAGAGAAAATATTTTTAAAAAGTGGTACTGGGAAGAAGCTTTTGAAGATAATAGTGAACAGAAGACAGAAAAGAGCATTTACAGCAATTACAAGTAGAAAAAGATACGATGTGTGGAGGGCAAACACCATCAATCAAAATTGTTTTAAAAGTCAAGAAATGTAATGTGAACAAAGAAAGGAGAAAAGAATAAGATCAAATACTACTCGAGACAATCCTGTCATAAATATTATTACCGGACCAAACGATATTGTTGTTTTTTTCAAATTCTAACGTCATTTAGAACAAGAGAGATACAAGAGCGACAGCAATGAGCTAAACTTCAGGAGAGTCTTAGCAAGTAGGGAACCACCACGTTTCTAAATTCAGAGAGCACAAAGACAGTTTGAAGATTTTTAAATTTTTTAAAACATGTGGGGAGAAGGATATTAGAAAAATAAGCAGTCATGATATACACATGAAATGAATACCATATGGTATTCTTCATTCACATACAATATCTTTCACCACTTTGCTCCTGACTACAACCCTCTAATCACTCCCACCTCCTCGGGTCCTTATTCTCAACTTGTACTGAGTTAGCATAGAGTCAAACTCCTCAACTGGATATGAAATAAAAGGCTTTTGTACCTCCCACAAAGCAAGTTAAATGTTAGAATCCCTTTTGTTCCATTATATCAACGAGAACAGAGTAAAAGAGAGGCTGTTTTATAGAGGATAAAAAGGTTATCAATAGGCGGTAAAGGGACAATAAGTAGGAAAAATTCTGTCATTATGTAGAAGTATTTTATTCACTATAAAACTTTAAAATTATGTTACAATATGAATATAATTGACTTTAGAATATGGACTAAATAGATTGTTTATTCTAATTACAGATGACATGATTTTTGGGATTTTATAGATGGACAATACAACGAAAAAGCTGATGCTATGCCATCCCCAACATGAAATTTAAAATAATTGTTTTGTTTATTTATTTAATTGTCTAGACAAGATTTTTTCATCTATGTAAAAATTAATTTTTTTTCTAAAGCAATGACATAGTCAGAGTTTGTTTTTCTTTACTTACTTGAATACATCCAAAGTTAAAAAGATCAATATCACAAAATAGCCACACCACATTTTTTTAGATCGCTATGTCCCCAATAATATTGCTGAAGCTTCACACACTTACTCTAATAGAACTTTTCAACACCAATATAATATCTTAGATTAACATTCCAGGTTCTGTTCTGTTGTATTGAGCTTCTTAGAAAATAAAAATAATACATCCCCATTCATGCAAATCTGTGGAAAAGATCATGATTTCAACTCTAAGTAGGTATCCTGTGGTATTTTATACTTAACTCTCAATTGACATAATTAATATTTACTGTAATGTATTAGGATTCAGAGGACTGAAATTATTCTTTGAATATAGTTGCTGAATCCATAACAAATACCCACAAACATGGCAAGATGCAAATATTTAAATATGTAAATCAAAATATCATGTGACACAGTTTAATTAATATGAAACCCAATTTTATTACTGAAAGTGGCATTTATTAATCCTTTGTGTGTGGTAATATGCTAGTTTTTGTTCAAAGTAAGTTGAATACAATCTCTTTTTTAAGACCGAATATATGTTTTATTACTAAAAGTGACATTATCAACTGTTTCTATCAAAAATATCCATAATATATCATTTCAAATAATTGTGGCAGCTTAAAAGTGGAAAATTGAGAAGGCTGCACATTTATCTCACAATGTAGCTGAAACTCAAAACATTTTTGAGAACTCTCTTTTGACATTGCCATGAGAAACATTTTATGAGCCACAAGAGGAAATTTTCAGTGCTTTAAATCCATGACTCATTTTTTTTTTAATTCTCTTCTTTTCATCCCTAAATGGCTTTTCTTATTTGGTAATTCATTTTAGCCACCAGGTTTGATGATGGATAATTCGTTTTTTTTTTTTTTAAGATTTTATTTATTTATGACGGAGAGAGATAGTGAGAGAGGGAACAAGAGCACTGGGAGCTGGAGAAGGAGAAGCTGGCTCCAGGATGCCGGGATTGTGACCCGAGCCGAAGGCAGACCACTTAACAACTGAGCCACCCAGACTCTCCAGCTCTGGATAATTCTTAACAATATGAAAATTCAGCTTAGAGAAGTTCAACTCACCTTAGGGAGAAAAAATCAAAATGGGTTGCATTGCATTTATTTAAAGAATGGGTCATAGGTTCTGAAGGTATGATTTGGTACCTTCATAGAAACATCACACTACTTTATAAACAGGTCTCACAAACAATGTAACTTAAAAGTGAAGGAGAAGCAAGAGATACTCAGAAGTCTCTGGAGAGTAGGTATGGCAATATGGTAAGAAGATAGAGGCTGTACATTTTGAGAGGTTTTACTTTTAAGAAATTGGTTTCACCACACAGGATTTCCTTTATTAAAATAAATGGCATACACTATATTGATTCAGTATATCTTAGTACAGAGCAGTGTGACATTGTGGTTAAAAACCTGAACTCCAAAGTCAGACAGTGAAGGTTGAAATCTGGCTCCAAAGCTTATTACCTGAGTGACACTGGGGAAATTTCAGACAATGGAGATAATTGTTGAAAGTATTAAATGAGATCATCTAAATAAAGCTGTTTAGCATGGTGTCTGGAAATAGAGTACGTGTTAAGTAATTCAGTCCTACCATTTTTCTCTCTGCTTCTTAGCTTGTGCCTGTGTGTGCAGTTTTGTTAGTACATCAAACTTTACATAGATTGATGATGCTAAATGGGTTTCAAGGTAGTTTTTATTGACATTAACTTTACTGCTTATATTACATAAAAAGAAATCAGCTGGACTATATACTACCTTCCTGAAAGAAAAAAATATATATATGTATAAATAATCCAATGGGGAAAGACAAGACATTTTGGTCTTGAGACGTTAATAGTTCCTTGTCAATTAGAAGATTTACTGAGTCGCTACATAATAAACAAAATGAAGTAATCACAATTATCCAAGACATAAATCTACTGTGGTTCAACTCCTGGTAAATACTAGCACAAATGTTTTAAAGTCTTTCTTTTTTTTGGCTTAGGAGTAAACATAATGTGACAACAAAAATAAAATAATCTTACGTCCAAAAGAAAAATTGATACAGAAACATGTCGTTACACTGTAATACTATCTCAGATTGTAGGTAAGCAAAACTATGAGAGTAGTTGCTACTTAGTGCTATCAAAATTGTTATTTAAGGCTAGATAGTTTGAAAACAATTATATTTTTGTATTTGATATATAGTGTTAGACAAACTCCTGTCCAATATGTTTTCTTTAAAACTCTGCCTATATCATTTTAATGGTGATTATCTATAAGAAACTGGGTTCTGGAGCTGGGTATATTGAGATTCAAATCCTGACCCCACTGCTTCTTGGTGTCACCTTGAGCAGAAGACTCAAATCAATATCCTCATTTGTTTTTTTTTTTTTTAAAGATTTTATTTATTTATTTCACAGAGGGAGAGAGATCACAAGGAGGCAGAGAGGCAGGCAGAGAGAGAGGGGGGAAGCAGGCTCCCCGCTGAGCAGGGAGCCCGATGCGGGCCTCGATCCCAGGACCCTGAGATCATGACGTGAGCCGAAAGCAGAGGCTTTAACCCACTGAGCCACCCAGGCGCCCAATATCCTCATTTGTAAATTACAGATGATCATAAAAGCTTCCAACAGTGCTGTGATGATTGAATGAGATAGTCCATGTGCTTG
This sequence comes from Ailurus styani, assembly GCA_002007465.1. NCBI lineage: Eukaryota > Metazoa > Chordata > Mammalia > Carnivora > Ailuridae > Ailurus > Ailurus styani. The sequence continues at coordinate 4,888,800 of LNAC01000010.1, read as the reverse complement.
CACATATTGCACACTTAACCACTATTTCTATTATTATTTTATTATTATATCACTATTTTTCTTCAGTTCATTTTAGTTTTACATTTCCAAACTAAGCTCTCCTGGTGTTCCATTTTCTGTTGATAGTTTCATTATGCTCTTTTATCTAAATGTCAATCATCTTAGAAATTTCCCCTTTTGTCCTTCCCACATACAATCATCAATCACTGACTTCCGCCAGTTTATACCATATAATCCCTCTTCTGTCTTTTCATCCACATAACCAATATATTAATTCAGTTTAGATAAGTATAATAATTTTCTTACTATTCTCCCTAATATTTGTTTCCCTGTCACTTCATCCTGATTATTCTTGCTCAAAATGGGTTTCAGCATCCTATTACAAACTTGTTCCACAATTTTAATGGTTTATTGCTGCCTTTATGTAAAATTATAAACTTGAAGTTTCTAAAATCTAGAATTTACATACTTCTTTAAACATATTATCATCTTTTATTGACCTCTTACTTAAAATTATCTCTTCTTTGATCATTTTGCACAGCATACTTCTAATATGTAGTGTTTATCTACATGGAAAGACTTTCTCTAAATGAATATACTAGCCTCGGACAATTTACCAACACTATACTTTGTCTATGCAGGGGTCTCTAAATGTATACTCTTCAGTAAATTCTTATAAGGTTGAACTCTTGTGTTTACAAACCAGTTAGTGGTTAATTATATGTTGTTTTTATCTGTTCTGTAATGTTTAATTGACCTGTATCCCATATTTTTTACTCATTTTAAGAATTTGCAGCACACTGGGGTGCCTGAGTGGCTCAGTTGGTTAAATGTCTGCCTTTGGCTTGGGTCATGATCCCAGGGTCCTGGGATCAAGTCCCACGTCTGGCTCCTTGCTCAACGGGGAGCCTGCTTCTCCCTCTGCCTGCTGCTCCCCTTTATTCTCTCTTCTGTCAAATTAAAAAAAAAAAAGCAGAGAGCTGATGGTTAAAAGAAAAAAAAAGAATCTACAGCACACATTACTCTATAGGATTGTATGCCTTCCTCAGCACCTCTGATTTTAAGACACTCACAAACAAATATTTCAAGAGAATTAATACATAACAAAACTCGGTCCTTGATTCCTCTCTGACTCTCTCAAACCGAGATAGAGCACCAGGGAGGGACTAGACTGACGATATCATAAGAAAAACAAAAACAAGAAACAAACAAACAAAAATATATGAAAGAGCAGTTTTTAAGTCACTGAATATCAGGCAACAAAAACAGTGATCCTTAAGAAAAGGGAAATGCCTAGATGAGTATTGCAATGTAACATCTTCTTGCCTTTAGATTTCCCAGGTAGCAACACAAGGAGGAGGAACCAAGGCAGAGCTCAGGAACTTCCTGATTTCAGGAGCGGAAGCTGAAATTCCAGAGAAACCAAACTGACTAAAGTTCTCAGGAAAGAATACCAGAGAGGAGAGAACTGCATCGAGAAAGAAAAAGGTCATCTGTGAAAGATTCCCTTCTTCAGGTTTCAGCAGAGTACTAACAGCCCATGAGTGAGAAATCTCTTAAAGCCAAGGAAAAAACTACGCAAGAGTACTGGAGGCATCATGTTTGGTGCTCACACAAGGCTGGGAAAAATGCTTGCTCCCACCAGCCAAACTGGAAAACATCAAGATTCATGAAGCATTAGGTAAAGTACAGGTAAGTGTCTTACCTCAGTAGTGAGGAATACTCAACCGTTGGCTTAATAGTGTTGTGATTCCACAGAAAAGATCTTAAAAGCAAATTTCACAAGGATAAAACTGCTTCCCAATAATGTAACTGTGCTCCATAAAGAAAGCTCAAGAATATTTCTAGGAATACAAAAATACCTAGCACTCAGAAGGTGAAAGTCACAATGATTGGCATCCAAAAAATAAAAAAATAAAAAAAAATACAAGACTTGTAGAAAAAGCTCATAATGAAGAGGAAAATCAGTCAATCAAAATCAACCCAGAACTATCATAGATGTTAAAATTAGTAGGCGTGGCCATTAGAAGTGTTATTAAAACTATATATATATACATATATATACACATATATAAAATATTGTATAATACATATATATTATATATATTCCATATATATAAAAGGCTAAATACATAATGGGAGATATAAAAAGGATCCAAATAAACTTCTAAAGATAAAAATTACAACATTTGATGGGGTGCCTGGCTGGCTTACACTGTAGAGCATGCAACTCCTGATCTCAGGGTCATGAATTCGAACCCCATGTCAGGTGTAGAGATTGCTTAAAAAAAAAATTACAATACCTAATAATAAAAAAGACAGTGAATTGGATTGGCACAGGTCAGATACTACAATGAAAAAGATTCATGAACTTGAGGAATAGCAATAGACACTACCTAAAATGAAGAATACAGAGAAAAACACAAAGTGATGAGCATTAATGAACCCCAGGACTACTTTAATTTGCCTAATAAATGTGTTATTGAAATTCTCAGTGGGGGGTGGGAATATTAAAAAAGTAATAACTGAAATTTTTTCACATTTGATGAAAACTAAAAACCCACAGATCTAAAATCAATAATTCCCACTCACAAGAAAAAGAAAACTCCACCAAGGCACATTATAAACTGTTCAAAACCAGTAATGAGCCAATCCAAAAAGCAATGACAGAAAAGTGACACCTCACATAAAAAGAAATGAAGATCAAAACAGATTTCTCATCTTTCTTACTGTTCAGTAAGAATGAAACGTCTTTAAAGTCCTAAAAGAAAAATGTTTCAACTTGGATGTCTATTCCTAGCAAAATAGCAGATAGACAAAATTTCTCAGACAACCAAAGTTGAGGGATTTATCACCACCAGACTTAAACTGTAAGAAAAGTTGATGGAAGTCTTTAGGAAGTAAGAAAATGATACTAGATAGAAATGTAGATTTACATAAAGAACTAAAAACAACAGCATTAGTAACTACACTAGTAATTATATAAGAGTTCTAAATATTTTAATCTTTTGAAAATATAATTGGATTTTTAAACTAAAATATTAACAATGTATTATTAGATTTACAGCACTTGGGTAAAGGTGAAGATGTTTGAAAGCAACAAAGTCTAGGAGGGAAGAAGTGGAAGTATACTAATATAAGACTATTGTATTATATATGAAATGGCATATTATTTATTTATTTATTGTAAAGATTTTATTCATTTATTTAACAGAGAAAGAGAGAGAGCACAAGTAGGCAGAGCGGCAGGCAGAGGGAGAGGGAGAAGCAGGCCTCCCACTGAGCAGGGAGCCAAATGCAGGCTTGATCCCAGGATCCTGGGATCATGACCTGAGTCAAAGGCAGCTGTTTAACCGACTGAGCCACCCAGGCATCCCGAAATGGCATATCATTTAAAGATGGGCTATGATAGGGGCACCTAGGTGGTTCAGTCAGTTGATCATCCAACTCTTGATTTTGGCTCAGGTCAAGAGATCAAGCCCTGTGTCAGGCTCTGTGCACAGCTGGGATTCTACTTGAGATTCTTTCTCTCCCTCTGCCCCTCCCACCCCTCAAATAAATAAATAAATCTTAAAAAATAAAAATGAGTAAAGGTAGACTATGTTAAGCCTATATATGTGTGTGTGTGTCTGTGTGTGTGCGTGTATGTGTATATATATATATATATATATATATATATATATAAAATTAACCCTTAAAAATACTAAAATAACAAAACAAAGAGAGTTAGGATTTGATTAACTAACAAAATAAATAAAATATAATCAAAAAATATACTTGATTAATCCATACGATGAAAGAACAAGACAAAGTAAAGAAGGAACAGAGAGAGGGGTGTCTCAGTGGCTTATTCAGTTAAGTGACCAACTCTTGATTTTGGCACAGATCATGATCTCAGGGTTGTGATATCAAACCCCACATGGGGTTCCATGCTGGGCTTGGTGCCTGCTTAAGATTCTCTCTCTCCCTCTCCCTCCATCCCCCTCCCCCTGTTCCCTTCACTCTCAAAAAGGAACAGAGAGAGGAACATAAAACAAATAGCAAGTAATGACTTAAACCTAATTATCAATAACCATATTAAGTAAGAATAGTCTGAACAACCCTATCAAAAGGCAGGGATTGTCAACTTAGATTTACTTATTTATTTTAATTTATTTTTAAAACTATGTATTGATTTATGCATTTGTTTGAAAGAGAGCAAACAGCAGGATGGGGGAGAGGTGGGGCAGAGGGAGACAACCAGCCTCCCCCCACTGAGCATGGAGCCTGACTCAGGGCTGGATCCCAGGACTCTAAGGTTGTGACCTGAGGCAAAATCAAGAGTCAGCCACTTAACTGACTGAGCCACCCAGGCACCCCTTAAGTTAGATTTAAAAGCAATACTATATGTTAGCTAATTGAACATAAGAATAAAAAATATATAAAAATATAAAAGCAACACAAAACTTTATGCTGTTTAAAAGAAACATGTTTTAAATATAGACACATATGGGTTGAAAGATATTACATTCTAAAAGATCTAACATGGAAATAAATATATAAATATTTATATATAATAAATATTTATTTATTATAAAGAAATCATCTCAAATGAATAAAGGTGTGAATTAATCAAGAAAACGTAACAATCATACATTTTTATGCAAATGAAGACAGAGTTCCATGAAGAAAAAAAAATGAGAGAACAACAAGGGAAAACAGGCAGATACAAATTAGTAGATGGAGATTTCAATACCTCTCTCAATAACTGATAGAACAAGTTTGGAGAAAAACAGTAGACAGAAAAGACTTGGCCAGCATAGTCAACCAACTTGAACTAATTGGCATTAATAGAACACTCCACTCAGTTCGTGCACGATACATACTTTCCTTATGGTCACACAGAACATTATAAAGGTAGATTATGTTTTGGGCCATAAAACAAGTCTGAGTAAATTTTAAATAAATTCAGTAATTTAATTTAGAAAATTAATTTAGTAAATTCAGTGACACAGTTTTGTGAATTCAAGTGACACAAATTCTGTTTTGAGAGCAAAACTGAATTAAATTTACATTCGGTAATGACAGGAAGACTTTTTAAACAAAATTTCTAATTGCTGGAAATCAAATAATACCCTGAAATAAAACACAGTTCAAAGAAGACATAAAATGTAAATTAAAAACCATTTTAAACTGAATGAAAATGAAAATACCACACATTAGAATTTGGACAGTGCCAATAAAGCAGTACTTAGAGATAATGTATAATACTAAATACCTGTATTAAAAAAGAAAAGTCTCAAAAGCCAAGGCCCTAGCTTGCACCGTGAAAATAAAACAAAAAGAAGAAGAAGAAGGAGAAAGAGAAGGAGAAGGAGAGGAAGAGGAAGAGGAAAAGGAGAGGAAGAGGAAGAGGAAGAGGAAGAAGAAGAAGAAGAAGAAGAAGAAGAAGAAGAAGAAGAAGAAGAAGAAGAAGAAGAAAGGACAGGAGGAGGAGGAAGGAGGAGGGGAGGAGGAAGGAGAAGGAAGGGGGAGGAGAAGAAGAAGGGGAGGGAGAGGGAAGGGAAATAATAAAAAGCAGGAGGAGAAGAAAGAGGGGGTGGAGGAGGAGAAGAAGGGGAAAGGAAAGAATAAAAAGGAGAGGAAAGAAGAGGGGGAGGAAGGGGAGAGGAAGAAGAAGGGTAGATTAAAAGTAAGCTGAGGAAAGAAAATATTTAAGATCACAACATAAATTGATTAAATAGAAAATTAAAAAAATGTAGAGTATCAATGGAATCAAAGATATGTTTTCGAAAAGATCAGTAAAATTGAAAACATCTAACCATAATGGTGAGGGAACAAAGGAAAAATCACAAATTACATATGTCAGGAATAAGAGAAATGGCATTACTATAGATAACATAGTATAGGAATGATAAAAATAAGTGGCTATTGTGAAAATTTTTATTCCAATAAATTTGGCAACTTAGATGAAATGAAAAAATCCTTCAGAGATAAAGTTCACTCAAAAAAGAAGAGAAAATCTAAATGGTCATATATCTATGAAATAATTTAAATTTGAAAGATCAAAGTTGGAGAACTAACACTAATGATTTCTACACTTAATTCAAGATGCTGTGTTGCTGGTGTTAAGACAGACAAACAGGTCAATAGAACAGAAAACAGTCCAGTAATAGAATCACACATAACTGACAGATGATTCTTTAGAAAGGTACAAAGGAATTTAGTGAGAAAGTATACTTCTATCAACAAATGTTGATAAAACAATTAGATAGCCATTTACAAACGATGAACTTCAATCCAAGATGTGTATCACACTCAACAATCAATTCATATGAATCATAGCCTTACTGAAAAAAAAATATAAAACATCTAGGAAAACATAGGAGAAAATCACTGTGACCCTTGTCAGGATAGTTGGCAATCTATAGCCGACAGGTCAAACTCACCCCCCACATATGTTTCTAAAACGTGTGAGATAAGAATATTTTTCTACATATTTAAATGATTGAAGAAATTTTAAAAAGAACACTATTTCATAACACATAAAATGCATGAAAATTAAATTTCAGTAAATAGTTACTGGAACGCAACCACATTCATTCATTTATATTTTGTGTGTGTGTCAGCTTTCACACTACAGGCACAAAAAAGGTTACTGAGGTAGAGGCTATATGGATAGAAAGCCTAAGTTGCTTTCTGGCCCTTTAAGAAAAAAAATTGCCAACTCCTACGATAGGCAATTTCTTAGATATAAAAGCAAAAGCACAGTGGATAAAAGAATAAATTGATAAATAGGATTTCATCAAAATTTAAAATTCACCTTTTCAAAAGACACTATAAAGAGAATGAAAAGCATTAAACCACAAACTGGGAGAAAATACTTGTAAGACAAATATCTGATGAAAGAATTGTGTTGAGTGTATAAAGAACTCTCGAACTCCATGGTTTAAACCCCCAGTTCCCCCAAAAGGACAAAATATTGAAACATACATTTCACAAAAGGAGATATATAGATTGGAAATAAACACATGAAAAGATGCTCAACATCATTACCTTTATGGAAATGCAAATAAAAGTATAATAAAATACCAAATATGCACCTACGAGAATAGTAAAAATTTTTCAGGAAATACTGACCATACCAAAGGTTGACAAAGATGTGAACTGGAATTCTCATGTAGCTCTACCAGGAATATGGTAAGTTTTACGCACATTGGAAAACACTTTATCACCTACTTAAAAGCTTAAATGTCACATGATGCAGCCAGCCCACCATTGGTATTTATCCAAAAGAAATGAAATATGTGCTTAAAAAGTCTTATGCACAAATGCATACTCAATTCAAAGATTTTTGAAATTTAGAATACGTTTCAGCAACCATCTTGTGTGTGTGTGTGTGTGTGTGTGTGTGTGTAAAGGGAGAAAGCAAGATTTAAAAAAATTGAGAATAGAGACTTTGTAGAGACTTTAGTATGAATGGTGGGGTTCTCCATTGATAGGCTATGCTTTCTGAAGATCAAACACAGTTAAAATTTTTATCCTGTATATATTAATAAATTTGAAAACTGCAATATTGTGTTCATAAATAGTCTCTAAACACAGGGCATTTGGGGCAATAGAGTAAGACGTTTTTTCTCTTTTTTTGGTTGTTTTAGGTTTTTTTTTTAAGTTTTAGTTAACATATAGGCAAGTATTGATTTCTGGGGTACAATTCAGTGATTTATCACATATATACAACACCCAGTGCTCATCACAATACCCTCTTTAGTACCCATCTCCTATCTAGCTGATCCCTGACCCACCTCCCTCCATCACTCAGTTGGTTCTCTATCATTAAGAGTCTTACGGCTTGTCCCTCTGTCATTGTTTTCTTTTCCTGCTTCCACTATTTTCACCCGTTTTCTTTCTTAAATTCCACATATGAGTGAGATCATATGGCATTTCTCTTTCTCTGACTGACCTCATTCACTTAGCATAATACACTCTAGCTCTATCCACATCATTGCAAATGGCAAAATTTCATTCTTTTAATGGCTGAGTAATATTCATATATATATATATATACACATAAATACATATATACATACACACACATACCACATCTTTATCCATCAGCATTTGGGCTCTCTCCATAGTTTGGCTATTGTTGATAATGCTGCTATAAACATTGGGGGCAGGTACCCCTTCAAATCTGTATTTTTGTATCCTTTGTGTAAAGACCTAGTAGTGCAATTGCTGGATTATAGGGTAGTTCTATTTTTAACTTTCTGAGGAACCTCTATACTGTTTTCCAAAGTGGTTGCACCAGTTTGCCTTCCCACTGATAGTGCAAGTGTCATTCCCCTTTTTCTGCATCTTCTCTAACACCTGTTGTTTCTTGTGTTATTAATTTTAGCCATTCTGACAAGTATCTCATTGTGGTTTTAATTTGTATTTCCCTGATGATGAGTGATGTTGAGCATCTTTTCATGTGTCAGTTATCTGGATGTCTTTTTTGGAAAAGCGTCTGTGTGTTCTGCCCATTTCTTAACTTTTTGGATACTGAGTTTTATAAGTTCTTTATAGATTTTGATACTAACCCTTTATCAGATATGTTGTTTGCAAGTATCTTCTCCCATTTTGTAGTTTTTTGACTGTCTCCTTCACTGTGCAGATGCTTTTTATTTTGATAAAATCCTAATACTTCCTTTTTTGCTTTTGTTTCCCTTGCCTCCGGCAACATGTCTAGTAAAAGTTACTATGGCTGAGGTCAAAGAGGTTGTTATCCCTGTTCTCCTCTAGGATTTTGATGGTTTTCTGTCTCATATTTAGGTCTTTCATCCATTTTGAGTTTATTTTTGTGTATGGTGTAAGAAAGTGGTCCACTTTCATTCTTCTGCATGTTGCTGTCCAGTTTTCCCAGCACCATTTGTTGAAGAGACTCTCTTTTTTCCATTGGATATTCTTTCCTACTCAGTTGAAGATGAGTTGACCATGTATTTGTGGATCCATTTCTAGGTTTTCTATTCTGTCCCATTGATCTACATGATGGTTTTTGTGCCAGTACCATGCTGTCTTGATGACCACAGCTTTATAATACAGCTTGAAATCAAGAATCAAGAATTGTGATGCCTCTAGTTTTGTTTTTCTTTTACAGAATTGCTTTGGCTATTCTGGGTCTTTAGTGGTTCCATACAAATTTTCAGGAATATTTGTTCCAGCTCTGTGAAAAATATGCTGGTGGTATTTTGGTAGAGATCACATCAGATATGTAGATTGCTTTGGGTACATTTTAACAATGAGCATGGAATGCTTTTCCATTTCTTTGTGTCCTCTTAAATTTCTTTCTTAAGTGATCTATAGTGTTCAGAGTACAGATCTTTTACCTCTTTAGCTAGGTTTATTCCTAGGTATCTTATTGTTTTAGGTGTAAGGTATATGTTTTCTAAGTTCTACATAAAAGCTAAAGTAAATTACTTCTTGTGCCTTTCTTAACCTCCTCTACTTTCCTAATAAAATAATTCTTCATTTATTATCAAAGGGATTTCTGGAAATAATTATAGTATCTTTTTAGCAAAATTCTTGGAACTACAGAAATAATTAGGCTTACCAGCCCATTGAATCCAAAATCTTATTGCCAATAGAACATGAGAGTTTGTCAATCCAATATTAATTTGATTGCCAGATAGTTTACATTCATCTCTGCTCCCCCCACATTGGTGGTACGATGCATTCAGATGAATCTTGCTTTAAAAAGTAGACTGAGGATCATACATTATCACAAGTTCATTGAAGAAGCAGATATTTTAATTTATCCTGGTCAGCTGACACATGTCCCATAAACCAGGCCAAACTTTTAGCCTCACAGGGTGGAAAGTTCTGATCTTTTAAGCGACAGAGTCATAAAGTGGAGCAAATGATCCTTACACATAATCTCATGCAACATCACACTTGAAGGTCCTCAGAGATTTAGTAATAATTCTTCAGTCTTAAGTACCTACAATTGACTATAAGTTATCTTGTATCTGTGTTCTTCTGATTTTATTACTCAAGAATCTTGTAAATAACTTCCATCTATTCTCATATTTTTATTATTATGGAAGACTGGTCTAAATAGGGTGTTAGTTTATAAAACTGATGCAAATGTGCACTCTTTCTCAATCTCTTTCTCTCTGACATAACTTTTAAAAAATATTTCTGAATAAAAAACTGAACCTTTTTTGCAGACCTCATTTTCTCTGTAATACAAACTATGGATGAAACTATATGCAGTTGAATTGTGCACCATCTATAATTATTTCTTAGATATTTAATCTTACCTATAAAATTCTATGATCAAAGTACATGAGGAGGGGAGGGCAGTCTAGGCCAGCTCTCACATTACATAAATGATAGTACTTGGGATGGGAGAGGTTCAGTGACTTACTCATGACCACAGCATGAGGAAATGCTTAAGCTGACTTGGATCCATCTTTACTCATTAATTAATTAGACAGTTCTAGTGATGAACCATACATTATACTAACTACAAATCCTGTATAGAGAAAAAGGCACAAAGCCAGCCATCCAAATGAGGAGAGTCTGGTAAGGAAGAAACCCAGCCATACATCATCCTTCCTGGTATCTATAGTTCTTTCCTCAAATCTGACATTAAAGATATATTATATTACAAGCAAAATACTTACAGCATTACATCAAAAATATGGATTTGTGAGTCTAGTATGTTTCAATTACAAAATATACCAAATAACTCTAAAATAAAAAAGTTGCCTACAAATCATTTTATTGAGGAATGACTACTACAAGTTTTTATTTGACCTATACATCTAGCAGTAACAGTGAAAACAAATTCTTCATGCAATGCTAAAGCTTAAAATGGATAGGTAGATGTGATTTTTATTTACAGATATGCCTTCAATCTCCTTTGCAGTAAGGTACAGCTTTATTGTTAACCAAACATATGGTTACGGTTTGCTTTTAAGTATACCAAAAAAGAAAAAGATAAAGAAGAATTAGTAATAGATTCTATTAGATAGTATTTAGATACTAAATACTATCTAATTAGATAGTAATTAGACACTATTCATTAAAATAATATTCATACCTATACAAAGTCTATAGAGGAAGATATAAGTTTTGCTTGTAACAGTTGTATAATAAAACTTCAGAGAGAAGTGTGTAGTTAGAATGATATGATCGACAGAAATGAACATTTAGGATAGCGACAGAGTTGTCTAAAAAGGAGTTAATAGCCTCACAGTTTGTATTTTCTTTTTACTTTATATTTGATAAAACATAGGAGAGATCTCAGAGGATGACTCTTAAACTGGAGGCTAAGGAACACAATCTGTTACATCAGGTGCTTTTGGGCTGAGCTTTCTTTGATGCTCATAAACCCAGAAAGTTCAAGTTTACCTATAATAGCTTCACTCACCAAAAAGTCCACTCAACAGTGCAAAAGGATTCACATCTATTACTCAAACTTGAGTGGAAAGAAAGGAAGAATGGCAGAGTGGCAATGAGTAGGAATCACAGCTTTTTTGTCTTCTCTATGCATTTCTTTCCCTCTATGTGTGTCTAAGTCTCAGCTCTTTGTATCATCCCCTTGCATGAGTACATGTGAAAAATCTCCCATTGTTAATCTTACATCACTAAGCATTCAGAAAATTAGATAAAATTATAATTTCTAATATGAGACTCCATAAATAAAACATTATATCTATATATGCTACTTATCTATATATATTCCATAGATGTGACATATCTATGTACGCTATGTATTATATATCTCAGGGAAATTCAACAAATTAAAAATTGGTTCAAGGAGCTCAAATAAACTTGCCTGGCACAATCTCTCTGCTCCAGAATCCCATTATAAAGGATGGATTACTTTAATATATAACATATAATTTCTTTCCTTTTTCATAGAACAGCCTCAGGAGTAAATTCTCATATCATTAGTTTTTAGAACAAACTTTAATACCAAATTTAGCCATCTAGAAGGGAACTTGATTAGCATTCCTGGCTATCAGTGGGAATAAAGAATATAAGACAGAACCAAGTAACACCTTCCTTCTACCAACCTACATCCCCACACTAGAGAAATTCAGATACATAAACTTAAGGTCTATACACCTCAATGATCCCTGATGATAGGTGGATAGCACGCATTAGCTTTGTGACAAGGAGCAATGCCAACACACCTTTTTTTTCAGCTCCTTAGCTTGTAAAACAGATGTAATAATAGTTGTTATCTCATAAGGTTGTTCTGATGACCACAAAGATTAATATATGCAAAAACTTTGTCCTTTACATAGTAGGTATTATATTATCTGTTCCTATAATAATTATATCATGATTAACATGTCCATTAGTAAAACTTGACCATCAACATAGGGTAAACACATCTTCAGAATGCTTTATTAAGGACAAAGAACATTTAACAGAAGTGTTTCCATCAATCTTAGATTAAATAAAAATCCCTTACATTTTAAACTTTAATTATCTTGAAAATTTTCTAAGCCTTAATGTCTCATCTTTCTATAACACTGAAGAAAGGCAGTATCATTTATGTAACAATTATGATGCTTTTGAGTTTAATATACCTGGTAACGTTCAAGGTTTACATAAACAGTATTTATTATCAAATTAATTATAGGGACCTTTGGTTAGGTTTGTCACCTGAGAACATGACTGGGCTATAGTCACCATTTGCCATTAACATAGAAGGATTGACTCAAGTCTGTATCCACATTGGTTCTAAAACAACCCACTATAATGGAACACTGAAGTCTATAACACTTTTCATCACATAATAGTTACTGTGCTTGTCCACACACAGGCACTTTAAAATAGATATGCCATATACTCTGTATCCACTCAAGGATTCAAGATAAAGTCTATGAAAGTGGCTATAAATGTCAACATTATACAGCATCATAGTCCTATATTTGTGGCAGGAAGGCTTATTACCAGTTTAAGGCTGTAATCATTCATGTCTGACCAAGTAATGGGATGACACATCCATTTAGAAAGATGTTTTGTGCTCAAAGAGTATTATATTAAAAAGACAAATGCATATATACCCTAGCCTGAATATACAACATTGACTATGTATGTGAGAAATTGCTTTTTATCATGGTAACTATTATAGATAAACATTGAACAATTTTTTTAACGGTATTCTTTTATAGCTGTTGCTAAGTCATCTTTTGTTAGGAAGCAAGCACATCTTAGGCTGTTTTTTTACCTTTTATTCCTAAATAAATAAACAAACAAACAAATAAATAAATAAATTCTGATATGTTTTCTTAGCTGGTAGTCTTCTTTATAGAACTAGAATAGTAATCTAATTTATATTACCACATTCAGATGTTTTTTTAGTTGTCTGAAAAAAAAGAAGATAAACTATTTGATGTGTTTTCTTCTACTCTTAAAAAAAATTCAAAGTCAATGTCCCACCTTGGAAGAATCTTGAGTGGGGAGAAGAAATGGCTGAGGTAGGATTCAACATAATTGACTCCAAGTTGGGTCAGTATCAACCTGTGTAATCTGGGCAATTTCCTAATTTTCTATGTGTAAATAAGGGTATTGACTCCAATGATCTTTATGAAAATGTTCTACTTCTAAAAAACATTTAATGCTGAACAAAAAAGTGTTTGCTCACTCTTCTTATATTCCTTTCTTTTGTCCTTAGGGTTTTTTGGGAGGATGTTTCATAAATTTGTTTACCTGTACAATATATATTCCCAGAATGTTCTAGTTATTCCAGAGGGTGATGGTTCTCTCTTCTATTTAGCTGATATCACACTCTCCCTGAACTCAGTCAGCCCACAAAGCAGCAACAAATCTTGTAAATGTCAGTCTCACTGACCTCACCAATTATCACTCCCTCCTATTGCAAAGCATCACTATAACCATAAAAGGGCACTTTTACCATTGGGATCTGATGCCTTGGTTTAGAATCTCAATTTTCGTACTATGATCCCTATAGCCTTTGACTAGGCATTTAGCATTGTTGTGCCTCAGTTTTCTCACCTGTAAAGTGAGGATAATTATAGTGCTTGCCCTCCAGGACTGTTCTGTATTTTTAATGGCTTTATTATATGTAAAGACAGAGAACTGTGCTTGGTACTCAATAAATGTTAGCTACTGTTTTTGTATTCTTAACTGTTCTGAAACTATGAGTTTTTTTGTTTGTTTTTGTTTGTTTGTTTTGCTAAAAAACAAGGATAAATTTAAAAATTCTTTCTTTCAACAAATAACTGTTTCTAAAGGGCTCCCCATGAATCAGATTTGGTCAATAAAGTAGATCATCTTTGTATTTATATAAAGCTTACATTCCAGTGGGTGCAAAAGATGATATCAAGTCAAATTAAAAATGAGTAAGATATATTTTCAGGGACAGATAAGAGTCACTAAGAAAATAAAACAAGGATGTGTGACAGAGATGAAGAGGGCTAGGAGAGGGAGTGGGTGAAAAAAGAGCTTTAATTGCTCATATACATAATCTCTTAATATTGAAGTGAATCAAGGCTTAGTTCTTGCACATTATCTCTGTTTTGTTTATGCAACCCTCCTTCCTTACTTCACCAAGGCTCAGGGCTTAAATATGACACCTAAACATACCATATAATTTGATTAGCTTCCTCAAACTTGTTACACTGGCAGTCATTTATTACAGTAAGTGACATTTTACCTTCGCAAAGACCAAAGACCCTGGAGACAGTCTGACAACTCGTTTTTCTTTCTTCTTATATCTTATATCCAAAGCAGGAGCAAATTCTGTCAACTCAAAATAGAGCCAGTTCTCCACCATGTGACCAGACTCTATGATTCTTGAATGAGTTCCTGGAAACCTCCTTACTGGTCTCTCTGTGTTCACCTTTGCCCACCTACAGCAGAATTCCCACACAGCTGCCAGAGTAAGTATAAATTGGATGATGAGCCTCTTCTGTCCAAAGGCTTCAAAGGCTCTGAATTCATTCAGAATAAAAGCAGAAGTCCACCATGGATATAAGGCCTTCCTTGATCCATCCCAGCTCTCTTATGTTATCCTCCTTACAACCCACTCCTCCCTCTCTATTTCACCTGTACCTGGTGAACTGACCTCATTAATATTCATGAAAAACACCAACAAAGCCCTGCTCCAGGCCTCTGCTCTTCTGCAAATGTCTGGCATGTTCTTCCACTAACAGCATGGTTTGCTTCCTCAATTCCTTTCCAGCTTCATCGAAATGTCACCTTTGCAGTGAGGCCCTCCTTACTAGCATTTTTAAAATTGCATCCTCAATCCCTAGCACTTGTTAACCTCCATGTATTTTTTTCTTCTTTGTTTTGTTTGTTTTTTGTGGGTTTTTTTGCTTTATTTTGCTCCATGATAATTACTACTTTCTAACAAATTTATTTATTGTACTGTATTATTTCTTCTCCCTTAGAGTATGTATACCATAAAGGCAGAGATTTTTGTCTATGTCATTCCATGCTGTATTCCAATTGCAGAGGCAACTGTCTAGCACATAAATGTTCTTTCAAAATGTATGGAATGAATGAAGGATTTAAAGACAAAATATGTAGTCCAGAAAGGCTTCTCTGAGGAGCAAGATTTGTTCTGAGCCCTAAGGATCAAGAGGCAGACAACCAGTAGGCAGTCTGGAGGCAAAGAATATTCTAAGTAGATGCAATGACCTTAGCAATTGTCAGTTATTGGACAGAGAGAGGAGAGACATGAAATGACTTGCTGGCTTAAGTGATTATTCTACTACTGTGTTTAAACAAAACAAAACAAAACAAAACCAGGAAGATCACTGTTTGGAAGAGAGTCAGTGAGGAGGAGAGAGATCAGAGCTAAGTTCTGAGGAGGGAGTGCATAGTTCATTTCAGGCTTTCTAGGCTACTGTAAGAAGTTGAATTTCACTTTAGATATAGATGGAAGCACTGTTGAAGGGGATGATTAAAGGTATGGGTTGAAGAAAGTGATATAACCCAGCATTGCTGTTGTTTTTGAAAGATCATTTGGTTAGCATGGAATAGAAAGTTATTTTTTACTTAAAGAAAGTAATCAGGGAAATCACATTATAAAAATTTTTAAATCAGTAACATGAAAATTATCTGTAAAATTAAGTCCCTAATGCTTCATATTTGAGGAAAATTTCATGGTAGGAAAAAATTTCAAGGAATTCACATTTTTTCAATATAGTCAAATATTTCTTGATATTCTAGATTGAGTTTATCAGTGGTTTTATTACTCTTACTTGGCATTGTTTATTTTTCTAAAGCTTCACATGGTTGACAGTTTCATTCACTTTCTCTAAGTCTTTTAAAAACACCTACCAAAATGTACCAAGTTGCATTTATAGAACTTTCGAAATGAAGTAGTTTACTACAAATAATGACTATGGATTTTTAAAAATAACAATAGGTATTATGTGAGCCAAAACACATCCTGTGACAACATCAAATGTGGGCTTTGGATACAGATTTGACTTCATTAGTTAATTTTTTAGAATTACTTTGATATATAGTTTTGTTCATTGTTATATATATGTGTATGAAATTCTACATAGATATTAATTAAATCAATATGTTAATAAAATAACAGCAACAAATAAAATTTATAATAAATTTAACATGATTATATTAATTAATAATACATTAATGGTAATAACATGTGTTACTAAAATTATTTTATACTGTGTCTATAAATGTCTACAAATGTCTTATATTTATGCTAGCATACTAAGATACATGACTAAAAGCTAAGTCAATAAGGATATATGGATAGAAAAATCCATGAAACTTCCTAGGATTTTTTAAAATACAAATGGCATAATTGATGCACTTCCATTTTAACTTAAAAAAAAAAACTAGGGGCGCCTGGGTGGCTCAGTGGGTTAAGCCTCTGCCTTCGGCTCAGGTCATGATCTCAGGGTCCTGGGATCGAGCCCCACATCAGGCTCTCTGCTCAGCGGGGAGCCTGCTTCCTCCTCTCTCTCTGCCTGCCTCTCTGCCTACTTGTAATCTCTCTCTCTCTGTCAAATAAATAAATAAAATCTTAAAAAAAAAAAACAAGAAGCGAACAAAAAAAAACCTAAACATTTCATCTGTTCCATTATGATAATTTTCTTTGTTCATTTCTAGTGAATATGTATGTAAGGAGAAGGAAGAATTTTCAAGTTTGTAGGAACAGTTGAGTGTCAAATATAAGCGCAAAAACTATAAATTGTCTTTTGTTTTGTTTTTTGCCATGCTGTACGATGAGATTTGTATATAAAGAGTAGAATATAGAAGATAAAGGGATATAAATGGGTATTATTTTTGAGCTTTGTCACCCAGTTACCATGCTTCTGCTCTATTCTCATTTAAACTCGTATTTCTATGTATGTAAAATGTCTCTAGGGTCAAACACCAAGTGGGCCACTCCATGCCACAATCAATGATCTTTAAGTCATTGGTGGAGTTAAGAGTCGAAATTATATATTCTCCTAACAATGCAAGTTTACTTATGGCCAGAAGCACATTTCTACTTGTATTTAAGAATTAATTTAAACTGATTCCAAATGTTAGAAAGAGTCCCCTTATCTTTAGTGTGTGGTGAAATGCATATTTACATAAAAAGGCCGTGACATCTTAGGACAGGTGGTTTATACTTCTATCTGAAAATTAGCACATATGTTTCCTGCAAAGTAAAAATATAATTGGGTCTCCCACCTGCGGTGTTATTGCTGGTAGTGCACGAAGATGAGTGGAAGCACAGAAGCATGTGTGGACCATTTTGGTCTCTCGTGCTTGGGCATTCTATCTCCCTCACCAGCCCCCACGGCCTAAATTTCAGTAATAACACAATATGGTGTTTTCCCTTTGCTTTAGGAAGCTGCCTACATAGAATTTCATGAAGATTCAGGCAAACAGGGCTGTAAAGGTTCAGAAAACCTGATGCTGCTCACCAGTTTCAGCATTTTTTTTGCCTTGCTATTGATTTTTCTTTGCTATAATAAATTATTTCTCTTACCCATAATGACTAGTTAAAACTTGTTCACACCCTGTTACTTCATTTGAAAGCAAACTCGATACACCTGCATTCTAAACATAGTTATTTGTACTGATTGGATCTACAATAATTCTTTTGCATGGCTATTCCTATACCAAGTACAGAAATAGTCAACCATTAAACCAATATTATACAAAGATTAGTGCAACAAATTCCAAGAAATAAAAGTAAAAACCTTCAATGGCTTCCAGTATTTATGAATCAGTTAACATGCCAAAAAGGATCAGCATGGTTCGTAGTAATACATACTGCTATATTTAAGCAGTCATGAAACATTTCAGTTCGGGTCTGGAGAATATTTTTTTGTTTGTTTTGTTTTTTGTTTTTTTCTGTAGAGAGAAAAGACAACATATTAGCTGCCCATGGTGGGTACTGTAATAACTCACTTTATTGTCTAGCTTTATTTACTGGTTATGTTAAACCCCAGTATTAACACTTACAATTGATTATGGGTCTTTTAAAAAATACCAATATAGTAAATAAAAACATAAGAGAGAGCATGGTGTGCATCACACAAAATTATGATCTTCCATTAAAAGTAATGATGTATTAATTCCCATGAGTATGGATAAACAGAGCATCACTTTCCCGTTATACAGGAAGGGAATGGGTTTGGGAAAGTAAAAAAGGCAGGAAAAGAAACCTTGAATGAAAGGTACACAGCAGATGACCTATGCTTTTTGTAAATCTACCCCCAAGAAAAGCTGCTTATGACTTATGATTAATCAACAAGAATAGATAACTTCTAAATTAGAGGATAAATATCAATATTCACTGCTATTTTCTCAACTCTTATGTGTCTGGCATATAGAGACTCTTCGGTAAATTTTTAGAGGATATCAGCTTAAATTTTGCTTCTCAGTGAACTTGGAGAATAGGTTATATTAGCAACCATCACAATTCTGATTAAATCATTTTTGGATTATATGTATGTTTGCTCAAAGATTGAAAATGCCATGGAAGATAACATAGTGTCTATATTTATTTACCATTGTATGTTGCCCTGGATGTATGTCCAGACCTAGTGGATCTTCAATAAAACTGTTGAGTGAAAGACTGTGTAAATGGACCTTCAAATGAATGTAAATGCCATGATGGATATTTAGTAAATAGCATTTATTATTTATCTATTATCATGAGGTAATCTTCTAAATAAAATATACAAGTCTAAACACAAGTATCATGATTATGTGACAGGATACAGATGGTCCCACTTTTGGGAAAATAACTCAAAATTCATCCTTTTCATAGATAGCAATGCTGAAGATGGTATTGTTAAAATGTTTGATATAGTAAATATGATTCTATCATACATATTACCAAGTGGTATGTCCTTTCTCTATTTTATAGCTGTATATAGAGGTGAGGCATGCATAAATACACTGAAGATGGCTTCATGCACCAAATCCATGCCTTATAAATATATCGATGCATTGCTTAATTCCACTAAAGTCCAATTACACCATGCTTGACTGTCTGAAACACAATCATCCCCTCCAGAATAATTTATTCAGTGCTGAGAGATGAGAGTTTTTTTGTTTTGTTTTGTTTTTTTATTTTTTTTTAAAGATTTTATTTATTTATTTGACAGAGAGAGAGAGATCACAAGTAGGCAGAGGCAGGCAGAGAGAGAGGAGGAAGCAGGCTCCCTGCTGAGCAGAGATCCCAGGACCCTGAGATCATGACCTGAGCCGAAGGCAGAGGCTTTAACCCACTGAGCCACCCAGGCACCCGAGATGAGAGTTTTGACATTACTCCTCAGTACTTTGATTTGTGTATACTGCACAACAGAGGAAACATGGCAACACTGCCACCCCTTCTCAACTCCAATCCCATTTTTCTTCCCAGTCCTCTAGAGCCATTTCATTGATTACTATTAACTCTGAGATGTCGTCTTTATACCAGAATCACAGAATTGTAGAAAGACCATCTATAACCACTTATTCCTTAAGTTCCATTTAAAAGTCCATCTAGGGTTGCCTGGGTGGCTCAACAGGTTAAGTGTCAACTGTTGATTTCAGCTCAGGTCATGATCTCAGGGTTGTGAGCTCCAGTCTTGGGTTGCACTCTGTGCTGGACCTAGGCCCTGCTTAAGGAAGAGTCTCTCTTTCCCTCTCCCAAAAAAGGCCATCTAGCTTCCTACCTGAAATATCGGTATTTTCTATAAAACAGTATTCAAAAGAAATTGAGAAATGTGAGCATTGCTAAATAAATACACTTATATTTTCAGGAGGTAATGCCATTACATGAATTGTTTTTATGTAATATTTTATTCTGTGCTTCCCATCACACATAAGCATACACCTAGACACACACAGGCACACAACAAAGAATGTTGAAATACTGCAGTCAGTAATTTTATTTATTTATTTTTCTGAGTTTATAATACTATGAGTTTATGAAATGAATAAATTATGATGAAAGAACATTGCCAGATATTATGGTTTAATAATTTTTTTAAAAAAGATCATTTCTTGTTATCGAAGTATCTATTTTTGCATCATAGCTAGTTGAATGTGGCTTTTCTCAATTGAGTGCTCAGGTATTATTTATGGTTATTTTTCTTTTCTTTGGTGATCACTGACTACTTAGCAAAGAGGACTGTAACCAACACTTAACGGGAAGACAAATTAGTAGTCAAATGTAAAACATAGTTTCCTTACCCTAACTTCAGGATCATACTAAGTAAGAATCACAAGATCCTCTATTGTGACAGACAGTGTATTAAGGAAGACTTTGTAACTTGGGGGAAAAAAAAGAGAAGAAAGAAAAGGAAAAAAGTGAACTGAAGTCTTACGTTAAAAATCAGCTTATACACTAGTTCACTTCATGGAATTTTAAACAAATTAAGTAATTTCTTTGAAATTTTAGTAACATTTATTTTGGACATTATTAAATACACATCTAAGCCAGGAGCTAAAAGGCAGTTATACCTCAAAAAAAGAAAATATAAAAATTAATTAGCTATGGACAACATGAGATATATGAATATAACTTATTCGATAACTATAAATATTTAATTGTAGAACAAGTGTTTGTTACTGAAATTTTCTCCAGTGCTTTCTAGAATGCTAAGAGTGTATAAATTTCATTAATAAGAAAAGACTCTTTCTTTAAAACTCATATATTTCTTCCTACCTGAATGAGGTTTTGTGGGTGTGTGCACATGCTAATAAAAGAGAGAAAAAAAACGCTAAGAAAACAGTACAGTTTCTTTGACATAGCTATTTACTTGTGAAAAAAATTTTAAATTTAAAATAAAAGGCTACTCCCAGAATTTAAATGATACATAGTCTGCTATTTAAAAACGTAGTAAAAAACCCCACCATATACACATTTGGTTCAAATTTTCCGCAGTTTAAACTACCACCAAGCAGATCAAATGCATGTTTAAGAATCCTCAAGTTAAGGACGCAGTTGTAAACACACGTAAATATGAGCTCAGTCACACCCCTCCCCCAGCATAAGGCACTTAAAGTAATGAAACCTATCCTCTTTTTAGAAGTTAATTTGCACTCATTTTAGAGCATTTCTTCTGGGAAATTAAGGCAAATCTCTGGGGTAATGGGCCTACTCGTCAGAAATGCTCTACCTGAGAAGTTGATACTCTATATACACAAATCTTTAATAAGATTTATCAAACTCTGAAAATAGAGCAATCTCTTTCACTTCATTCCTAATTTGTGTACTCATGGTTGCGGGTTATCGAGAAAGGGAGGGGAGAAGGAGTCACAAAAGTAGGGCTGTGCACAAGATCACAAGGTAGAGGAAGCCCACAAGCCCTCGGAATGTCCTCCCGCTGGGCGTGCACATGGCATTCCACTCAGCCCATGAAACACTGGATTGTTTGGCCAAGGTAGACCTTGAGAGCGAAGGGAAGGCTGTGTTGCAAACGTTTTCATTTAATGAAGTTAGTAAACTAATCATGTTTCCACGACTCTTCCTGACAGGTTGATTTCCCACCTGATAGCGCCAAGCTTCTCGGGCTCTCACCACCTACGGGGCAGAGACCTGCGTCCAGCGACACTTGTGGCAAGATGCAGGCTGCCAGTAGGCCACAGAGGCTGAGCAAACTTGATACCCTGTCTGAATAATGTTCCAGTATGCCTGGGATTAAGAATAAATCTTTTAAAATGAAAAGTAAAGCAGGAAATATATATAACATACTAGCCTTTGGGGTAAAACTCCTCCAACAGAAAAGTATTTTGACTCGATTTTAAAAGGACTGCTGGGGAATTATACGCGTTTTAGAAAGGCATCTTGAAAAAAAAGTATAACCCCATCATAAAGCTTGTAAAAGCAAAGATCTTCGTCAAAAAAAAAAAAACCATAAAATATACTTGAGACAAACCTCACGAACCTTTTTTGGAAAGGCAGCTGCAGCTAACGTCTTGATTGCAGTATGAGAAGTGAGAGAGTTAAACACCCCATGGAAACTATATTCTCCATCCAAGGAGAGTCCGATAGAGAATCTTTGTGTAAAAGACTTTTTTAAAGGAGACAAAAGAGTAAATCGTTTAAATTGCATTGCATTAGCTAATACAGAGGGAATTTCCATAAATGGGAAAATGAAGAGTTACTGAAAAGTAAAGTTTCAGGAAATATTTGGAGAGAAAGCGACAAAACACTAGAGCATCATATTATGACAACAAATAGAATACACCAGGATCGTTTTCCCCATTAAATGGGTAGCTTAGAGTTTGAACAAAAAAAAACCTGTGAAATAAAAGTTCTCCAGAGGGTGCTATTCCTACAGTAACATATCCTGAAATGCTCAAGTGGAAATACTTTATTTAAAAGCATCGTGTTTTCACTAGCCTACAACAATTCTACCATTGTCGTCTAGTTCTCAACTCCTATTTTGTGGTGCAGATTTATTTTTGTCTTGTCCTTTAGAGCTCCATGTCAGCTTAGATTGAAAAATTTTTAAATATCCATCTAGTCATCTATTATGACCACATAATCAAGAGTTTTCAGGGGGATGGGTGAGCCTGGTGATGGGTATTAAGGAGGGAACGTATTGCATGGAACACTGGGTGTTATACACAAACAATGAATCATGGAACACTACATCAAAATTTATTGATGTACTGTATGGTGACTAACATAACATAATAAAAAAATTATAAAAAAATAAAATTAAAGTAAGAAGACAAGAAACAAGTGTTGGTGAGGATGTGAAGAAAAAGGAACCCTCACATATTGTTGTATTGGAATGTAAATTGGATAACCATTGTGGAGAACAGCATGGACATTCCTCAAAAAGTTAAAAATAGAAAATATCATATGATCCAATAATTTCACTATTGTGGATTAGCCCAGAGAAAATACAAACACTAATTTAAAAACAAAAACACAACAATAAAAAAAAGAATTTTCAATGCATGAAATATCCACTATAGTGTTGGCTAGAAATGTATTCAAAAGCTTAAAGGATTTTTTTGTCCAGTTACATTATGCTTGGATTTTAGATATCATTACCTCATTAAATATGCCTGTAAATCATTCCACTTTAAAATTCAGAATTAGAGTATATGTTTTGTTATTACTATTCATATTATGAATAACATCACTGTCATTTTTGCATGAAGGCAAGACAGTCATCTATTTAGAGAAAAAAAATTTGCAGTTTTCAGAGAAAATGTAAGCCTTGATATGAGACTATCATTCCCAGGACATGAAAATTGGTGATAGAGCAGCAAACAGAGAGATGGCACAGCTTCTGAAATTCTGATGCTCCACATGCATTTAACTTGTTTCTTGGGGAGGTGGGGAATGGGATAAGTAATGATATTTTATATGGATATCCACATAATTAATCATGAGCTTTACAAGATGACATCTTAAAAGGGATCTACGTGTTGAAAACTGTTAAATTGATCCTTAATATCGCTTTGGAAAGTATAAAAGTTGCTATGATCTCCTTAAGTTAAGACTGCAGCTGGATAGCTTCAACATAGACTAACTTTCAGATATCCTCTTTAATACATAATGTGTCTTTTAGTGCTATAGTAAAATACATCATTTCCTGTGTTCTGTGGGAATCTAGACTTCCTGAGAGGCCTATTCAGATTAGAATCATAAATCTTTCTCCTGAATATAGAAAGCCTGGTAAAACTTTCTCTCTCAGTCAAACCTATTTCATATTTTCTTCCCCAAATAACATCCAAGAAGTTAAGAGAAGGACTGTTATCAATCTCTGCTGCTTTTGACTCCTGTGTTTTTAATTTATATGCACATTTTAAATCGCCATATTAAAAATAGAAGAGAGCAAGTTATCTCAGAATACTGTATTATCAGAACTTTAATTAGGAGCACTGTGGAGAAATTTGCAAAACCATTCTCTTCACAGTCAGGCATCCATTTGAGCATTCCTTCCTACTCAATCAAAATGTATTCAGTTTAAAGAATTTGCTAGTGACAGGTTCAATCAATAATTTAAGCAACCCAGCAGAAGCATCCTCACTCCGTACAGTGCATAACTCCACATCCTATAGACATCCCAAGACGGAGGGGATTAAGAGGTGTTCTGAGCTTTTCATACCATCCCTTATTCTGTAAAAGACTGACATATTTTTATGGATGGCATTCTGTGACATTGATAAATCAATAGACTATGTTCTGGAGTATAAATTACCTATGTACAGTTTGAGAGCAGGGACACTTATACAAGATGCATATCCTTGAGAGAATCTATTTTAAAAATGCAGGCTTCCATTTCTGTGATTTCCTGAGAGTGCACTCTCGCCTTGCGGCCTCTTTGAGGGTTTTTACCTCTGTTTTTTTCTCCCCTGTCCTATGCTCACTGACTGCTACTTATCCCAGGCGGTTCAGCTCAGACATCACCTTCTGCAACCCTCCAAAACTTGATCAAGTATATCTCCTGAGTTACGCAGAATATGTAATGTATTGCATTACACTGTATCCCTTTTAAGTGAAGGAAGAGATTTTGCTTTACTCATTATTAATAGTATCAGTCCTCAGCAAAGTTCATTGGTCTCTGTACCTCACAATATTTATTTAATGAATAAAAGAAACCAAGATTTTTTCCCATGATACTGAGTTGGAATAGTTAAACCAAATATGAAGAGCTCCACTAAAATCACACAAACTATAAATTATATCCTGCCAGCTACTAATTGTGGAAAATGCATGAGGATTTTAACACATTACTGAGAAAATTCAAGATTGGAGGAGTGATAGGAATGAGCACATTTGTCAGTGAGTTGGGTGTATTTGAAAGGCATTTTCACATACAGTATCTCATTTGAACTCCCTAGTATCCAAGAGAGGTAAGAATCTAACCTTCACCTTCACGGATGAGGGCTAGGTGACCTCACAAGTGGGGAACTTTGCTAGTGCAATTACAAATGTACATTTTCCTCATTACAGACTGTGAGGATTTAGGAACAATATAGTTGTAGGAGGAAATCTGGTTTCCCCTGTCATTAGGATGTCTTGCCTTACAAACATCACAGTTCTGTGCCAATGGATTTTTCTTTCTTCTGTCATGTCTTCTTGATTTTAGGAGCTGTCAGTGATTTTTGAAGAACACAAATCTCCAGGGAAAGGAAGGTGTAGAATTGACATTTCTCCCTCAAGGACTGTCTCCTAACTTATCCAATAGTTGGAAATTTGGGTTGACATGTATATGGAACCAGGTATGGTGGGAAAATATGGACTTTAGAGTCTCTCAGACTTGAACTTCAGTTTTAATGAAACTACTTACTAGCTGTTCCATCTTGAATAAGTCACAACTATTCAAAGCTTTAGTTTCACCATTAGTAAAATTCTGTGTTAATGTCTACTGAACAGAATATTAGGAGAATTAGAACAAAATATAAATGTGAAGTGCCTGACATACATGTCAAGCTATGAAATGGGAGCATGAAATCTGATTGATATCTACCTATAGGAATGATAATAATTATTTCGTTTGATGGTTATATTAGTAGTAATTAAGTGGTTTCAGTTCTTAAATTTTTTATTAACCACTCTCTTCCCCCTCCCTGGTTACCATCCTAAATCACTGTTCAGTCTTCAAAAGTGCAAAAAACTGTAACAAAGAAGTACAAGGCAGGCATTTAATTCACTATATGAAAATGATCCTCTACAAATATTGATTTTCACCTCTTAATAAGTCATTTTAATTATGACACGAGTGCTATCTCTTTCAGACACATTTTTCTGTTCTCTATGAATTCATAGAAATCTATAGCATTCAGATTAAGATATCATTCCTTACTGATTAGAAAACAGAACTTAATACAGATTGTTAGATAAAAAGTCTGATGATTTTACCTAAATGATGAGCCCTAAATTTTCTCCTCTCTAAATATCTAAATATTGAGTATCTGCAATATTTATAGAGCACTAAAGAATACTAATACAAAAATAGTTGAGCACTAAAGTGACAGAAATGGAATGATTTATTTTCTTAAAGTTTTAAAAGGTCAGTAATTTTAAAATATGTCAAAGAGGACCGAAAGTCAACTATTTGGAGGCTTGGGCAAATGGGAAATTGGTGGATAAATAGGAAACAACAAAAAAAAAAGTTGATTCTCATTATTGGTTAATTCTGTATTTGTAAATGTGCCTCCTCACTAAAATTTATCCGTGACTCCAAAGTCAATATCCTTGGCTCTTTCTTGGTCATTGGTGGGTTTGCACAGAGCAGCAGAAAAATACTTGGCCCGCCATGCACGTTCAAAAACAAGGAGAAATTCTGTCTTCTAGTTTCAGATCTCATTCTGTAAACAAACAGCCTTTTTGCGGTCTGTTTAGTGCTACATTTTTCACATTTTTTATGTATTTTGCTAGTTAGTGTGATGTTTAAAACGGCCCCAAAATAGAGTGCCAAAGTGTTGTCTATGTTCCGACGTGCCTTATAGAAAAATGCATGTGTTAGAAAATCTTCCTGCAGGCATGAGTTATAGTGCTCTTGGCCTTGAGTTTAATGTTAACGAATCTACAATATATATTAAATAAAGTATCTTTAAACAAAAACACATATAAAACAGAGTTACTTGTTGATCAGTGGATAAAAATGGGACGAGATGCCTGTAGGAACCTACACTTGTATTTCCTTAAAGGAGCAATCCAGTATTGTGGTGACTTTATAGAATATAACTTCCAAGAAAAATGAGAAGTGACCATGTGTACTACAGCTATTTTACTCTTAACATATTTTTTGCCATTCATTCACATGCATTATATTTATTAGAACTCTCTTCTAAGCTAGATTTTACCAAAAAAAAAAAAAGTGGATGAAAACGGGGAAAACAGAAGTTGGCTACTAATCTATGAATATATAATTTTATCTAAGGTTTACTCAGTGAAAGATATAAAATAAACAGAAGAAAGGCAGAAATGGACAACAAAGAGAAAACTACATTCCTACAGCCTTCTAAGGCTCCTTTATCACTTTATCTCCCTTGTACCTCCTGGTAGGTATTTACAAGCATTTCTATTTTCAGTTAACACAAAAGCAAAGTGAGGCTAAGAGAGACAAAGTAACATCTTTAAGAGAACAAGTGGGCTAAAAGAGCTGGTATAAGGAAACCTTTTGGCTCACGACGCTTACAGAAATTACTTGAATAAGCTGAAAATATATCTTCCAATGATAATAGATGTCCTTCTGGCCTAATAAACTACTTTCTTAGATAATGAAAACATTCATTTCCATGAATGAATACATAGCCAGTTGATGAACCTTCAAGCCAGAATTTATTTCAGGCCGGAGATGGGTGGTTTCTTAAGCCTTTTATAGTGATGGTTAGAGAACAATAATTCATTAAAATAAGTCCCAGATTAACATGTTTACTTTCAAACCTCTATATTACCAAGTTGTGAAAAATAATTCCCTTCATTCACTTTATAATATTCCAACTTCCCATGTGCTCCATAGTTATTTTGAAACATGACAGATTACGAAAATGAACAAAGAGAAAGAGAGTAAATATAAATGTGGATCAGGCACAAGGATCTAAGCTACACTAAACAGGAATGATTTTAAGGTATTGAAAAACAATTCTCTCACAAAACTAGAAAAATGAGAAATATGATTCCACTTATTGCAAGCACTCATGGATACTTAAAAATCTGGCATGCCATAAGACTTATTTTCCATTTTCTAACAAGTATTAATGGATTAAAATTCCCTGATATTCATAACAGGCAAAGTTCAAAGACACTATTATTTGTAAAAGGTAGTGTTTTCCTTTCAATGTTGATACAATTTTCTGGCAGTCTGTCAATATAACCACAGGTGTGTGGAAGATAGCTAAATTATATGACTTATGAAAAATTTTCTTAATTTGAATTTTAAGTAAAAATTATAACTAGAAATTTTATTTTTATTTTTAAAAATATAGGCCTAAAATTGGTAATGCTACTGATAAAATAGTAAATAAACACTGACTCGTTTGATAGCATTTTCTTTCCTTGTATTTCTGGTCATTTCTTCTTTCTTTCTTTTTTTCCTTGTTCCTCCTCCTCTTCTTCCTGAATACAAATCAAGATCTAAAATATCTTAGAGGTGATGAGGTCCAAAGACTATGAAGACAAAAGAAGGCCAGCTCATGCAGGTCACTTCACTTCCCCAGGAGAAATCTAACCTTATGGAATTCCAGCCAAAGAAAAAGTAATATTTTACTATGCACACTATTCAGAAATACACCGAATACTGTATCCTGCAGAAAAATAAACTTATTTTGGATTTTTAAAAACATTATCTTAGATTACTATTTCTAAGTGTTTTCCTTGGTGTTATTTATCTCTTTCTTTTCTTAACTTGTGTCTTCCAGGAGATACAACAGGTGATAGAGTGACTTTGCATTTAAAGATCCTCCTTCTTTGGATGCCTAGGTGACTCAGTTGGTTAAGCATTTTCCTTTGGCTTTGGCTCAGGTCATGATCCCAGGGTCTGGGATCGAGTTCTGCACTGGGCTTCCTGCTCAGTGGGAAGTCTGCTTCTCCCTCTCCTTCTACTATTCTTTCTCTCTCTCTCACTCAAATAAATAAGATCGTAAAAAAAAAAAAAAAAAAAACTTCACTATTATTGGGTTTCATGGTTTCTTCTTTTTTTTTTTTTAAGATTTTTTATTTATTTATTTGACAGAGAGAGAGAGATCACAAGTAGGCAGAGAGGCAGGCAGAGAGAGAGGAGGAAGCAGGCTCCCCGCCGAGCAGAGAGCCCGATATGGGCCTCGATCCCAGGACCCTGAGATCATGACCTGAGCCGAAGGCAGAGGCCGCAACCCACCGAGCCACCCAGGCGCCCGGTTTCATGGTTTCTGATGAAGAAAAATAAATAATTTTTTTGTTTGAATGCTGAAGCAGAGAATATAATGTCAATATGGAAATAATACATGGTGAGAATAATCTAAATTTGTGTACACGGAAGTTACAAATACGTAAAAGAGAGGGCATTATTCTTTCCATATTAATGTTCCTACTTAATTATGTTTTTTAGAAAACATTATTGCTGCAACTGGGGAAATATTTGGTGAAGGAGCACAGTCTTTTGTTTGCCTGTTTGTTTTTAAATTAAAACACAGGGGTTTTTTTTATCAGAAAGAAATGGAAAAGAGAAAAATGACATACAAGGGAAATTTTGCAGGAAATACTGTTTCAAAGTTGACTTTGAATTCATTCAAAAAGTTATAACCATAAGGCACAGACAAAATTTGATAAAACACAGATCCCTGGGTATAACTTTTACTGAGTTCCACGAAAAGAGGGACACACATTTAAAATGGTTATGTTGGACTGAATTCATATTCAGGCCACAAAATTCAACACACTCTTGTGTCTCTTACAGAAATAAGACAGAAGTGAAGGTCAGGCTGACTGTAGATCAGGAGAAACTGTCCACATGGCTCACACTGTTAGTCATGAAGAACAGGTGGACCAACAGCTGGCCAAAGACAGACAGGCACAAACTAGAAGGCAGTGGACAGAAGTCCTGTCAAACGGAGGGTAGAGAAGGATTTCAAAGTCTAAGGTCAAAGGTTAACCCAAAACCTGGTCTTTTCCAAGTCAAATAATAACTGGCAAGGATAATGATTAATAATAGTACTACTAACAGCAATAATAATAATAACAATATGAGATCTCAGTTATTAAACATTGCTGTTAGACACCATGAAGAATGACTTCACATATAATATTAATGGATCCTCATATAATATTTAACTCCCATCCCATGGATAATAAAACTGAGTTTTGGATTTCTTATTCACAGAAGATACACTAGCTTCCTGAGATCTGCTTTATATATACTTTTAGTGCTCCTGACACCCTCGTCAAAGAGGGACTATTATTATCACTCACATTCTAAAGATAACTCAGGCACTGAAAGACCAGTGACTTGAAGTCACACAGCTCATAACTGAAAATCCTGTCATTCAAAGCCAGGCAGTTTAACTCCAGAATCTCTGTTCTAAACCAGTGGCTCTCAGACTGCAGCATGCATCATAATCACCTGGTAAGCACATATTGCTGGGCCCTACACACAGAGTTTCTAACTCAGTTGGTCTGGAGTGGGACCAGAGGGCTTACATTTCTTTTTTAAATTAAAAAAAAAAATTGAAGTGTATTTGACATAAAATATCATATTTACGTTTACAACATACTCCCCAGTGATGATGATGTGGCTGGTCCAAGGTCCATACTTTGAGAACTACTTCTCTAAACTACTTCTTGGATGTGGGAAGGTCATTTAAATTCTCTGTACCTCACTCTCTGTAAAAAATGTAAAACCAATCTTCCTCATAGAATAGTTTTGAAGATTACATAAGTTATCTCATAAAACTGCATCTGAAGCACAAGAAATGCTAAGTATATAAAAAGATCTTATTACTGGACAGCAAGAGTTACAAAAGTAATATTTGAATTAGATTGTAATGTTTTAAAGAATTGGAAAGTAGAAACAGTCATGTCATAAAACTATCATTTTTTTTCTCAATTCTAAGTAATGTTCACAGGTTTATCCTGTGTCCTAGTATAAGATACAAAACCTTGCTTTGACCTCAATTTTTTTTCCTAAGTTGTAAATAAGAAAAATTATATCATTTACCACAACACAGGAAGGTTGAAAAGAATAACTTGTAAAATTATTTTATAGCACTTTGTGAAAATAATGGAGTATATAAAAGCTAATAATAAATTTCACCTTCCTCAAAGAACACTGTAAATTTTCAATCTTAGATGATTTACTGCTATAGCTAAAGTGCTAAAGTTATAGATAAGAATTTTTTTCTTGAAAAATCATCACAATTAGGCTTTTTCTTTTAATGTGTCATCAATATAATTTACAATTTTCTAATTGTCTAGTATCCTGAGAATACATTCAATTTTCTCACTTTCAAGCACATTGATTACATAATAAAATTTTGGTGGCTTAAAAATAATAAAAACGGAGATTTGAGAAACATGATAGACTACACATGTTAAGAAATAAGAAAAGGGAAAAATCAAATTTGGCGACTTTAGAAAGTGGAAGTACCCCTTTAAATTTTTGCGAACGCAGTGAACTTGAAGATGAGTGATTCTTTCTTATTATTTCTTTCTAAGCAATGAAGATTAGCCACATGAACAGACATATCTTTCAGCAGCAATAGCATTAAGAAACATGTGTTTTCAGAAAGAAGAAAGTTAATCTACTGAGGGCAGTTTGAAAGTGGTGTGGCCTCCTAGACTAGGTGTCAGAAGTTGTGAATTTTAATCCCTCTCAAACACCACCCTATACTCCTGACTTGTGTGGCCTGGGGCAAGTGACTTGTTTCTTTTGGCATTTAAATGCATCCTTAGGAAAAATGGATAAAGTTACATTAACCTACCACAAACAAGAAACTTTATAATTTTTCCAAACTACATCAGCAAGTCCATCCTAGCTACTAGGATCTTCACGTACCTTCTGATATCGTAAACATTTGGCAGAAACTTTTTTGAAAGCCAATGTGCAATGAGACCAATAACGAAGAGAGCTTCCAACCAGTTAAAATTACTAACAAAACACACTTGTAGCCTAATGGAATCACACTGTTTTAAAGCAAAAGCCTATCAGTTTATCTGTTGTTCTTTTCTCAAACTTAAACCCAGGATCACCTCAGAAACTTGTCAGCATTATGCTATAAATTTTGTCTTTGCTTGGCTCCCGTTTATTTTCAGCACTTATCATCATCATCATTATTATTATTATTGCTGTTTAAAAAAATTAAAAAGTAAGTCCAAGTTTAAGTAGAAATAAAACAATGATTGATCCTGTGTTGTGAGAATATACCAGGACAGCCTTCCTAAAGGTATTTTTTAAAACTTAACTGACTAAAAAGCAAAATTTCCTTATAAAGTCTTTACTTTGAATATCCCTTCTACCAGCACGAAGGACTTTTAATGCTCATTTAGTTACAACCTTTCTTTGGGATTTTGCTTCCCGGCTACAAGGGAGAACAGCGAGGCTGTGACTTGTAAGTGTCAGTCAGTAATGTCCAAGCCTTTCTTTTTAAAACAGAATGGGATTCCAGACTGAATAAATCAAGTTTCTCCCTCTCTGCCTGAGAGAGTAACATCTGAATTAGCCACAGTGTAAAATAACCAAGGATAATTAATTATATGCTTTGAGTCAACCCTCATTCACTTCCAATTCAAGTACACAAACATCTTTTTTTAATGTAGTTACAAAGAAAATGACAATGATGTTATCATTTTATATTTCTTGAAGGTTTTGCCATTATCAACTTTAATTTTTAGAAAATGATCTTTGGTAAAATAAGCTAACTTCATCCACTAGCCTGTTGAGTTACTCTTCACCTTCTGTTACATGTTTTATTCCATTTCCTTTCTACCTGTGCCTTAGAAAGAGGGATTTCTCTTTATCCAGTGGGCTTATACTCTGCAAATTTCCTTACAAAACACACCCAGGCAGAAAATGAGAAAAATGGTAGGAGACATTAAACCATTTCAATTTTTTTAAATGAAATCCTAGTTTAAATATTTTTTAAAGGTCACTGGCTTCCAAAGATCTTAGCCCTTTCAAGGTTGGATAAGTAAATCTGTGCTTCTAAAGAAAAATGTGTTAGAATATATTAAAACAAGTTTTGAAAATATTATTTCATATTTGGTAAATGACCATATTTTTCATTGTTAAATTTTCTTCTAATCTACTCTTATTTCCTTTGAGTTTATTTACTTTTGATGATGTGCCTTTTAATAAAACCAATTTTTAAATAATCATTACAGTAATATAACAACAATTACAATGATCAGAATAGAACACAAAAATATAAAGAAATCTAAAGTGTAAAAAAACATGAAGAAAATCACTCATAATGATTGAATATGCCAATGACTTAAGAAAAGTTATATCCTCTGGGTTGGCAGAAAATTAAGAAGTCTTTTATAAACATTTACATGTAAAAACAGATTCTTTTGTCAAAATCTATAAGTCATTGAAGTTCATTGATTTATATGTTGTGCTACAATTGAATTTAAATCCTCAATTGAATATTGACACATCTAAAATATGAGACAGAGCTTTTAAAAATCATGCTAATATGAATATATTCAGATTAACCTAGATGGGAACTAAACTGGCTTCAATAGGACAACAGTTTCCAATGCACATGAGGGCTATGGGATGTAGCAGTTAGGAGTAGCTCTAAGGAGTCAGTTGACCTGGGTTCAAATCTTATCTCCTTCACTTAGTAATTATGACCGAAGATAAGTGATACAAACTTTAAGTCTACTTTCCTTCTATGTAAAGTGGAATTAATAATAAAATCTATTTCATAGATTTTTGGATAATAAATGGGTCCATACTTTGTTATTTTCATTGTTGTTAAATGACCTCGGAGTGACTTTCTTTGCAGCACTTTGCTCATCGGGAGTACCTTGGGATCCAGAAGCTAGGGCTGACGGTGAACCTAGGAATTTAAATGAATTTAGGTATCTTCTGCTAGTGTCCATCAGATTAGAAAATCCTGAGTCACAAAAAGTTCCCAAACAAATTTCCAGCTCAAATCCGGAAAACTTCCTCAGAAACAAGAAACAGAATTTCCTTGTGTATATTCTCATAGTAACTTCTTTCTCTTCTCACATTCACCTGCGGCAGAGGAACACTGCCATGGAGAAGAGGGGTGCAATAAACAGGTAGCCCAGTTGTCCAACCTTTCCTCACTCTTAGGACCTGACTTTTAAAGTGTGCTAGGTTTCATAATGAGCAAAGAAGCAAAAATACTGCTTAATTCCTGACTTCTGCCGTTGTTTCTACTATAATTTTCCCTAAAATACTAATATCAGAAAATAAAGGGATATATCAAGAAGCCAGATGCTACTTCTTAAGAAGGAAGGGCATCATTTTACCTATTTGATCCTAAATGAGAACAGGAACTAATTAAATAATAAAAGCCCTATTACATTTTACTTTCTAAATTTCCCAAAAAAGCATTTCATGAAATAATGGTGCATCAGGATGTTTATAAAGATTTATTAAAATAAATCTTTAAAAGGGCGCCTGGGTGGCTTAGTAGGTTAAGCCTCTGCCTTCGGCTCAGGTCATGATCTCAGGGTCCTGGGGTGGAGCCCCACATCAGGCTCCCTGCCCCGCAGGGAGCCTGCTTCCCCCTCTTCCTCTGCCTGCCTCTCTGCCTACTTGTGATCTCTCTCTCTCTCTCTGTCAAATAAATAAGTAAAATCTTAAAATCAATCGATCGATCTTAAGAGAGGCATTTTCTTCAGAAAATAAAGTATCTTTTCTGTAGAACTACTCAGAGTTGTTACCTCCATTGATGGGCTTAATGAAAGTGAACGTGTGAGGGAGAATACTGAATACAGTATTTCCCAAAATTATTTGGCCCGGGATCCCCATTTTTCCTCCTGTAGCTCTAAAGGATTAATGTTTTCTATGACACCAGTTTTGGCAAAATTTAGCTTTCGATAAAGGGTTACTTAAAAACAAAGAGAACTTTGTTTCGTTTTTCATTTATTATAGTTGCAATTTTGGAGATGCATTTACACTAAGAAAATTATGATACTAACAAAAGTTAAAGTAGACCAAAGAATAGTCTCTGTTAATGCTGAGAAGAATTTTTAAACTTTAATCAATTTCCAAAAGATATTTTAATAATTTAGAGTTCCTTGGTTCCATCTAAATCTTGAAATTATCAAAAGCTTAAGAGTTGGTTTCCATTCCATCAGTAGTCTTAATGACTCTTTGAAACTTTAACATGGAATCAGGCATTTTGTGCATGACATTATTTTAACTCCCGAAGTGTAAAAGCCATGTTGTTTTCTTTGAAGACAGAATTCCAATTCTGCTTTTATTCATTAATTCAATAAGTATTTCTTAAGACCTTGGTATGCCACACATGGATATATGCTTTGGAGATGCAACAGCAAATAAGACATATACTGGTTCTGTCTGCTCTCATAGTTTTCATCTGACTTGGAGACATAAACATTATCAAATTTATTTCAGAAATTACTGAACTGTAATAAGTATTAGTAAGCATAGGTACAGGTGATGATGAATTTTATGTGTCAGCTGGATGGGACCAAGGGATTTCAGACATCTAGTTAAACATCGTTTCTGGGTGTGTTTGTGGGGTTTTCCCAGAAGAGATAAGCCTTTGAATTGGTGGACTGAGTAAGGCAAAGAGCCCTTCCTGATGTGGATAGGCATCATCCAATCCACTGAGGACCCCAGGAGAACCAAAACATGGAGAAAGGTCAATTGAATTCTCTTTCTCGCCCTGACTGCTTAGCTGAGAGATGGATCTTCTCTTGTCGTGGGACTTGAACTTCCATGATTGGCATGTACAGTTATCAGCTTCTGGACTCAGACTGGAATTTAAGCCTCTAGCCTTCCTGGGGCTCCATTTTACAAATGACAGATTGTGGGGCTTCTCTATCCACATAATCATGTTATCGCATATATATATATATCATATATATATATATGATATACATATATACACACATGTATGTATATATATATATGTACACACACACTAGAATAGCCTGGAAGAATATTTAGCAATGAATACATGTCTCCTATTGGTTCTGTTTCTCTGGAGAACCCTCACAAATACAGTGCAGATGAGTGTTCATATGGAAATTTACAATAAAGGGACCTCATGTACTTAAGAAATTTAAGTAATATATAAACCAAGACTAAAAGATAAGTAGGATTTTATAGAGAAAGGGGTAGTATAGATGTGAGCATTGATGAGGAAGGTAACATAGAGCAGGGCTGACATCTGTGAGCCTTTAGAATTGTGCATCAAGCCACAGAGGAATATTTTCAAGCCTTGAAACCTACTGGAATTTGCCCTGCTGGGATTAAGACTTGTTTGGGACAAATGTCCCATTTATTCATTCCATTTTCTCCCTAAGAGAAAGGGAATGTCTATCCTATGCCAGTCCCACCATTGTATTTTGGAAACAGATGACTAATTTTCTAGTTTCACAGGTACACAGATGAAGGTTTTGCTCCTTAGATATATCATATGCACAGTCTCATTCATACTTTATTTAAATGATGAGACTTCAAATTTCTTGAGTCCATGATATTTAGATGATATTTTAATTTAGGGCCGATGCTAAAATGGATTAGGTTTTGAGAATGCTGGAATGGGGTAAATGTATTTTGTACAAGGGATGGATATAAATTTGGGGACCTTAGGGCAGACTATTGAGTCCTCCCAAATTTATAGCATCTCCCCAAAGTTAAAACACACTGGAACTTCAGAATGTAACCTTATTTGGAAATAAGGTCTATGCAGATATAATTAGTTAAGATGAGGGCTTATCTTAATATTGGATAAGGATGGGCCTTAAATCTAATGAGCGGTGTCCTTAGAACCTGCTCATGGAAGACACAGGGAAGAAGGTCATGTAAAGACAGAGGCAGAAATTGGCAATGACATAGCTACCAGCTAAGGAATGCCGACAACTGCCGGCAAATGCCCAAAGCTAGGGAAAGATTCTTCCCTAGAAGCTTCCAAAGGAGCCAGACCCTGCCAATATCTTGACTTCACACCACTAGTCTCCAGAACTGTGAGAGAGTATCTTCTATTGTCTTAAGCCACCCAATTTGTAGTTACCTGTCACAGCAGCTCTAGGAATTAATTCAGCTTCTCACCAAAGTAAATGCCCTGAGACATTTTTGTTTGCATCACTATACATTACTAGTTACAGAGGTCTGTGAAGAGGCAGAGTTGAATTTCCTAGTTAGGTAGGTTAGGTAAATATAAATACGACAGTTTCTTCTGAGGCTAGTTATAGTATTACTTGTTTTTTTTCCAATGGAAAACTAAAATTGTAACTTTGTAATATTGCACGTTTTATGTTTTACCTGATATTCAATAAGGTAAATAATAATATCAAAAGGTATATTAAGGACAATACTATAATATCATATTATCTATTATTATACTATATCTAAAATAATAATACTATTATAGACAATGTTCTAATAACTATGTGTGTTTACATCTATATGTATCTGTGCATTTGAAATAACTGTCTAAATAACTACTTAAAAATATAAATTGGCTGAAAATGAATTGAGGAATAATGTAAATATAATATAGCAGTGTTATAAATAAGTCAGTATCTGGTGCTTATAGTTAACTTTTGTTTAAATAATTATTTCCCAGGTATATAAATTTACACAAATAGCATGTAGAAATCAGTTTTGTCAAACATACAATTATTTTTTTAAAAAGTATTTATTTTGGGAGCACCTGGGTGGCTCGGTC
Source organism: Ailurus styani (assembly GCA_002007465.1). Taxonomy (NCBI): domain Eukaryota; kingdom Metazoa; phylum Chordata; class Mammalia; order Carnivora; family Ailuridae; genus Ailurus; species Ailurus styani. Next base: position 4,851,030 of record LNAC01000010.1, on the reverse strand, counting down.
AGTTAAGTGGCTAACTCGGTTTTAGCTCACGTCGTGATCTAAGGGTCATCAGATCAACCCCCACGTCCAGCTCTGTGCTCAGCAGTCTGCTTGAGGCTCTCCCTTTCACTCTGCCCCTCCCTGCCTCTCTAAAATAAATAAATGACATCTTTTAAGAATATATTTATTTTTATCACCTATCATATACAAATCCAGTGCTAAGTGCATACAGGTTAGTGGGAAAGAAATGATCCATACAATTTAAAAATGTGTATAAAGTAATAAGTTTTCTGTAAGATGTGGTCATGGAAAAGAACAAATAAGTGTATTTTCAATCCAGTGGTCAGCGCACAGCCCTCTGAGCATATGACTTTTAACTGAAGGCTGAAGTATTAAAAAGAGCAGAACACACAAAGAACAAGGAAAGAGGTCAGCATTATGATGGAAAACACTGCACGTGTAAACATAGCCTAAGCAATGAATTACATTTCCAAACATGTCAAGAGGAAAGAATATGCAAATGCTAACATCACAAAATCAAATAATTCTAAAATTACAAAATGTAAAACCATGTTGGACAGACTTCCACCCAAGAGTGTCTGCATAGGCTTTTGAAGACTGAGTCTGAAAACAAATAACACCATCACTGGTTTCATAGTCCATCTTAATCATCCACTTGGAAACTTTACTGGAAATTAAATGGCATGTGAAGAAGAAGAGCAAGGCCAGCTAGCAAGCCGGTGTCCTTTGTTGGAGAAAAACTCCACAGAAAGAAATGTGGAAAGAATGGATGACAGCAGGATCCCTAAGCAGCTGCTATACACTCAGCAGTAGCAGGACAGCCTCAAACATTTCAGAGGACCACGGTGGATGCCCAGCGAGTCCTAATGGGAAACAATGGCAAATAGCAGCCCTTCATGAATCAGCCTGGTGTGGAAGTCAGCACAGAGAGAGATTTTGACTGTGTAGAACAAAAAGGCAAAGAAAAAAGTAATATTATGTTCTGTCAATAGTGCCTGCAGCAGCAATCCAAAGTGTGTTATTCCCTTGTTTCTTGTTGGAGCTTTCAATGTTATACCTACAAAGTGGTCAGACACAGTATTTTCTTGAAATAAAGTATGTCCCGCTTCTCACATAGAAACTTCCTGTACAGAACTTCCTCAACATATGATGGAGTTACATCCCAAGTAACCCACTGTCCGTTGAAAATATAAGTCAAAATTCACTTAATATACCTAACCTATCAAAGTCATAGCATCATGCCTTAAATGTTCTCAGAACACTGACACTAGCCTCCAGTTGGGCAAAATCATCTAACACAAAGCCTACTTTATAATAAGGTGTTGAACATCTTAGGCAATTTATTGAATACTGTACAGAAAATGGGAAAAGGAGTGGTTATCTTGGGACAGAATGCTTGTGAGCGTATCAGCGGTTTACCCTCGTGATCACATGGCTGACTGAGAGCTGAGGCTCTCTGCTACCACTGCCCAACATCACCAGAGAGTATAACACCATAATATTAACCTGGAAACAGATCAAAATTCAAATTTTGAAGTACAGTTTCTACTAAATGTGTATGCCTTTCACACCATCATAAAGTCAAAAAATTGTAAGTTGAACCAAGGTTACCTTGGAAGGTGACCTTCCAAGATTTGCTAGTTAATCTAACATTAAATAAGAATACCCACTATGCCCCAAGCATTTTCTTAGCCACTTGGTACCATCTATAAACCAAATAAATATCTGTTGCAACCTTCTTTCTAGTCAGACAGACAGACAATAAACAAAATGGTTAAGAAAATTATTATGTGAATAGAAAGTGATAAGCTCTCTGGAAACAAAAATAAGTCAAAGCAAGAGGATTGGGAAGTTCTTTGGAGCAGTTGCATGTGGTAGTATTAAAGGCCATTATACTTGATATTTACTTAACAACGGTAGGTTAGTGACAAAATAGTGATGACTCTCCCCTTTCCCATCATTCTCTTCCTACCCCATGTAATATCATTTAGGCAATAGACTAATCCACTTCAACTCAAGTTACTGAGTTATGTTTAAGAACATGCCTTCCCTCCCTATAAGAAAGCTTTAATTTTATTTCAGAATTGAGATCTCTTATCAGCTCTGCTTGGGTGTGAAGCCTCCAGCTCTTCTGGCCATTAGCAAGTAAAGGACATTTATAAAAGGGGTATTCACACTTCGAAAGGTGGTCTAAAAATATTAAATGCTGCCAATCCACTGGTCCTTCAAAAGTTCTGCTTTACTTAAATAGAGTTGATGCTATTTGAATAGGAAATTTTAAACGGAACAAAACTTTCAGGATTCACTTTACATACAATTGTAAACATATTATCAATTACATAGCTTCTCTTATTATTTAGGGTGAATGTTACATTCTATATGTGATACATATAGTAATCACATAACAAAATATATAAAAATCATTCTCTATTTGATCAGTCACAGAAGAGTTATTTCAGGCATATATTATCGGCTGACACTGACTTTTTAACAAGCAAAGGTATGCTTCCCAAATTTTTCAATAAAAGCTTATAGAAATGTACATTGTTATTAAGCACAGGGTCTAAATGTCAATTAAAGAGGCTATTTCAGTATGGAGAAACACGAATTCAAAAGACTAAAAGAAAAGTGAAAATATTGTTCATCATTTTCTAGTATTGTTTTCTATCAAACAGTAAGGATCAATATTCAAAGCAAATGGCTATATTTGATATTATTTATGAGGGAACTAATTAAGAAGGTTACACATTCTTTCGTTTTCTGTTTTCCACTAAAATTTAGAGTATATCTAGAATATGGAAAAGAAGCAGGTAGTTCAACTCCATAATGTAAGATCACAAGTTCCCCATATCACGTATCATGTACTTTTGCTGTTAAAAAAAAAAACAAAAAAAAACCTCATCCTATCTTTTTTTCAAATAAACTCTCTACAAACTATAATTTCAAATCATATTTTCTTAATATTGCATTTATCTTTAGCCATAAACTTCCCTATTAATTGACTCAATTTGGTATTTAAACCAACATGAAATAAAGTTGGAGTTTTAGAATATTTACAGACCTAGGCATCTCCCTAAATTGTTCCTATTTGTTTAAAATAATATCTTAAAGTTTACATTTTTGCAAGAAATTGACAACTGATCTCTTTTGTGGGTGTAGATTTCTAATAAACATGTGCACGCACTTTAAACTTCAAACTCTAACACTTGCCTACATAGAAACTAAGAGAACAGAGGAGTGTTCTAATGATTAAAGCCTGGCCTAAGCCAGGCATATTTTTGAGAACATTTATTTTAAAAGAAAGTGTAACTTTGAGGTGGGGAGGAGGGCATGGTGTGGGTGTGAATTTTATGTATCTTTCAATTTTATAAATCCATTCTTTTCAAAGAAAACCTCAAGAGTTCCTCAAATATAAGTGTATGGTATCTGTCTCAGTTATGTACTTGAGGGATTTTATCCTTAAAGTGAGGTATAGTTAACCATTGGATAAAGAAAAAAGGGATAAAATACTATAGCATATAATTTATAGTTATTAACAGGGAAAACTTTGGTTTTTTAAATGTAAACCTATAACTCCTGCTGGGATCAGAAGTATCATTTGCAGAACTCTTTTAACCAGTGTTTCACCTCTCCACTTGTCAATGCATAAATCTTTTTCTATTGCCTGGAATAACTAAATGACATCTGGCAATGGGGAATGACTAAGTTGGGGGCAGGGAGAAGGAAAGTCAGTTTAAAGCAAACCAGTCAGAAGAACTAAATTCTACTAATGTCTTCCCTAAATGATGTTGTATACTATTACTTTAAAGGAAAAGAAAGATATCTACATAAAGGAAAAGATATATATGTTTTATACTATTACTTTAAAGGAAAAGATACAATATATATTATTATTATGTATTATTGTATATAATATTAATTGTATATTATTAATATATTATTATTAAATATATATCCTGCAAACTGTATTNTAATAAATAAAAAAAAAAAAAATAAAGCAAACCAGTCAGAAGAACTAAATTCTACTAATGTCTTCCCTAAATGATGTTGTATACTATTACTTTAAAGGAAAAGAAAGATATCTACATAAAGGAAAAGATATATATGTTTTATACTATTACTTTAAAGGAAAAGATACAATATATATTATTATTATGTATTATTGTATATAATATTAATTGTATATTATTAATATATTATTATTAAATATATATCCTGCAAACTGTATTGTACCTGCTATTGACATCTATTAAGTTAAAGCAGTACAAACTTGAAAAATATTTATAAAATATGAATAGAATAAAGTTCAATATTTCCTTGTTATTAGGGACTTATATGATGAAGGAGAAACTGGCAAATGGAATATGAATTGTTTTTTAACCAAATGTATTTTGCATCTGTATTACACTTGAGGATTTTCTTTGTTAACACCAATAGCCAAAAATCTAAAATGTTCTCTCTTGTTCAGGAATTTAGTCTAGCATAATATATGTTTAAATATGGTCCAAACCAGTCCTGGAATTCAACTATTTTTAAAAGAATTCAATGAAACATTAATTATCATAGTTCTTGGCAAGCATATGTGGAAATTTGGAAATGGTATACAGTATTAGAAATATATGGAATCACATTTACTCTGCAAATATTTCATATTTCTTTTTAAAAGAACTGTTCCTCTAACCATGACATGTTTTTGCTCTATAATTTATTATTCCTGAATAGAAGATCTATAGAAACTGAGACTCAAAGTATAATCCCTGATTTTCTTTCCCTGAGGCTATATATGCCATAATTATTTTTATCCACTTCCATATGCTCCATTTCAAAAGACAAAACTAAATGCTGTTATTAACAAAGAACATAAATAACATATTTAAATAGAGATATCCTAGGATACTTGGAAAGATACAATGCTCCAATATATTTTTCTATTAAATAGAATATATGGCTAAAATATTAATCAATTTTCATTTTTTCATCCCCATGCAAAAAGGCATGGAGCAAAGGAAGATATGTCAATGAACTAACTTACTCTATATAAGACAAATTGACAAAAATTTAAATTGCTACTAAAATAAAAATGGTATTAGAATATTATTGTGAATTATACTTGATTGTTTAACATATTTATCTTTATAATTATGGGAGAGTTGAAAGAGCATGGGCTCAGTAATCAGACTGATTTGTGTTTAAATCAGAGTTGTACCCTTTGCTGATTATGTTACCTTGGAGAAATTATTTAATGACTCTGAATTATGGTTCTAACTCTATTAATTAGATTTATATCACCTACCTTCAGGGTTGAGATATTATGAAAAACATATCTAACACATAATCTGCCTTCATAAATTTCAGTCACCTTTCTCATATATCATTTTTAATGTTTATATATGATAAATTAATTTGTCCTAGAATTGTTACTCTGATTGAAACATTTATCACTTCTATAGATTATTATATTAGTCTACCTCTTTAAAGAAATAACCATAATCTATTTGAAAAGTAAAAAAAACCAAAAAAGTCCTGAAAAGAAGTAGGTTCCCACAGTTTCTGATTCAAGATTGTTTGTTTTTGTCTTTTTCTTTTTTTTAATTTTTAATGTTTTTTAATTTACTTATTTGGTAGAGAGACAGACACAGCAAGAGAGGGAACACAAGCAGGGGGAGTGGGAGAGGAAGAAGCAGGCTTCCCATGAAGCAGGGGGCCCAGTGTGGGGCTCAATCCCAGGACCCTGGGACCATGACCTGAGCTGAAGGCAGACACTTAACAACTGAGCCACCCAGGTGCCCCATGTTTTTGTCTTTTCTTGTTTCTCTGTTTGTATAAAGGAAACAAACAAACAAACAACAACAAAAAAAACAAAACAATAGTTTGACAAGAGTATGGCAAGAGAAGTTCAGTATGGCCCAATAGTTAGAGAGTCAATTTTATTTTATTTTATATTATTTTATTTTATTAAGATTTTATTTATTCATTTGAGAGAGAGAGATAGAGAGAGTGCAAGCAGGGGGTGGGGCAGAGGTAGAAGGAGAAGCAGATTCCCTGCTGTGCTGGGAGCCTGAAGACTGCAGGGCTCCATCCCTGGACTTGGGGATCATGACCAGAGCTGAAGGCAGAGACTTAACCATCTGAGCCACCCAGGCGCCCCCAATATTTTTTTAAAATAAGGAAGTTGATTGACGTTGTCCAAAACCAAAATTTTAGATACTGAACTTCTGAAGACTTTCACATTTTCATGAGCAAAATCATTATACACGATTTTTTATGTCTAACTACTTAGAGCTAAGGCTGACCTTTTTGTTTCATGGTCTTAAACAAGTAAGTCTACATCTAATGTTTCTAACAATTCCATGAAAGATTGTTGCTAATATTTGCTCGTGAGAAGGTCTGTAGAGCTCATGAGAAGGTCTGTAGGGCTCACTTAGGTGAACATGACCAATCCTTGTTGTCAAATTTGCAGTCTCATATAAAGATATCACTAAGAATTCATTGGGAGAAATTTTACTGCTAGAGGGATTCAGTTGAGGCTTCATGCAGAAATGGTATTAGAGACAAACACGGAGGGAAAAATGGTAGTATTTTTATATCCAGAAGCCATCCCAAGAAAGAAGGTAAGAGAAAAGAGCCTGAGTAACAGGCAATGATAAGATAGCTTTGGGCCTTTTAAGCAAATTCTGATGAGTTAGTATATGTAGTTTGTGGAACTCACTGGAACCTCCAGCTGGCTTAAGCATTAGGTCAAGACAGGATATCAGCAGCAATAAGAACAGAAGGTAACTGAGACTAGATTCTTGAAAGCCTGGTTGAAGAATCTGGGATTCGGTGGAAGACGCTGAGAACTTAAGGAAGTAATAGGACTAGACTCACAGATTAGGGAAATTAATTTTGCAGTTTTTCCTAGGTTAGAAAAATGAAGGGAGATATAAAAGACAAACAAACAAACAAACAAAAACACCAAAAACAAAACAGACAAACAAAACCAAAAGCCAAACTAACCCAAAACAAAAAATCAAAACCATAATTTGTAATACCTTAGTAATACATGTGAGAATTACTGAAGTCCTAAAACAGTGTGGAAAATACCCAGATTGACTAATAAATATGAAGGGAAGAATCGGCTGAATAAATGTGTGAGAGCAGTTAAAGCTTCTTTGGTTCTAGGCAAGGAACAAAGGAGCTTCTGCTAATACAGGAAGTGGTTCAGGGGAGCTGATTTTGTAGGGAGGATGTCGACTTTGGTTTTGAATAAACTCAATCAACTTCCTTGGTATTAAAATAAAATTGTCTGTATTCAGAAATACAGTACTAGAAATATGGAACCTCAATTAAAATACACGAAAAACTGGAAATTGTTCGTAATATTGTATACCCAAGAATGGATGCGAATGAACAATGTTGGTTGCTAAACTAGCAGTCCTCATCTTATTTTCTCACACTACCTTAAGTATCCATGATCCATCTTCTTCTTCCTTACCACCATTACCCTCAGAGCAAGCTGATTGTACCACAGCTTTAGGGATGGAGGGTGATTGTTTTAGGACAGTGAATGAGCATGTGACTTGACTGTAATGGGTGAGACATTATATAAAGTCAGCTGAGAGAAGTCTGGGGGAAAAAAATTTCCCCTCTTCTCAGAGAAAACCCTAGGAAGACAATCTCTCTTCTGGATATAATGCCTGGAATTGCCACAACCAAATTAATTACCAGCCCCCAGTGATGAAACTGCACAGATTATGGCAGAGAAAAGAAAGAGTCTGGGTTCGTTATGGTATTTCTGATTTCAAATCACAATACATCTTGAAACACATCCTACCTCTGCACCTCCTGCAATGTAAAGCTAGATACATTTTCCTGATTTTTTTCTGCTGGTTCAACTAGTGGTATCTATTATTATACCCAAATGCAATTCCCGCTGCTAAAGACATTTAAAAGATTTTCTATGTCAAAGGGCCAAAGGGAAATAAAAATGGGAATAGAATACTGGCAATGGAAGCTCATGTTTTAAATTGGGAAAAATAGTCAAGTATATCCATATTGTGGAGATTAGAAAAGGACCAGGGGTGATAAATCACAGAGCTGTAGAAAGGCAGACTTTCTAGAATGAGTCTGGTGAGCAACAGAGCACTTGCTTCAGAGAGATCAGGGAAGATGAGAATTGAGAAAGAAGGTCATTAATTTGGAACCTGGAAGTCTCATGTTGTGAACTCCAAGAACATCATTTCCACACAGTACCACACACAAAAAAAAATGGGCAGGAATTTTATGATGAAAAAGTACAGACAAGATATGCTGTAATTCATTAAGGATATGATTAGATTTCCTTATTAGTTTAGATTAAGGAAAGGAAATAAATAGGGCAACTTGAGGAGATATATTTAGAGAAGATATATTTAGAAAGTATTTTTGTTTGTATTTTGTTTTAATTGGGAAGACGTAGGTATGCTCAAGGAAAAAAAAAGGTAAATTAAAGCCAAGTACCATAAACAATAGATAGTTGACATAATTACTTCAAGCATCTGTGTTCCCCAAGGCTTCTTACATTAGTATTGTCTTTACTTTCATGAAAGTCTCTGTGGGCAACCTCATCCACTCTCTTGGTTTTTAGCTGTACCTATTACTGATGAATTTCACAAATCTATATGTCAATCATATCTTTCACAAAGAAATTTAGACTCAAATTTTAAGTTTGCTTAATAGTTAGACTTTGATGTCCCACTATGACTTTGAGTACAAAGTGTCCCAAACTGACCTCATCACTTTATTCACAGTCCTGTATTTTCCCACACTTCCTATTTCTTATCAGAAAAGTGTGTCACATATGTTTCTCTCTCCCTTAGGTAACTTATTTCCATGGATTTCAGATCCTGTGTACTTTTGAGGTCTGTTTCCTTTCTTTAGTTTTATAAAACTGGTCCAGGAAAAGGCCATCATTAATTCTTGAATTGGCAACTGTTAACAGCCTCCATCTTTACATTTCTAATTTCACTCCCATCACTGAGATCTACCTATGTCAATTGTTTATTTCGGGACATTCAAAACTTACCCCTCCCACACATACTAAAAAGCACCTCCCCAGACACACATTTACAAAAAAGTTCTTAGGATGTTATATGAGATACTATATTATCTGTCCCTTGCCTGTTTCTCAGATAACACTTTCCATCCCTGCCATAACCTTGTGTTTCAGCAACACCAAAATATTTGCCAATCTGCTTACCTCCTACTTATTTCTTTCCTTCGGAACTTTGTCATGACACTTTGTCTTGTTTCAGATTCCTTTATCCATTTCACCTCGTATGTGCCTAATTATCCCCTAATACTACTTCAACTTCCACCTTAAGTTTATTTTCTCTTTAAAATCATCTTCTGTCCCCACGAATTGGGCTGAGTCTTTTCCAGTCTTCGAGGACAATGTTCATTAATCTCTACTGTCTTGAAATAATTCCCTTGACTTGACTTCTTCCTATTATTTATATCCTAAACATGGAGCTGTGATAAGTGGGACTTATATTTGCAATTATCCTCAGTATCTAGAAAAGTATTGGTGCAGAGTAGATATTCAATAAATACTTGTTGATTGGTGCTGAATATTTTTATTAAGATATTAAGTTGAAAAATACTATATATACTATATCTATCTATCTATCTATCTATCTATCTATCTATCTATCTATCTCAGATAGATCAAGCATCAGTAAGAACTCCTAGGACAAGAACTTCAATTTGATATTGTCAAGCAAGAAAATCCACTCTTTCAAAGAACATTAAACTGACATTACTTTCTGATGATTTCAAAGGTAATAAGGGGCAAAATGAATAAACCATTAAAATGTTATCAGGGAATTTTGAAAAAGCCCAGGATACTTCTTATTATAACTCATATTTAACTTTCTTAGATGTTATTCAAATTTCTGTCAAAGAAAAGTGATTGAAAGTATGGCCACCGTATCATAGAAAGTGCAGGGTGACAATTGTCATGCAGTATATTCATACACAAAATAATTGGGCTGCCATAGCCCATGGAAATGATGGCAACTTCATTGTGTCCCTTGTAAGCTCTTTGACACAACCTAGCGGGAGAGGCAAAGAATTAGGCCAGCAGGGGGCCCGATCTATTCAATAGAGGATCACGGTATAGACAGCTATGTCCTATATCACATTAAAGGGATGTCAGAGCCATCAAAATGTTACTCCATCTTCCAAAAATTTAAAGAGTTTCATTAGAAAATACAAAATTTCAATGTCATACCTTATTTTCTTTTGAAAAATTAAAATGTATAATTAGCTCATAGTAGGAGCTAAATGAGTTGTAAAAGTTTATTTTATAGTTTGCTGAGAGGATTTCTTTAAGCTTTTGAGTATCTAAAATACTACTTACCCCATCATAAAATAAAATATAAACTTAAAAATCTCATAACTGCATTGGAAGTTTTTATTGGGGCTTTTAGCTCTGTTGATGTTTCTCAGCCATGTTAAAATCTTCAGAATAACATGGTCTAAAATGCAGAAGATTGTAGAAGATGATTGTAACAATCCCACATCATGTGTGAACATTATGTCACTGTCTTAAAGGGTTTACCTTTAAAGAGTCAGTATTTCTATGGTTTAAATTAAGCATACCAGTCACACAACATGAGAAAAAGTGAAGAGGGGCTGGGATTTTAGCCTACACTTTCAGTAAAAGGTTTTTTCCAGCATCCAACTGTGGGTCTAATTTATTCTCCTGAGATTCCCCATTCTAGTATTTCTAAATGATCTTGTATCTTGCAGGGTTTTAAGTAACCTTATTATGCTCTTTTACATCATAGACAAGGAATCAGAAAATCTGTCCTTGTACAATTTGACCCACTTCCCTAAAGACTTTTTAACCTGAAGCAAAATCCATTTAACCAGCCAAGGCTAGCACTCTGATAACAGTAGCTGCCTGCTGGATGACCAGTTCCATGATGTACACAGGCATCCACATCAACTCCAGATGATCCTGAGACATCAGACTTAATTCACACTTCAGAAAAGGTGTTACAGATTAGTCTTGTCCGTTGCAGTAGGATTTTTCACAATTATGAGAGTCAATTAGATTTTTAGATTTGTTCTATCTCACCAAAACCATCAACATACAGAATCTTATATTTTTTCTTTCCCTTTCTATTTCATTATTTTTCAAGGTAAAAAATGACCTCTTGGCAATGTATAAATATTACTCTTTAATATTTTAACACCAACCATTTTCTTTATAAGATACAGAAAACCATATTTAAGGTTTGATTATATAATTGATATGAAAATACCACAATGCTATAAGATTATTAACTACAAAATGCTTTAAAAGATAAACAAAACACTCTTTTCTACTATCTTTCCTTCAAATATCATACAGTTAATTACATATCTGGATACTCTAGAATGCATTAATATAATAGCTTTAAATTTATCTCCAGGATAAGGACATAAAGGATATATGAATTTTTAATGTAACTTCAAGTTTAAAAAGAAAAGACCAAGTATATAGGAATTATTACTAGATTTGGCATGATATGAGGTATTTATCTTTAAAAAACAATGAAATGAAGGTGAATTAAAACCATTACAGACACTGATCTTCCAGTTTCGTTATTTTTTCTTAACGTTTCTTCAAGAATATGCAGCCATGTTCACCCTTTCTGCAGTTCTCTTTAATAATTCAGACTGACCTGAATGACAGCAAGTGACGGGAGCATAACAGTACATCTGGGGGCTTAACTGCAATTGAACTTTGCCCAAAACAATCTGCTCAACTGCATTTTCATAAGAACAAGTGTCACTTCATTTCCAAAAACAAATGCTTAGCACAATAGGAAGAGTTTGGAAAAATTAAAAAGCCAATTCTTCCGGGCGCCTGGGTGGCTCAGTGGGTTAAAGCCTCTGCTTTCGGCTCAGGTCATGATCTCAGCGTCCTGGAATCGAGGCCCGCATCGGGCTCTCTGCTCTGCAGGGAGCCTGCTTCCTCTTCTCCCTGTCTCTCTGCCTGCCTCTCTGCCTACTTGTAATCTCTCTCTCTGTGTCAAATAAATAAATAAAATCTTAAAAAAAAAAAGCCAATACTTCCAACATGATCATTCAACTGTGCACTGTGTAGTTGATGAAATGTTCTCATGACATGATAGCAACTAATGAGGTTGCATATTAACATCACTATTACTGGTATTAGCAACCATGGTGAATAAAAAATACATTAACATAAGAAATAAAGACAACCTGAAACACTTCTTTCTATTTTCTATTTTACTTCTTTTCTCAAGTTAGTATTTGTGGAAACAAATTTTACAACCACTAAATTAGTACCTTTGTAAATAGAAAGAATGAAAAAAATACATATATATTTGCTTCAGGAATTAAGGGATGGTATAAAATATTTTTTAAAGTTTTCATCTTCCTTCTATTGGAAAAGATCATTCAAATACATTGGGCATACAGAAATAAATGATCCAAGTAATAAATTAACTCATACCATTCTGAAAATCACACTATTTAAACTTTAATATATGAGCATACATACCAATTTTTCTGATTAAAGTTTTAACTCACAATCAAAGTAAACATAGAATATAATAAAGTTATTTTCTTTCAGATTTCCTTAAAGTGGACATTCCTGAAAACCCTGTTTGACTCAAAAAAATCTTAATTTTGGTTAAAATCTCTTATTATGGGCAAATTTCTCCCAATATTTTTTTTCACAATTATTGTGTGTTAATAATGTAACATAAAGTTTGTATTGCAAAAATATAAAATGAGATGTGATAGCATTATTTTTATGTTTTCAAATGTAAAATAACTCTTAAGATCCAAATTTGAGCACTGTGTTTATGAATTCTAAGTACAAACATCATTAGAGGTAGTATGAAAGAAAATATTAAAAGGAGAGACTTTTTTTTCCTGAGTGGAAATAGTCTCATACTTCACTAAACAAAATGGATAAATAGCAATGAAAACACAAGTAATGAGATAAATGAACCTGGGGAGTGAGATAATGTTTACCTAATACCTGTCCAATGACTTGGAGAAACTCACCCAATCCAAGTGTTTTTAAATCATTATAAACTACAGAAAATATGAATTATAAAGGAAATACTAAAATATTTTACTGCAATCACAATTTAAATGGTTCTTATATTGAACTCTATAAGAATTCTTAAGTTATTTTATTTAAAACAATATCAATGTGTGATCCTAACAAAATTATTGTTATTTTTTTTTAACAGGAATAGTCTATGGATTTTAGTCTGTAGCGGGAATGTCTGTCTCAGTAGAATTACAGTTCTTGACTTGAACCTACTTTAAAAATCATCAGCTCATATTGCAGCATTTGTAGCAATTAGATAAATACATTCCTCTTTAGACTCTGAGTTGGAGTCCCACGTCTGCCAACTGTGCATTTCCTTTCATATCCTCATTGATTGGAAAGCACCTTAAAAGAATCAACCTAAGTTTGAAATCATCATTTGATTGCACTAAAGGACAACTTAATCTTGTTTTCTGAAACAGCGAAGTATAATTTTATTTACTGCCCATCAATAAGATCCTGAAACTTGAGATTTATAATTCTGCTTGATGGTCCCTCTAGTTTATCTCAGGGGGAGAAAAAAACTACTCAATAATTATAGGAAATATTTAGTTTTTGTTCTTTAGATATATTTTCTCTTATACTTTCATTTTTAAAAAACTCAGAATAAAAGATATTCTTACGTGTATTCCAAGAGTAATGAAATATTTAGATAAGAAACAAAGAAAATGCACTATATTCTTTAAAAAGCAACGTAGAGGGTCTTAAAAAAAGCAACTAAATGATAAGTCACTTAGGTTCTTCATTTTAAAAATGAAGAATATGATAGTATTTGGCAGAGTTGTTATGAGGATTAAAGGTATTAATATATACAAAAGTGATGGAACAATCCTTGGCACAAAGTAAGAACTCAATAAATACTAGCTATTAGTAGCAGTGGTGGAATTAATTAGCTGGTAGTAGTAGTTGTAATAGAGGCATCCTAGTTGTTGATGTAGTAAAAATAGTTGTAACAGGATTGCTAAAATACGTGAAAATCACCACTACTGTAGTATATCTGAGCTAAATGCACTGGGTTAGTGTCAAATGCCAGTCAGTTTTCAATTACCTAATATTTAGCTACAGGAGGTCAATAGTGACTGGCTGATTTACTGATTAGCATGTGGTATGAAAATTCCCACCAGAAGCATGGAGGTAATTGGGTTTGAGTAAAACAGTTAATCTCCTTTTCCTGATTCTCCCTGAGGAAAAACAAGAAGAAATCAAGTAGGACAAACATTAAAAATAAGGTTATTATCCAATGACTACTTTTGTTTGTTTGCTTTTGTTTTTTAATATTCAGACTAGATACTGGACTGCTTCAAATTAACAAAATGGGGATTACTATAGGTAGGAAGCTGTGAAGTGTATAATGTATTCTTCGAGAAAATAAAGATTTTTTAAAAGGAAAAAATATATCTTTCGTGGAAGAAATCAAATGTTTTGATTGATTTTGTCTGTTATACGTGTGTTTAGTTTTCAAGTACTGTGTTGCCTTATAATTTTTTCCATTTAGCATTTCAATTTTAAAGTTCTGTTCTCAAAACTTGCTCTATAGTGATTATTGAAACGAATTATCTCAAATCAGCTTGTCAATCTTTTAACTTAAATTAGTTCTGCTTTCTGTTATTTTTATTGGCAACCAACTGTCATTAATTACTATTACTTTACTATTATTTTTCTACCATTTATCAGATATATAATTATATAATAATCCATTATTATACCATTTATCAGACACATAATTAAATAGATGAAATGTGAATTGTCTTATTTCCTTACTCTATTCTGAATTTATCTCATAAATGAGCATGTTCTATTCATATAATTAGAAAAAACAATATATGATACATTTGTTCTGTAGTAGATCTAAAGACATTACGTAACTAGGGACTTTACAAATCATATAGACACATAAAGCAGAGAACACTTTTTTATTAATATTTTGTAAAATGCTTCTTATTCAATAGTGCATTTCACTCTTTAAAAAGATACTAATATACTACATTTCCAAGATGCTTGAATAGTTATATAATAGTATATGTACTTCAAAAATACCAGTAGTTACGTTTTTTTTCCCCCCTAGAAATCTTAATTGCATTAATTATGCATTCTCCCAGTAAAACAGTCAATGAGGCAAGAATTACAGTTACTGGAGCCTTTCAGAAATCTGCTCAGGAAGTTGTTTTCCACAAAAAAATAAAAAATAAAAATAAAAATAAAAATAAATCATATCCTAAGATCCTATCACGGCTTCTACACAGAGATTCTCTAGAAATGCCATACAAATATATTATTTCAACCATCTGACCTGGTTTCTTCCCAGAAGTAGAATGTTGGGAAGAGCAGCCCCTGCTTTGAGCCCACTGGGGTTAGATGCCAAACTCTTGACCCTTCCTCTTGAATGTGCTCAGTTGTCAGTTTTGCCTACCGCAGCTGTTGGATATTCCAGAGGATCAGATGGCCAGAATAGGTCTGGAATAGACCTATTAGCATCTCAATACAGCCTCTCCAGTCCCCTTTATTACCAATTCACTCAAATTAATTAATTTTTAATTTTGCACTACCTCAACTATTATAAATCAAGTCAGCCAGTGAGACAGAAAAGCACACTGAAACATGAAACTGTCTGTGGTTTAAGTCACAGAGTCTCAACCTATGCAATCTGTCACTTTGAAGATCAGAAAAAGAGGAAAATTATCCTGTGCAGAGATTATTGAAAAAATATTTTTTGATGAATTATGCTCCTTTCAAAAGGTTACAAAAGAGAAGAGAAGTGGTGATAAATGTCTGTGATGTGTTTAGATCCTTAAACCCAAGTGATGGATTCAGAAAGACTAGTTCACTAAAAAGAACACTTCTGTGAGTTCCCATTTATTTTATTTGAACCTAACATTTTATTGTGGTATTAACAGGTATACTGTGCAAATAATGACTTAGAGTTTTAAAATTGACAGTACCTGTAACTAAATAATACTCTTAAAATGTCAGAATTATTTTACCATTATTATTATTATTATTATTATTATTATTATTATTTTGTTGGCACGGCTTTAATTTCCTTAAAGAAGCATTTTCTAAAAGAGTGAGTGATTTGGATTGGATAATCATCTAAATTATAAACTGGTATTTTAAAATGCAGAAAGCAATGAAATCATTGGCAAAATATCCCTCTGTGTTCCTTTATCTTCAATCTGCTTGAATTGGTCTCAGGAATAAAACTCAGAGTAAGAAAGCATTTACTTTGAACAGTACAATCCTCTTTGAGTGAGGACTGATTGCTTTTGATATTCCATAGTGCAATGTACACAGTTATAGATCTATCATATGGAGCTTTCTTTTTGACTTTGAGCTACAAAGTAGAAAGACCAAAGATTAAAGGTGTTCAATCATTCCACCATACTGTGTAACTTCTTACATCATATTCTTGAGCAAGGAAATGTGGCCAAATTTAAGATGTATTTATACCACGCTGGGTAGGATTTTTTTTTAAATATATATAAACCTAGCTGTTTGAGACAGAATACAATTGGTTTCTGTTTCTGAGAATAATAAAGGGTAGATTCATGGCTACCAAATAACTCCTAGAAAGTTTTCTTTCTCTCTCAAATATAATCAGGCCCATGGTGTGGTTTATTACAAACATTTATGAAGTCATTTAATTTTAAATATTTGCAACTATTTTACAAGTACTTGGTATTTAAAGTTGTGGAAATGAAGTAAGTAATTTGTTGAGGTTAACAATGCAGTAAAGGAAGAAAGATCAACTCATATTTTAGACCACCATTTCACAAATTTTTCTGGGCAAAACTGCTTCCCCGAACCTATACTGGTTACAGATAAATTGCCATAAATGACAACTATCCACATTTAAACAAACAGTAAAATGAAATACTTCCCTAAGCGGAGGGTTGTTAAATTCAAGAATGGATTTCTTATGTTAGAATTGTGGTTAAAGAAGTATCCCGATTATGGGACTGGCTTAATTGTGGCTCTTACTGAAAGCAGAAGATAATCAAATATAATACTGAGATCTTTAAAAAATGCAATTATCAATTCAAAACTGGGTTCACATACCTTAACAATGTTTCACACTATTAGCATAATGAAAAATTTTCTTGCTTCCCAATTCTTTATTGTTTTTATTGAGATTGTTATGCAAATTATGTATTGGTTCTTTGGCAGAGAATATTGGACCAACTGCCAAATTAAATAGAAATCAGCCCCATATTTCCATCTGGCTACCCTATTTTGTGTAATCATCCCCCTTTAAAATATACTTTTCATTTTAGTACCTAAGAAAATATTCAACATACTAATGAATAGTAAATGCCAGTTATTTTTATTTTTTATTTTTTTTTTAGAGAGAGAGATTACAAGTCGGCAGAGAGGCAGACAGAGAGAGAGGGCTCTCTGCTCCGCAGGCCTCGATCCCAGGACCCTGAGATCATGACCTGAGCCGAAGGCAGAGGCTTTAACCCACTGAGCCACCCAGGTGCCCAGTAAATGCCAGTTATTTAAAGAATATACTGAATATTGTCTTTGCTGTTCCCTCAGGTATCTCAGAAAAAACCCTGCTCTGATTGCTTGATGTTAGTATGCTGAGAGACAATTGTTCTTTTCTTCTAATGAAGGGTTTCAAGTCTAAAAATTAACTCCACTTTACCACAATCTTACAAACTACAAAATTGATCACAATTTAATATAACAGGTCAAAGTTATTCTTGTGCACAAATACTAGTCATCCAGCACCAAATAGGTTTTCATACAAGTTCATTGTAATCATAGGCAGAAAAGCTTAGGAAAAAATACCAACAAAATATAAGATTTTGGGGGCGACTGTGTAGCTCAGTTGGTTAAGCAGCTGCCTTCAGCTCAGGTCATGATCCCAGGGTCCTGGGATCAAGCCCCGCATCTGGCTCCCTGCTCAGTGGGAACCGGCTTCTCCCTCTCCCTCTGCCTGCTGCTCTACCTACTTGTGCTCTCTCTCCCTATCTCTTGTCAAATAAATAAATAAAATCTTTAAAAAAAAAAGACTTTGTGACACTTATGTCTATCATCTGATTTATATCTTTTTATTATAACTGAGTTCATAGAACGAAAGTAACAATCTTAGGTTAATGAAAGCTTTTTTAATTGGCTCATGTATGGCCATCATTTATGTATTTATGCATTTGTTTCTTTATTTGTTAATTCATTTGTCCATGAATTCATTCATTTATTCATTTTTTGTTGGATTATAATACTGTAATAAGTGTAGATTAGTTATCCAGAGTATGAACTTGATGATAATTACAAACATCTAACTATATTATTTCCCTATTCCATTCCTGTCTCCCTTGACTTCATGTAATCAATACCCTAAGCTGTATTTTCTCCATGATCATGATTCCTCGTATTATATATATGAGATATATATATCTTGATTTCTTAAATATTTGTAGCACTTTAAAATTTTTAGTTCTTTTTAACTTTATAAAAATAGTATCATGATAGAGGCAACTTTAAGGACTTACCTGTCAATATTATATTTCTAAGACTCATACAAAGTTTTATATCATTATTTTTCCTTAATTTGGATTGATGTATAAAAATTTGGATTGATGTATAAAATGTACTATAGTTCATTCATCTACTCTCTTTTTTAATGTTATTTAGATTATTTCCAGGCCTTATATAGCTTGAACAGTGCTTCATGAAACTTATCTTGATGAACACAAAGAAGAGTTTTTTGGGGATATATATCTAGGAAAATGGCTTAATTTATTTCTTGTGTTAACACAAAACTATTTGCCAAAGTGGTTAGAACATTTAAATTCCCACGTTATTATTTAGACTAGAAGATGTGAAACTGCATCTACTTTAACACTAGAAATATCTCATTTAAATAAATAAATAAATAAATAAATAAATAAATAAATAAATAAATAGGGACCTGGATGGTTAGCTGGTTAAACATCTGACTCTTGATCTAACTCAGGCCTTGATCTGAGGGTAGTGAATTCAAGCCCTGTGCTGGGCTCCACACTGGCATGAAGCATACTTGGAAAAAATATATAGATATATATACATTTATATAAATATAAATGTATATATAAAAACATACATTCCAAGTAGGTTCAAACCTATATATTTATATATAAATTCATATATAAATATATAATTTTTTCAATAAATAGTTAAAAATGATAATTCATTGCCTTCTTAACGTGTGCTTCTCACATCATTAATGATATTGAATATTTCTTCCAATGCTTATTGACCATATATGCTTATTTTTGGGGGAAATTTAGTTTATGACTTTCACTCATTTTATTTCATTGCTTATTTATTATTAATACATATAAATTCCTTATTTATTACTAATGCATATATTTTTCAGTTGTATGTGTTGAGAATAATTCTTCTCAGTTTGAAACTTGTTTTACTCTCTTAAAATGTGTTTTGAAAAGCTGAATTTCTTAATTTTAATATAAATAAGAATTTAGTGTTAAGGATTTAGGAAGGTTCCAAAAACAAAAATTGATGATTATGAAAATATATTTAAGAAGTTTTAATAAATGTACAGATATACCATGTTCATGAATAATAATAATCTATTGAAAATATACCAATTTTCCCTAACTTTATCTACAGTTTTAGTAATTCCAATAAAAATCTCAACAGGAATTTTCATAGCATTTAATAACATGATTCTTAAATGTGTATGAAAGAATAAAGGACAAGAATTGTCAATAATATGAAGGGCAGGAATGAGAGATTTGCCTTTTCAGATATCAAGACTTAACATAAAACTATAGTAATTAAGAAATTAAAATATTGACATGGGGTAGATATATTTATGTAAAAGATATTTGATTTGAGGCTTAGATCTCCATATTGCCACTAAAATCATTTTGTTCTGTCCCTTTGAGTGTCTAAAGGTTGTTCAAGAAAAGAGTCCACTATTCATGAATATTTTCTCATTCTACAAAGCTATCAATGAGTGTCAGGAAAGCATTTATCTTTAAAAGAAGCCAGCCAAAGTCCACCCAAACACTATATAGCTCGCTGAAAAGTCTCATCTTCTTCTAACTCAAGTATACTATTGAAATTCATCTCTAGAAGCAACTAATAGTCTCCATTACCAAGGAAGAGAGTAGCAAGTTTTATTGGTCCATAGGTGCCAAACCATAACCAACCAATATTACCTTAGTTACAAAACTGACGGAAAATAAACAATGAAATGTAAACAAAATTCAGTCACACAGACTGAATGGTGGTACATTACTGTGTAGTTTAATAATTACTTTTTTCTATGTGTTTTGTAGAGCTTTAAAGATTTTATTGATTAAAATACATGAAAAAAGCTGTCACATGGAAAATTAATAACATCAAAATTTAATGTAAGTTCCAGTGTAAATCAAATTCTCTTTTCTATTGCTATTAAGATTTTATAGGATTACCTCATTAATATTATTTTTATTCTATTTTTATGCCTGTTTATATAATATCATTAACTTATAAAATTATATTTAAATTGATCTTTCATTTCATATCAATTTTAAGTTGCAGTTTTTTCTTTTATGGCATGATTTATTAAATTCCTACCCCATATTCTTTGTCTTTTATTTATCTAAGAAACGAAACACTTAAAACTACAGCTATGGAGCATACCACTCAGATTTATACCATCTTATCAGAGGCTTCCTTTCACTGTTCTACCTTCCAACTAAACCCCACTTCAATCGCAAGCCCCTACTGTCATACGTTTTCTGCTTGTACAAAAGATAAAAGAATAGAAAAATATCTGTCGCTTTAATGATGGCAACAGTAACTTCTATAATTCATAAGCATTTTGTATAAACCTTGGTCTTCTGAAAAGACCAACTGATAACTGCATGAGCTATGAAAAGAAAAGATATGTCTCACTAAAGAGAAAATAAAGTGAAACGTAAGTTCCTCTAATGGACTATGTTTAAAAATAGCAAATCATCACTATAGAGAACTATAAAAATGTCACATACCCCAGAGTTTCTCCATAAGAAAATATGTACAAAAACAAAAATGATTTCACTAATCAAGTTTTAAAGATTAACAGGACATTGAAATTCTGGCACAAATTACCAACTATTTTTTCATGCTTGTCTATTTTAACCCATGTATCATTTATCATATAGAGGGCCAAGCTAGGCTCCATGACAAGGGAACTCCATGGCCCACCTATTCTGTAGGCAACGCCTGAAGAACAGCAGGACTGGGAAACATTCCTTTCAAGGTTCTCTCCACCAGGGCATCTTTGGACCAGAGAATGGGTGTCTCACATTCCAGCCATGGTTTTAAATAAACATGCATTTCAAACACGGTCCCGCCAAGACTACTTTATTTTCTGTTTTGTGGCATATTCCTGCGATTACGTATGACTTCAGATTGAAAGGAAGTTACGTGACACAATGCTTCAGTGACACGTGTGTCATTTTTAAATATCAGTGACAAAATTAACTTAAAAATCTAAACATAATGAAGTATTATTCTTACTATTCTTACCCTATGCAGCCTCAGGCAATCTTAACATCTTTTCGGGATGGAAAATGTAATTCAAAGTCTACGAGAGAAAAATTCCCTTTAGTTAACTTTTTGCCTTTTCCAGCTGACAAACTCTAAAATGCATCCATTTATCTTAGTTATGCCTTCCACTCTTTCCCTCCGACAGAGGCAGTACTACACTCTAGTCTCCGGTTAGAAAGAGCAAAGACCTGTAGCCAAATCTAATTGAGGAACCACTATGATTTTCACTCTCCCCTTGCAGTCCTCAGACCAAGCGCAATTCAGCACATGAGAAAAAATAACAGGCGGTACAAAGTTCTTAGGGTCTGGCCCAGCAGGGGAAGTTGAAGCAAAAAGTCATGTCAACAACAATAATAATGAAAACATTTTTAAAAGCTTTGATCTTATGAATAGCCTCAGTACCAAAGGCAAGCCCTGCTGTTCATGCCTTAACAACAGGGCAAAAAGAGCAGACAACCTCATTTACACATGCTAGTTCAATGCCAAAGGCAGAAAAGTGGGGAAGACAATGCAGGTCTTTGGGGAAGCTCTGCAGTTAAGTGGATAGCCTTGTTATTGCACCTATTACACTAAACAAATGCTACCAATAAAGGAAATTTTCCACTTTCTTATTTTAAAATTTTCTGTTTTCGTAGTCATTCATCTTCCAGTATGATAAACTGAACAGTACATGACAAATACTCAGGAGAAATTTTTTTCTGCTTTTTACATCCTAATCTCTTTTTTTACTTTATTTCTTTTTAACTTATTTTATTTTAATTTTATTTTTTATTAACATAATGTATTATTTGTTTCAAGGATACAGGTCTGTGATTGATTCATCAGTCTTACACAATTCACAGCACTCACCAATGTCTATCACCCAATCGCCCCATCCCTCCCACCCCCTCCACTCTTTTTAAGTGTCACTGTGTTTATGTAAGGTAAATATTTAGACATGGAATATTTGTGGTCATTGTTATTGGGATAAATACCAAGTTTTACTAAACTTGAAACTTGACTATCTCTGAATATAAAATGGGGGTTCATTTGCCCATAGCCTCAAAAGGCAAGTTCCCTTATATATACTGAGTTCTGGAACAGGGATAAAAGAGCACAGAGAGCTATGATTCAAAACCATTGAAAGTTCATTCTGTCTACTATTTGTCTACTTTTTTTTTTTTTGTCTACATTTAATACTAACAAGGACCTGAATGAATGATAGGCCAACACCTAAGTCTCTTCTAGCCTGGAGTATAGGATTAAAAAAAATCACATTAATTTTGAGTCTGTGTTTAGAATTAATTATGGATCACTTCAATTTCTTCTTGGCTACCTGAATATTCTCAAGTTTGAAGAGACTATTTTGTGTAACACACTGTAATATTAATTGTCTTTCATTATGTAATCTGGCATAAAATTGGGAAATGACTTCTGTGACAAACTTGAATTATTAAAAATGTTATTTTTCCTCATTAGGACTTATATATTCCCATCAACTTAAAATTTAAACATACCTCCAAAAGAAGGTGCATTCGTGGTTTTCCTATTTTGTTTTATTTTCTTTTTATAAAACCTGTGCATATCAAGCATGTCATCTTGCCCTTTAAAATGACGTGAAGTCTCAGACACTTTTCTGTTTCCAACATAAATTTGTATTTCAAGCCTTTCGCCAATCTGGTCTGCTGTACCCAATCTGGTCCATCTGCCCAGACACACTTGTCAAATTACATACTTTTACCAGTCTGATCTCCTGATTGTCCCAGCAGCAAAGCTATCTCAGATCTATCAACCTGGCCAAAAATGGGTGTTCCTGCCCAACCACCAAACTTGTGTGTTCTATTTTAAAAATATGTACATTTGAATTAAACTTTATTTCCTTAACCAGAAGTAGACCTTCATCATTCTAGTCTCTAAAGTCTTACTACACTGTGGTCCGTGGACCAGCATTGTCCATATCATCTGAGAACTTGTTAGAAATGTAGAATCTCAGGGTGCTTAATGGCTCAGTCCCCTGGGTGGCTCAATCCACTAAGTGCCTCCCTCTCAATTTCGGCTCAGGTCATG
Organism: Ailurus styani; assembly: GCA_002007465.1. NCBI lineage: Eukaryota > Metazoa > Chordata > Mammalia > Carnivora > Ailuridae > Ailurus > Ailurus styani. Next base: position 4,827,359 of record LNAC01000010.1, on the reverse strand, counting down.
ATCCCAAGGTCCCGGGATTAAGCCCCACAAGGGCTCTGCGTTCAGCGGGAAGTCTGCGGGAGATTCTCTCCTTCTCCCTCTGCCGCTCCCCCTGCTTGTTGTCTCTCTCAATTTCTCAAATAAATAAGTATATCTTTTTTAAAAAAAATGCAGAATATCAGCCCCACCCTACACCTACAGACTCAGAGTCTGCATTTTAAACAAGATCTTCAGGTAACCCTTATGTAAATTAATATTTGAGAAGTCCTACTCTGTACTGCCAAAAATATAAGCAAATAAACAACAGCAACACCACCAACAACAAGCAAACAACTAGTAGCTAGAAATGAGGGAGCCTTAAGGGAAAGGAAGAAAAACATAAATGTCAAACCAACTACATTCTTTCTAAGTTAGGTGTTTAATAAAGACACAATACTTATACCTAAAATCTAGGTTGTGTTCATTTAGGTACATATATACTTAGAGAGATAATCCTACAATATAGGAAGTATTTCAAAATATAGTGATATGCTCCACATGTTGCAATTAGTGAAGAGTTTGTTCTTTTTCTCTCCTTTTTTTAAAAGATTTTATTTATTTAAGAGAGAGAGAGAAAGAGAGAGTGGGGGGAGCAGATCAAAAGGGAGAAACAGACTCCCCGCCAATCAGGGATCCTGCCACAGGGCTTAATCCCAGGACTCTGGAATCATGTCCTGAGCCTAAGGCAGCCATTTAATCAACAGAGCTACCCAGGTGCCCCTAAGAGTCTGTTCTGATAGAAGTTTAGTATTTTGCACCATAAATAATTTACTAATGCCACATCATGAAAGAAATGACAGGTACATTTTTTGTCCAATAAAATGGCACTGAAATAGTTATTCTTTAGGGGATGCCTGTGTCAATAAACTTTATCCTATTCATCTTAGTGCAAACCATTAATAAGCAGCTTCCTAAAATTAGTCTAAGGGCACCACCTGCCTAGATTAATCCTGGAAAGGCACATGGGGGGGCGGTTCCTGAACTCAGATACAAAGGTAGAGAAGACCTTGCCCTGACTCAAGGGACGCACAAAAAGGTGCTTCCAGAAATAGTTACACTGTCACTTATTAGGAGGATCACTGGAGCACAGAGGAGGGAGTATTTCACTCTGACTAGGGAGTGTAGACTTCAGGAAGAAAGTTGAAGAAGAGAATGAAAAATCTGCTAGAAAGGCCTTTCAGGAGTTTCCAAGGCAGGCTGAGGGGTTCTGGTGTTGGCTATTATCAATTTAAAGGGTATATCTAATTTAAAGAAAAAGTGAGGCAAGGAATTCTGTGGCCAGACAGAGCACACCAAAGCCTGGGTGACTTCGATTATCACCTCTTTTTTCCATGGGCATTATCTGCCCACCATTGGTACAAAGGCAAAATCCAATTAGGCATGGGTTCCTACCCTCAAAGGGCACATGATGTAATGAGCACTGGATATTATATGAGACTGATGAATCACTGTCCTCTACCTCTGAAACTAATAATACACTATACATTAATCAATTGAATTTATATTAAAAAAAAGAAATTTAAAAAATAAGTAAATGAATCAGCAATTACTAGTGGAGTTCAAAAGAACTTTGCATGAAGTCCCAAGGCAGGGGTGGGGTGGGGAGGATGAATCTTTGACCTTGGAGGACTAGGGGGAACCCAGAAGGCAATCCTTAGTTTTGAGGGCAACCTTTTAAAGTTTTAAAAAGAAGTGAGAGAGCAAGAGCAAGGGCAAGAACGAGCAAGAGACATATATTTGGGGCAGGTCCTAATTGAAACAGCAGAAAGAAGTGGTCACTTACTGGTTAATGTCATTAAGAGGAGGTGGTCCCAAACCTCCAGATCCAGAAAGTACCAGTTCTGCAATAATTTTTGCATTCAGAGAAAGTATATTTACTTGCAGGAAAATTGCCTTTAAAATAAGTGCAGGCACAGAGCACTGAGTGTTACACGTAAACAATGAATCTTGGAACACTGCATCGAAAACTAATGACATACTGTATGGTGACTAACATACTATAATAAAAAAAATAATAACAAAATAAGTGCAGGCATGCCAAATATATGTCCCATATTTAAAAATTTTGTCTGATGATATTTCCTTTTCTTCCTTGAGTTTTCTTTTAATTCTCAGATGCCACATTCCAAAATATTTTTCCAAATAACACCATGGTTTATTTTTCTTACTTTTTTTCTCCTTCTCTTAGATAAATTCAATTACTAGAAATATGGGGAGAGATGTGTACCAAATAAGATGTTTTTGAGTATTTAATGAATTGCTTTTATTTAGAATCAGTGTAGTATGTTAGAAGGAATATTACAGAAGCGTAGATATTTAGGCATGGTGAAAGCCAGCAATGAGGGTCACCACGGTTGTGCTTTAAAACAAAGACCAGAGCCTGAAACCTAGAAACTTTTTAGGAACAAATTTAGATTCAGTTGTGTGTACATGAGTTGGTGTGTGTGTGGGGTGGTGGTGTATGAACGTGTCTGCTAGGCAGGGGAACCCCACCAGCAGGATGGAGCCATACTGTAAAATTGAAGGACAATAAATCCAGATAAAAAGACACTTGATTTATTTGCCTAAAATAGTGTCTTGATCAACTAACCTCTTCTGATATGATCAAAATCATCTAGCAAGATGCTTAAATTCCTTGTTAGCTTCATATTATTTTTCTCCTTCATTCTACTAAAAAATCTTCAACAGCTAATCCTACACACAATACTCGAAGAAAGTTAAAAATCTTTGGCCTACGCCATTCAGCCCCAACATAATTTTACACTCATACATACCAATAACATTCCAGTAAACACTAAAAATTCAAGCAAGCTACAATGTTCTATGGTTCAGGGATAGAAGTGATAATTCTAGGTGAAGACTTTTCCTATCTTCAAAACTTTACACTGACTTAAGAGGCCATTTTTACTCAGTAAGATTTAAGCTTCAATGTTACATCCTTAATGAAACTTTTGTTTTCTCTGTAGACCCTTCTAGCTGGGTGCTGCTGCTAACTGGTAATGAGTGACCTTGGTAATGTACTTAATTGCTCTGGATCTCCGTATCTTCACTAGTAATATAAAGTGGTTGGGCTAGATCTATGAATTTCCAACTTTTATTACTCACATGTACCCTAAAATAATCTTTTAAAACCTAGACTACTGATTCATGTATTTTAAGTTGGTTTTTAAAATGTTTCCTCATGAGTGTAAAACTGGGAATGATGTAATTTCCAGCATATTGTAAATATTGACATTTAGAAATAAAGCTGTTGCACCACTCTTTTAAATGCACCCAGTGGAATCTAAATACCATAGCGATTTGACACCCACTATCATGTAAAAATAAACAACTGACAATTTATTAGTTCTTCCTTCATTTTGAATGACAACAAAGAACTGAAAGCCACTTGACCTGAAATAGAATTTGATACACACGCATTTTCACATCTTCAATACCAAGTTTTTAATTCCCATTTAATACTTACATCTAAAGAGCAACCCACCTTAATAAGATTTCAGAACCAGCATGAGAGGAATGCTTTTCTTTAGAAAAGAATGAAGAGCAATTGTGTAAAGGTAAGTGGGAAAGAGAACATCCTTGAAAATTTGGGCCTAAACACAAGTTTTCACACAAGTCAACATCAGTACCTATGGAAACTGAGTATGGGAAGGTTAATTTCCTTAAAATCATAAATGTACATGTACCCCTTGGACATTTTCTAGGAGTCCGCACTTTACATGTACCTCGGTTTTGAAACTGCTGTACATCCTTCTTTGTGTATTTTTATAGATTACTGTGTAATAAGTTACACAGTACTTTGCATAATGCCTTAAATTTAGTAGTCATATACAATTTAGAATATATACAATATATATACAATTCATAATTTCTGGAGTGTCCCTAATTGTACATACACAAAATTGGTATTTAAATGAACATGGCATTGCTATTATGCTTTTCAATATTTATTCCCAAACATGTTGAATTGTCTGACAAGAGCACTATAGTACAATGAGCTTGTGGATATGCTGTATTTATTAACACCAAGGAATTAATCTACTATAACTATATTGGCAGGCTTCCCCATTTGCATTTTCTACAATTTCTTTTCTGAAGAACACTATATTTCTGTCATGTTTTCATCTCCAATATTTTGCTTTCTTTCTAGAACTTTGTGTACCACTTAACCACACATTGCCAATTATACACTAATCCTGTCCACGAATATCCACCAATAAATGAAACTATTTTCAGCAGAAACTTTTTCTTAAGTGAATCTAAGCAGGCATTTTATCTGGGGACCACGCGTCTAACAAAGCAGCCATTTCTAACTAAGGATACCAAAGTCAAAGTTACACCAAATTTACTTTGCAATGTTATCACACATGCCAAACATAATATTGAACTACCAACAAAATGACTGCTATGCACAATACACTATAATTAACCTTGTAAATTCACTGTACTTACAGCCTTAACATGTATGTACTTTGGTGAAAGGAACCACAGTGCTGAAAGCAAATGTGAAATTTGCAAAATAAATTTTTGGAAGCTTAAGTCATTTGACCTTTCCAGTTTAAACAACCTAATATAGGAGTTAGTCATTCTTGGATATGGGACATTACAAATAAACTGCCCAAAATAATAGTCATCATGTTCTGGGATATCCTTGCTCTGAATTATTACAATAAATTTCCCTGAAGAGTTTAAATGAATAAAATAATAATTCTCAGCCTCCTGAAATCACAGGTAAACCCATGAATCAATCAACCCTCTAGCATCTGAGAACATACATTAGGAGTTACAATTTGTTCCTGGAAGGGTATAGAACACTTGAGGAATTTTAGTCCAAGTTCCAGGATTTAAATTTATACCATGACTTATAAGATGTTTTCCTTAGAATACTGAATGCTGACTTAAATATTCAATCCTCAGTGATATATAAGTTTCTTACTTCAATTTAATATTTACTCAAGAAACACACAGGAAATAAATTATGATTGATAAATGAGAAATCAGACCTGGGAACGATCCATTGGGCTTCTATCTTTAATACCTAAATGAGACTACCTCCAAAGTCTGAGGTGAATTTTCAGAATTTCTAAGAGAGAGACTATTACTTATTTCTCTAAAGCAATTCAAAACAATTCACTTAGAAAACAATGATTTAACACTTAATATCCACAATTAGGATATCAATGTGAGAAAGTCTGTCTCTATTAAAAAGAAGAAAAAAACACAAAGGTAGAACTGAAAACACTTAGAAATAATCATTTAAAAGTACTACATATATGAATACACATACTATTTATAACAGATACCAATTATATATTTGACTGAATATTTACATATAAGATGCAATGACTGATTATCAGGTCTTCACTTAATTCTCTCTGAGCATTTTTAACTAAATTTGTGTAATATGTGTGTAATCTCTCCCTTTCTCTCTCTGCCTTATTTGTGCTCTGCTTTCCTACTGTTACGAAAAGAGACGATAGACCCAAAACTGAGTCACTCATGCTAAATCCCATGTCAGCAAACCAAGATTTAGTATCTAATCTAATTGAAATTTCAAATGTCTCCCAGGAATGTAACCTTAAATTAGTAAATCTGGAATTTTCTGGTCAGCCTTAATCTGCCCACAGACCCCTTCTGTCCCCCAAAGGAAGGTTACCTTGTTTGAAATAATACACTCTTTCCCTTGTCTCACCCCCTATAAAAGCCTTCCATTTTGTACAGCTCTTTGGAACTCCCTTCTATTTGTTAGATGGAATAGTGCCCCATTCATGAATCATTGAATAAAGCCAATTTGATCTTCAAATTTTACTCAGGTGAATTTTGTTTTTAAATACTACCTATACATACTCACATTACCATACTTATTCCTACACCTCCCTCACTCACATTTCACACAGTGGAATGCATATGAGAGATTTAAGTGTGAGTGAAGTCTCAATAATCATGCTTTGAGCTTCAAACTTTATGATACTTGCAAAGTAGCTAATTATTTGGCCCTGAACAGGAGCTGGTTTTCTACACGATAGAGGGAAAAATACTGTCACAGCAAGGTAATTCAGAATGTATAAAGAATTCAGAATGGTATGACATGCCTTGTTTTAAAAGAAACAACCCTGAACCATGGTAGGCAGACCATCAAAACCAATTACTGAACAAAGTAAAGCTATTTGATCCTGAAAAACTATCCAAACAGGATTAATTTAAGTTTTTGTTTTTGTAAGATTTTATTTATTTGACACACAGAGAGAGATTACAAGTAGGCAGAGAGACAGGCAGAGAGACAGGGAGAGGAGGAAGCAGGCTCCCTGCTGAGCAGAGAGCCCGATGCGGGCCTCAATCCCAGGACGCTGAGATCATGACCTGAGCCGAAAGCAGAGGCTTTAACCCACTGAGCCACCCAGGCGCCCTTAATTTAAGTTCTAAATATATGAGAACTGAAGATCTCTCAATTTTGAGCACAGAAATATTGGATGTTATAAGAAAAACTGTGTATTGTTTAAATTTTATTTTGTTTGTTTTGGCCTTCTATTTAATCTATAGCAAAATTTTGGCTCTCTGGATTCCTGGAACGTGGGAAAAGCAAGCAAACAAAATCTTTCTAGTAGCTTATCCCCCATCCCCACCAAGGCTTTAGTCTCATTATAAAAGCTAACACTTATTAAGCACTTACCCTGTGTCAGAATCTGTGTTGAATAGTTTATAAGCATTATCTCACTTAATCCTCCCAACAACACTACAAAGGAAATGCTTTTGTTATCTCTTGTTAACTCTAATTTTATATGTGAAGAAATGGACCCAGACTGGTTAAACCCTTTGCCCACAATCACATAGTGAATACGGGGTAGAGCCAAGATAAAATCCAGACCTTCTGATTTATACCATTCATAACAATTAAAGTAATGATGCTTCTAATCATTGTCTTCTATGAAGGAGACATTGTAAAATCTGCAGCTAATTAATTCGTTATCAGAGTGGAGAGAATATAATTTAAACATTTATTGATACCCTAAGGCCACAACCATGAATATTTCTACTGGTTTTATGGACTTCGCAATCCTGAGGTGCGCTCAGGGTTTACTCAGCCGTGGAAGGCGTTGGCCTCGCTCTGGCCCCCGGTGGGCCCAAGCAGATGTAGCATGAACACTTGTGTATGTTATCGTAGCCCCTCTGCCTCTGGTCCTGTTCCTCGGCTGCCAGTTATGATGTTTATTATACTTATGCTACTTTCCCCTTTTTTGACATTTAGATTTTCATCTCCTATCAACTTTGGAATTCACTTACTTAGCAAGTTATATTACACAAACTGTGGCAAAGCCATAAGACATGTTTGCCGTCCTCATTAACACTTAGCAAGGTGCTTTCTTTACAATTATTTGGAAAAAAATATATATCTTAGAAAATATACTAGGCTATTTATGGTCTAATTTTATGAACTGCCATCAGCTTAAAGAATCTGATCATTATTAAACTAAAAGAAATATAGAAATATGTGAGTGATTGATATGTATCAAATCTTACAGTTGGTAGAATATGTAAAAGTTCCATCCAATCTACTTTCAAACCCAGTGTAGTTTCAGAAAACTGTTTTGAACATACCAAAAGCTTTCGTAGGAAGTATAGAAGGTCCTCAGAGATTCGTAGAATATATACCTTGAGTTTCTCAGACATAGATTATAAGGATGTTCTTTTCTTATCATTACAATCATCTAACCAACAACATATAATCATGTCCCATAACTGAGCAGCAAATGAATAATAGCAAATAAACTGTAATTACTAAGTTACAACCCTTCAAATCTTCACATTTTAAGATAGATATTCCAGCCTGGATCATTTCAGCTGTAGATAACAATTTCCAAATGCTTTTTCATCCTTTCTTTGTATTTTTGGAAAGGAATCCATTGCCTTTTCAAAATATTTGTTTCTTTTTGTTTTGCTTTAAATTGGGAAGGTAGTTTCACAAATCACAGAAACCTTTTTATTGTGTATGAGAAATTAAATAATGATTTTCATTGTCTATTTTTTCAACATTTTAAGGAGTATTTAGATCATCTGGACTTTATAATGGCCGTATCTTTAATATAAACCAGTGGCTATTTCAAGCACACTTCCTTCTTCAGAAATTAAGTCAATTACTTTCCTGTCACTTACTTTTTGTAATCTGTCTTCAAAAAAAAAAGATAAAAAGGACATTAAAAAATATTTAAAGATAAACTGGTATGAGGCAAACTATGTGTTAACCAAAACAGTAGAATTTGTTTTTTCATTTTATTGTTAGATTAACTATTTCAACTCCTCTTCCCTGAAAGTTTCGATACTTTGTCAAGTATTTAGATCATATCTCTATTTTAGAGAAAGTTTAATTGTGGAAAATGATTTGTGTAGGAAGGAGTGATGCGGTTTTTAAAATCCCAAAATGTCAGGGCATAGCAAATACCTAGCTGTGTGTGTTCCTGTACCCACCATGTGTGGTTTCATTCAAGAAAGTTACCCACATTTTACTATCGCTCCATTTTTCCTATTTTATATTGATGCAGTGCATATGTTAATAAAGATGCAAAAAAGTATAAAGGAGCCATCAATATTCACACAAAGAGATGTAGTTACTATACATTTGAACAAGGCTCAGAAAAGATTTACAAAAGAGTAGAAACCACAGCTTCTAATCTTAGGAAATTTACAATCTATAACAATAACGAAGTTTGCTTCTTATTCACTTAAAAGTTACTTGTTATCAATATTTTATTGTTATATTTCTCTCCTAACTCTGAATCTTAAAAAAATATTTTAGGTCAAGACATGCAAAAACAAAACAAATATATATATACATACATACATATATATATATAGTATTATATACATATATATAGCATATCTATTTATTAGATACTAGTATATATAGTTATATAGATATATTAGTATATATATAGTATTATATCTACCTATTATAATAAAATGATATAAACAAGATTCAAGTATATAAAATCAGGCATCCCCATCATCTGATGCTAAGGAATCTTACTGGATTTTTGCAGTGAATTTAGATGTGTATCAACTCATGTAAAACAAATGTAATCCCACTCTGTGCTAAGTAAATCTCCAGTTTATTACTGGACTAACAGTGTACAGAGACCGTCCTCTATGAATAGAGCTGACAATTCCTCTGCAGTGCTGACCCTTGTCTGGAGTTTACAGCACGAGCTTGGCTACTAGCCAATATGAACAATGTTTAAATTTTTTTATGGCAGCTCAATGAGCTTTCAAACATTCATCTGCTTTACTCACTGTGCTTAATAAAAAGCGAGCCAATGTATTTTCTCATTTCCTTTTCATCACTAATAAGAGTAACCATCAACCTTATGAAGGATATAGTCTGCTTTTACTTCCAGCCTCTTTTCCCCAGTAGCTCTGTACTGAAGCACTATAGAACACCATTATCCCACCCATCATCATTATACAGATTTGGATATAAAGCAGCATATATCTTGTCACTAAAACATATCAACTATATACAGTAAAAGCCCTTGGGAATTACTTGTTCTTGGATATCAACATTTTAAAGGAGTTTTACTATATTAATGAAATAGATGCTTTATACAAGCCTTTATATTATGAAAAACTTAAAAGATTACAAAATTTCTTTTTAAAAATGATTTATTCATTTATTTTAGAGATTGAGAGAGAGATTGAGAGAGTGGGGGATGGGGCAGAGAGAGCGAGAATCTTCAAGCCGATTCCCTGTTGAGCACAGAACCCGACCCGGGGCTTGAATCCACGACCCATAGGATCATGAACTGAGCAGAAACAAAGAGTTAGACACTTAATCAAGTAAGCCAGTCAGAGGCCCCACAAAATTTCTGATAGCAACATAAAACTTTGTAATCTATGACACCAGTAGCATTTCCAAAGAAAGGAGTCTCATATGCAATCTTCATATAAAACAATCTGATTACTAATTTAGGAAGCATGTACATTTTAAGCCATATATATTTACTCAAAGGGGTATAATGATTTATTATTTAAATTTTAAAGATAGGCATATTGTATTTATCAACTTATTTTGTGTGCTACCTCATTCTAAAAGCAATACAAAGAAATATAAGAATGTATGCAGCAGTGCAACACTAGCTGAAGTTCAGCTTGATATTCTATTCCATACGTCATTCATCTTAAATTCTTTTAGAAATGAGATGTTTAAGTATATTTATAAGTACACATATTATAATAACTATATGCTAAGTATACAGCACTAATGAATGTGTGTATATGGATATACATATATCATGCATCCATATATGAATACATACGTGCATATATTAATACATGTCCTATATATCTATAGGCACACTTACACACATATATACATATACCTGCATATATATCTACATACACATACATACATTCATATATGTATTTCAGTATTTATCAGCTTTGAAAATACCCAGTATGTGTAGCAGATATGTCGGCCATCCCCAAAATTCATTCACAATCTGCCACTTGGAGATCCGTCAAACTAATAAAGAAGCATATTGTGCAAGCATACACACTGTGCACATAGCGAGGGTTTTCTGGGTCCTGGTTCCCCACTCACCATCATCTCCTAGCAATCATGTCCTCAGCAACAGCAGGGGCAATGGAAATAGAAGCAGAGGTAATTAGAGGTGTGACTCAGTTCCACATGCACGGAAAATAAAGGCCACAGATACCATGTTAAAACATGTCTGCATTAGGGCGCCTGGGTGGCTCAGTGGGTTAAAGCCTCTGCCTTCGGCTCAGGTCATGATCTCAGGGTCCTGGGATTGAGGCCCGCATCGGGCTCTCTGCTCCGCAGGGAGCCTGCTTCCTCCTCTCTCTGCCTGCCTCTCTGCCTACTTGTAATCTCTCTCTCTCTCTGTCAAATAAATAAATAAAATCTTTNAATATTTTAAAAAAAAACATGTCTGCATTATAGTCTTACCCAGTTCCATACTGAAAAAAAAGAGGATTATGTTAACGAATAAAGTTCTTGCCTCTTTAAATAACTACTGCCAATCTTTTTTTCCTCAATTCTAAAAAANTAGTCTTACCCAGTTCCATACTGAAAAAAAAAGAGGATTATGTTAACGAATAAAGTTCTTGCCTCTTTAAATAACTACTGCCAATCTTTTTTTCCTCAATTCTAAAAAACCACATTCTCTAGCCACTCCCTTGGCTGCAAGAACTTCCAAATTTTCACATTATTGTGACTTATAAAGTATCAACAAAAGAAAAATGTTAGCTTATTATATTGTAAGAAGGATTGGGTTTCAGAATTAAACAGACCTGCATTTACAACCTGACATTGTGAAACAGGGCAAATTAGTAAGTTATCTTAGCCCTGCCCCAGTAAATATGGCTAATAATATTCACTTTGTGAAGTTTTTGTTGAGCATTNGTTTACAACCTGACATTGTGAAACAGGGCAAATTAGTAAGTTATCTTAGCCCTGCCCCGATAAATATGGCTAATAATATTCACTTTGTGAAGTTTTTGTTGAGCATTAAATGGTATATTAATCACTGAATACATACTTGGCAATCAATAAATGGCCATTCAAATATATTTATCACTCATCCTTGGGACAGAATACTTAAAATGCAGGATGCAATAGATAACTATAAAATGTTGTTTGAAAGCTGAAGAACAGAGTACAAAGGAAATATATGGGGGAAAAATAAAATTGTGAAACAAGTGATGATGTGGAGAAAAAGGAACACCTGAGCACTGTTGGTGGAAATGCAAACTGGAAAAGAGTTTGGAGGTTCCTCAAAAAATTAAAAATGGAATTGCCCTATGATCCAGTAATCTCACTATGGGTAATTACCCAAAGAATATGAAAACACTAATTCAAAAATATATACGCACCCCTATGTTTATTGAAGCATTATCTAGCCAAATTATGGAAACAGCCCAAGTGTCCATTGATAGATGAATGAAGAAGTGGTGTGTGTGTGTGTGTGTGTATACATATACATATTTATATTTGCCTAAAAAGAGTTCTAATTTCATGTGAAAAAAATTGTGTTTAGCATCAAAAAGGAATGTTGCAAGGGCATAGCTATTTGTAGGATGTAAGAAGACAAAATTCCGTGTTCTTTTACAGAGAATACAAACAACATGCCATGACCATGACATGAATCAATTTCCAGAAGTGAAAACAAGCCAGTAGCCTGAGGAACACAAGCATTCCTGGGATGGGAGTCCAATGTCTACAATGGATCTCAGAAAGAGGACAGAGTAGAAAGTGCTGAATAACATCCTCAAGGCAACCTTATAACAATGACAGCCCTGAGCTGCACAGGCTAGTTCCAAAAACACAGGCTGGCGGGCTTCAGGTTCCTCATGTCCCCTGGTCTTCCTCACTAGGGAGGCCAGGGGAACACTGGCCACACACACGTGTTCTACACTCAAATTCCAGTTTCGCCACTTACCAACTGCAACCTCAGACAACTGTCCAGTTTCTCAACATATCTAGTCTCCTCTCATGGGAAATGGGGACCTGACGGTGCCTTCCCCATAGGCATTTGGGAAGATAAAATAAAGCACCAAGCTCAGTTATTAGCCAGAGGACAGAAACTGCTGATATTAAGGTGCTGCACTAATATAAAAAAAGGAAGCATCTTGGAATTAAAAACCAAGGAAGTTTTTATACCAAGTTTTATATATTAATATAGTATGTTCTGTAAATAATCACATCTACCTGTCATCTTTGCATTTGTATCACATTACAGAAAAAAGGGAATCAAATGTCAGATTCGATTTCATGTCAGCACGTCAGAGCATCCTAAAAGGGAACTAACTCCATAGCAGCTGTCTGAACCCTTTGCTTAAGGAAACACCCTCAATCTCCAAATGCTTTGTCTTTAATATCTCTTTTATTACTCTGTTCACATTCTCAGTCTGTGTACTACCGAATTCCAGCCACTGAATGTCAGTCACTTTTTCCAGCTCTGTGCAAATAACATTCTTAAACTGTTTTTAAATATCTACCTTCATGTGAAGAGTCCCAGAATCTTTATTCTTTCTCTCACATAAAGAACCTTAGTTTTGTTCTTCTTTGCTTAAGTGTCACTTTCCAATTACCTAAGTAGTTAGGAAGACTCCATAACCCTTTAAAAGTTACAGAAATTTCTAAGTCTAAGTAAATCCCAAAAAGGAAAAGTCTTGAGGTACCACCATGAGATGCTTGAGCTTGGATTCCAACTTAGGCTCTGCTAATGTGTAATTTGACCTTTTAGTCTTAATTTATGTTTCTATAAAAGGAGGGGTTGTTCTAGACCAGGGTTTCTCAACCTGGACATGGTCTGCTTCGAAAATTTGTTGTTATAGATGCTGCCTTGTGCATTGTACAATATTTAGCAACATCTCTGGCCTCTAAACACTAGATGCCAGTAGCAATCACCTCCCCAAACTGTGACAATTGAAAATGTCTTCTTCAGACATTGCCATATGTCCCTTGCAAAATCACCTGGGCTGAGAAATTAGTCTATGCTTTATGCTATGGGTGATACAACGAAAGAATCTGCATTAGCATTTGATTTTGTGATATTTCCACTAAAATCTAATTATCCTTGAGGGCAGGGACATTTTCCTGCTGTGTTCAGTGCCATATTTCCAGTGGATACTTGGTATAGTAGGTATTCATTATATTTTGTTTGATGAAAATGAATAAATAATGGAATATTTAACTCTGCAGAAATTGAAACCTCCTCATTTATTACCTCTTAGCAACACATTTTGATGAGTCTCTAAGCAATATTTGTCTTTCATGCTTAATCCACTTTTTTTCTTCCTTATGAGCTTATGGATATTGTACTTGCTTCCTTTTAACATACACTCAGTTCGGCTACCCTTTAGAATCCAAGATGCTTGGGAGCAAGAACTGTGTTGTCCTTCCCCCCATTTCAGCACATTAATCAACTCTCGGGGCCATAAAACTTTTACACATGTTGAATGACAGATTGGAATATCCCATCTTCAATATAGCAGCATGAGATAGGCAGCAAGTGGATCCAAATCTCTGAAATATAGATTTTCCTCTCTAATAACGACCAGAGAAGCAAAAACATTCCTTTCCAGCCATTTATGTATACAGATTCATTTCTGACTTTCAGAAAAATTTACATGTTCTTTACGCATTAAATCAAGAATGGTATTCTCTCATTCCATAGCATATGCTTTCTCTTTTTTATTGAAAGTGAGTCTTCACGTCAAAAAGCAGCAGATGTTCTCAATTACAGGATCAACTTTTAACCTTTTGTGGCATTGTAATTGACCACTGAAGAGAGAATTCAGGAATATTTTACACACAGGGTCTTTCACTATTAGAAGCCATTCTTACTTCTTATTTTTATTTTATTTTTTATCATACAAAAAGTCTGTGACTGTTCATAGGATGGCTATGAGTTTCATGATCTCGACTCACCCTTGGAATCTCTGGGTCTCCTCTCACAGAACGAATCTGTGATTAGAAGTCCAACACTGAGTGTTTCTGAAGGGCCATCAACAGCCACACATCTCAGAGGACTACTGGGAGAGGGGTAAATAACAACATGACCAAAGTCTGTAATACATTTTTCCTACATGAGATCATGGATTCTGTTCTTTAAAAGAGACATCCATAAGTGATTATAGTTATCTACAAACAGGATGTTTTGTCCACGTCCTGGAAGATGAGAAGCTACACGAATAGAGTATACATGCGGTCTCTCTAGCCATATGATTCTTCCCAAATGGCTCTCACTTTCGGAGCACTTTCATCAAACATTATCAAAACTTATACTTCTCTCCACAATTGCTTTCTATTAAGGTTTAGTGCCAGCTGTCAGAGCTGTAATGTAAACCCTTATTAGCTCTTATAAGTTCTACTCTGGAACTAATAAGGGATTGTCAAAACTCCAAACACAGAGAGAAGTGGGGGGGAGAAATCACAGGGAAGAAGGTGGAAAGTGTACAACAAATCTGTACTTGCAAAGCAATCTTTGTGAAACCGTTACCAATGCCTTTCACAGAATCTCAGTATCTCAAGAGGGAGAAAAAGATCTACTTCTTAGTTTATTTTGCATAAGGTTTGGTTTTCCTTCCTCTGAGAGGGTTGACTCAAAAACAATGAAACAAATTGGAAGAGTTAATGAAATCTCAATAATCTCTCTCTCTCTCTCTCTCTCTCTCTCTTTTTTTAGAATCATAACCTTCGTTAAGAACAAAATTACATTGGAGACTTCAAATTTTAAAATATATAATCTTTGACAACTTCTGAATAGCTGGAAAAAGCATATTGATAAAGATGAATATTCTCTACAAAAGCCATAGATTATACATCAGCTTTAAAATACTAGTTTTGCATAATGGCATGCAGTACATCAGACCAAGGAAGAATATCAATATCAACCCCCAAGTAGGCTAAATTAAAGAAATGGAATTTCAGGAGTTCCTTCAGAACCCAACTACCTGATGACATATTATGATGGCAGATCCACAAGCTATCCAACAAGGTTACACAGATTAAGATGCCAAATAACTATAATTGTTATATATTCAAAATAACTAATATTCCACCTCTCACAGAGAAATGGGCTTAGATATGTCTTTCCTTGGAAAATTCTAATCACTTTTCAGATGGGTTTGCATTTAATAGATATTTAGTGAGTGGTACACAAACCAATGTCCTGATCTTACTTTGAAAATGAGACTGAAAATATGATGACAAAAACAACTTCTTTCAAGTGAAATTAGAGCTATTTTACTTTCTGCAACTGAAATTATTTTTTTCTCATGTCTTAGATTCCCATAGTAAATACTGTATTGGGAAGCTCATTCCACATTTTTCCACAGACAGACTCTCAAACTACTTGAATGAGAGAATTATTTGTGTTCCCCAAAGACTATATATTTGGCATACAGGTGTTGCTTAAATAATTATTGCTACCTTTGAAACACTAGACCAAAGTATCTAAAAATTCACAGATTTTAGCATAGTAAAAGAAAAAAAATGATATCCTGAAAGCAAATACCCTACAGCTATTTGACAAGGGATGACTGTGAACTAGGTTAAAACCTTAGGAAAATATCTTAATACTGACCTATAAAATGGCCCTCCAGGTCAAGACAAAGACTAGTAAAAAACATATTTAAAGGAGAAATGTCTTAATTTTTTTCTCTCTTTGAACAATGGAATTGACAAGATTATATAACTAAAGTTAACATGTGTAAGGTAAAATAACCTATATTTTACTAACAGACTGTAATTCTCATTTATTTGTAATCCTGTGCTAAACTGTTACTAATATTTATAAACTGCCTGTGATTTTTAAGGTCTTTTATAGTGGTTCATTGATGATCATCTAACTGGTACTTACTTATTATGAGGTATTCCAAAAGTTAGAAATGAATTCGTTTTACTCCTTAAATTTAATGACAGTCATATCTCTCTTAAATATGTTTGTAATTAAATTGTCTCTGACTGCTCAAAATAATCTGATTTGTAGTTTGTATGAAACAAAGAACTCACATTTCTTTTTAGTATCTTAAATATGCAAATCTAGGCTTTAAATTTATACTGTTTGTTTTTAGGCTCAGAAATGAACTACAATACTTAAGTAACTCACAAGCCAAATACACTCCTTATTTTTCCTCTCTTTTTCATATTTTAAAAGAGTTTTTACTTAATTACTGTTTAGATGGTACATTGACATAGTTTGATTGAAAGTTTCCAGTAATATCATATATAATTCATGTAAACACATTTAGCATTTACTTCATACAATTTATACTGTTTTCTTCACTGCTATTTTTTTCTTTACTATTTAGGCGATTCTTAAATGTACATAATAAATACCCAAAATAAATCAAATAGATATGGTTAGTTCTACACAGAGTCAAGTAAAATGTCTGACAAATATTTTTACTTACCTGATTACTTTTTTTGATTCACACAATTCCTTCCAGGCAAGAACATTACTTATTGTTATAATTCCCCCATTACCTAAGCTAGTCTTTTATACAGTGAAATGTTAGGACATAACACAGGGAAAAACTTCTGGGTTTAACATTTTTGAAATGAGAGAATTTTAATTTAATTTTGTTATTGTTATTGTTTGCTTGTTCCTAAACTATATTTTCTTAAATCAATTAAAACCTAAAAGGCTTTCTGGAGCTACAACAATAAAAATCTCCGTCTCTAAATTTAAGGTTGCTTTTGAATAATCAGCAGAAAAAAAAAACTTGCTAGAAGGAAAGAGACTGAATCAAATACTGATTGATGTTCAGAAGAAGTAAAATAGAAGCTAACAAGGAAAGAATGGAGGAAATATCACCTATGATTGAATAGACTAGAAACTTAATGAAAATAAAAATGAAGTCTCCTCAGGAAAGGAAAATCCTACTTGAAAGAAGGTCGACAACCAGTGAATAAATAATGAATACATAGATAAATACATTCATTAAGGGCATTTTCTCCCCCTTGAGGTATTCCTAAGCCCTAAGTTTAAAGTAAGAGAGAGGCTGTTGAATGGATGAATTTATCACATCTGTTTTAACACAGATGAAACAAGAAAGCAAGGAAGAGTACACGTTCCAGTGACACAAATGATTAACAATAATGATGATGTTCTAATACCCTTTTATGGATGAAGAAACTGAGGCTCAAAGTGGTTAGCCACACAATTGATAAGCAGCATTTCTGGGGCTATTGAGTACAAGAACTCAAACATTTGTCAGTGACAAGAGCCTTTTGCTAAATAAAACAATTAAATGCAAACTGAAGTTTGAGGGCAAACTTGGGTTGGGGGCGGGCAGCAGGTGGGGTTCTGCACCTGCTAAAGGTACCAGAAGTTATTATACAAATTGGTGAGAAGACATAGAAACTTGTATAATCAAGAGTTTTATAGCTCTTACAAAGCTGTCAAAATGTATCTGTTTACTTGAAAGTTATGTACATTATTACTTATCAGTGGCCTATTTTTAATTAAAATAAATTCATTGGTTTGAAAAGTCGTGGGTGTGCAACTGCTAAAGGTAAAGTGGGATTGGAGGATTATCATTTTAAATTCTGGGGAAACAAGTTTTTCATATTACAAGGAAAGAAATTTCAGTGCAGTTATTAAAGGATGAGTCAATGAGTACTAGATGTGTAAAATAAAAGTTATTTCAGCATCTATATAAATAGAGTTTTGCTTTATTACAGGTATGATAGTCCATTGATTTTTTGCAAGTCAGAAAAACAATATTCATCATAAATTCATAAAAGGGAAAAGGTATTCTCTCGGGTACCAGATACTAATTAATGAACAGATGAGATAAAGTAATAACTCATTAATTAGTACCAGGATAGTAATGTGGATCTAGTCTTAACTTGTTGCAACTGCATGTGACCTAACAGTCAAATGTGTTCATTTCAAATTAGATGAAATGAACATCATTATGTGTCTGAAAGACCTCATAGATTCAAAGATAAATAGCATAAAGCATATTCTCTCTAGAGCTTACATTTTAAGAAAGCGTAGTTGGAAGAATTCATTCAGTAAGTATTCATTCAGTGAGTATCTAACTGAGAACTTAATTATACTCTGCTAGTTCTAGGCATGATGTTCCTAAAAAAGGACAAAATGAGGCCCTTCCCTCAAGTAACTTACTCCTAGTGCCCACCGCCCAGTGCCCAGCGTGGAGCCCAGTCCTGGGCTCAAACTCAAGACCCTCAGATCAAGACCTGAGCCTAGATCAAGAGTCAGATGCTTAACCGACTGAGCCACCCAAGCGCCCCTGAAAAAAAAATGCTTCTGAATTCATTAAATATATGAATTTCTTGAAGTTCCAGAGGGTACAGATAGACTCAGTAGTAGGTGCCAAGAAATTCTGAATGAGATTTTAAATTTTCTCTACCTCTTCAAGAGTAAGTAGAATCTCCAAATCTTTTGTTATTGAAACCTTGACAGCTTCTTTAAGAGTTTCTGAATTGACAGAAAAATGAAAGGAGAACAAGAACTCATGCCCTAAGTCCTAGGTGAAACAAACATAATTATGGATAATCATCGAAAAGTCTAGCTGTCTTCATACATCACATCAAACACACTTTTCTATTAAGCTGCTGATATACAAAAACAAGGAATAAAGTTTGCATTCCACAATGAATGCACAGAGATAAAACACAGAGCAACAGATTCTTCAGTGACATTAATAAGGTACTTGGTACATTAAGTCTAAACAAAGTTTGTAGGAGCAGTAATATTTATAGTAACCTCCTGGTATCTGCCTCAAATGTAATTAATTGACTATATAAAAATCCATTAGCATTCTCATTTTTTCTCTCCTAACTAAATCAAAGCAGATAGCATAATTCATTAGCCAGGATTAAAAAAATAATAAATTTCACAAGGTTTTCTTGGCATTAATGCAAAATTTCTTTACATCTCCAATCATAAAAAGTTAAAAGAATTATACTGGGATGTAAGAAATACAAATAATTTCCCTAGTGAAATAAATCAAGTGTATTTTGATTGTTAATGATTGAAAGCAAACAGCAAATGAATTAGGTTTGTAATTTTAATGTTTAATGTTATCATCCTAAAAGAGGTTTATTAACATCCTATAAAAAAATCTCAACTTGCAATTTGACCACATCCAGCCAGCTCATCCAGAGACCAGAAACGTGGCCCAAATGCTTAAGCCACACACAGTAAATTAAAAGAGATACGATGATTTCCTCCTCTATCATTAAAGTGAGAGAAAACCTATTTAAATGAAAGCCATATTTTAAAACTATATATTACAGAAACTACCAGAAAACCAAGTCTCATGCATGATTTCTTACTTTTCCTATTAATCATTATATTACTCTTTATCAGCTGAAGCCTGTGTAGTTATTTTTTATATGCATTTCTATTTTACCAAACTTATAATAAGCACTCTCCCTTTTTCTGCATTTGTGGTTGGCATGGCATGCAATTTCTGAATTAATCTTTAACTACCAATATTTCTTTCATTCTTTTCTTATTTTCTCCTTCTAACCAATCCTTAAAGGAGAAAGGTGCACCACTTTCTATTCTTAGCTTTCCCGTGTTCGGTCTTTCTTAGCAGAGTAAAGAAGACCAGCAACATAAAGCATCCTATTGTAGAAATTTTTAATTTCCTATCACTTGTATCCTCCACACCAATACCTCCTTCCTCATTAACATTAATAACTTATTTTTAGTTCAAACTGTCATAACTTAGCTCTGCTTAAAAATTCAGTTAAAAATCTATGCTTCTTTAAGAGCAAAGACCAAAGTATTTACCCCCCATGACCCAATACACACACAGATTTTTGAACTATGAACCAAACTAATTTAGCAGGGATAATGTTCACCTTTGTTTTTTTTTTTTTAGTGTGCAACACAGGGTTTGGTACACACTATAGACTCAATAATTGCTGAGTAATTGAATAACTAGTCAAAAGATATTTTCTACTACTTTTCTCATTTCAGGAAAAGTGTACTGTTGTGAAAGTTTGCATTTCTATACAAGTGTAATGCTATGGATAGAATTCTGGTCCTGTAAAAAGACAGCTTTGGTTTTAATTACAGTTCTGAAATCGATGGGTGAGTTTTTTGACAATAAAATGTCTTTATCAATACATTTTCCTATCAAATGGATATTGTCATATTTTCAGCATTTACTTAACCAAACTTTAACCATCTCAATTATCCATCTAGAGTGGAATAAATGGTTCAGAATATTTCATTACTAAAATCAGGAAATGACCTGGTTATGAAATCTTTATAAAACCTCCCTCTGGAATGAGCTCAGAACACAAAATTCTAATGGGACTTCTACACATTTTAAGATTTTGAGATAATAGTTCAATAAACAAATTATAAACTTTATCTTCTGGAATGAGTAAGCTATGTAAGGTAGTTAGCTTCTTTTCCTTACTCCAAAAGTTTCTAATCCTAATAGTGATGATCCAAATCTCTCAATGCAAAGGCTTTTCATCATTAATGAACAAATTCCATTATCAACTTGGAAATATTCAAAATTAATCTCCCTTCCCCTGCATTGCCACAGTCCCATGTACCCCTGGTGCAAGACTGATTGGTCTGTCTGGCATTAAAAGTATTCATTTATGTATCTGTCTTTCACAGTAGATGCTGAGCCCCTATAAGGTAGATACAATCCATCTATGTTTCCCTGTGTCTGGCAAATTATTACTTTGTACTAATAGATGGTCAAAAACACTTATTGAATTAAATTTGTTAGATTTTTTTGTATATCTAAGATGCTTGGTGATGTATGTATCCAAATTTTATTATAGATCACCCGGGCTAAGCTTAGTCTTCCCAAAATGTTACATTTTGGCTAGTAACTCATCTTTCTAAAAATTCTAGATGCAGAAAGATGTGGGAAATAAACTGAATTATATTAAAGCTTATATTAATAGATTTTTTGTTACTTTATGTCAACTCAACTGTGGTCCTCCTCCTCCTTCAATGTACAGTACTCTTAACTCCAGTAGACTTTGTGTCTTCATGGGGTTTCTTGGTCTCTGTCACCACTGGACTAAATCATAGGGAAGCAGTGTGGATGGAGGTTAAGATGTCAGTCTTTGGAATCGGACTGCCCAGTTTCAGATCTCCAATCCAACACTCACACATTAAAGAAACTATGGCAAGATAATTAACTTGTGAAAGGTTTGTTTGTTCTCATTTTTTTAAAATGTAGATAATAATAATATATACCTATAAGTTACTTGGGGGGGATAAATAAGACAGCTCGTAGACATGACTTAGCAAATAAACACACTGGCATCTTGTAAGTAATGAACATTAAAAAAAAGTCTCTGAGTTCTGATAGAATGCTTAGAGTGAAATAGACGCTCATTAAATATTCTTTTAAATAAAGTAAATGAGTCATGTTTTCTTTTGTGTTAGGCAACTGAAAGCCTATGGTTGCTGATCATTGTATTATAAGATTATCCTGAGCTTTTTAAAATCTAGCTATACGTGTGTTCCAAGTAGTCAGTATTTCAAGGTATTGTCCCATCTTTTTTTTTTTTTAAAGGATGATACAATATTTTTTTGGAAAAAAATTTAAAAAAACAAAACTGATCTCATGAAATACATGAAGTTTGTTTAGCTATCTGTTCATTTGATTCTTTTCTGATGATTACCACTCCTCTCTGTGCCTAAACAGAAGCACGGCTGCTAAAATGTTGACTTATGAGTCATAGCATGCTATTCAGACCAGCCTACAAGCTTACCAAAAAACCAACTGAAAAATTAAAAACTAAAAAAGCAAACCATAGCCACCATAAGAAACACCAGCACCATCACTGACAACAAAAGCAAAATTATAGCCAAGAACCAGATACAGAACTAATTGGTTGAATACTAGATTTTTAAGACATAGTACAGTAATGCCCAAAATAATATATTTAAACAAATATTTGTTAAACATGTAAATCAGAAGAGAGTAGAATACCTCAACACATTGTCTAATAATCTGAATACACAAAGACTTTGTGATCGTGAAAAGAAACGGAGTCAAAATTCACCTGGAAACATCAGCAAATGTCAATATATAACTATAAGAAAATATTCCACCTTTAAATTGCACCACAAAAAAATCACCACCCTTTAAATTATAATCACATCCCATTTCAAGGGCCATCTCTAATTCTACTATAATTATTTTTATTGATTTATCTTCAAGATCTTTGTCTTAAAATAATTTGCTATTTTTATATATGTATCTCATTCTGAAACTAGTACTTTTAAATGCTGAGAAAGTCTGTGATGATAATAGCATTAGTATATGAAAAAGGTGCTGTTGACATCCTTCAACATAACAAACAAGTTTCAAGGATATAAAACTTTCACATAAATCCTTATCTATAAGGGCATCTAGATGGTTAGGTCAGTTGAATGTCCTTTTCTTGTGTTTTGGCTTGGGTCATGGTAGGGGTTATGGGATTAAGCCCCATGGCGAGCTCCATGCTGAGCAAGTAGCCTACTTATGATTCTCTCTTTCCCTCTCTCTCTGCCTCTCCCCCCACCCTGTGCTTGCTCTCTTGCTCTCTCTCACACAAAATTTAAAAATTAATTAATTAATTAAATCATTATCTCTAGGAGTAATCTTGGAATACAACTGAATAATATAGTAGTTTAAAAAGTAGTTCAGTAAATTAGAATGAGGTTAAAAGTAAAGCAATTCTGACATATTGTGAATTTTCTGAATTACAACTTCATGTGACTCTCATTCTTCTACTAGTTTGTCCTTAACACAGTATGTAACATAAGTTTGTAGGCTTTATTTCTATTAATACCTTTACGTGATTCTATTAACCTCACCGATACCTATTTTTCTATTTCTTATAACTTTCAATAAAATTTTAAAACATATGAAAATTATCTAAAATCTAAACATCTAATGATTAAGTTTCTTGCCCCCTGTCATATTTTATGAGATAGTTCTGCATAAATTGATACATATTATTGAGAAGGGGACATATCTATTTCTCTCCTGGTGTGGATATCAGAGACTGGTTCCATAGAGACCAAATCAGAGA
Source organism: Ailurus styani (assembly GCA_002007465.1). Taxonomy (NCBI): domain Eukaryota; kingdom Metazoa; phylum Chordata; class Mammalia; order Carnivora; family Ailuridae; genus Ailurus; species Ailurus styani. The sequence goes on along the minus strand of LNAC01000010.1, from coordinate 4,803,784 downwards.
CAATGGCCAATTTTGAAATTCCTTCTGAGTTAGGCCTTTATTATTTTGTTTAAAATAATTTTTATAAATATCATATATCACAAAGAATACCATAGAGACAAAATATGATTCAAAGTGGATTATAAAGGTCATTGAGATTTCTCTCCACTCATGCATATAAGGAGCAGTATCCAGTATATTGTTTCAATTTTAGAACTTTTGAAACCATACTTAGTAATGATATTTCTGATGGTGCTTGCCAAGGATCTAAATAACATGGAGATGTATGAGACTAGAGTGTAACCTTTGCTCTCATTAAGCTTTTTTCTATAGATTGTGTCTATAATCAAAAGCAAAATATTATGCTTCATTCACATTGTTAGAAAGGTTAATTTATGTATAAAATATATTCATTTCTTCTGCATGGTTTGAGATTACTGAATGGCTACAAGGAGAACACCAAATTCAATTTCTTTTTCAGAGTATAACAGCAAACAAGGTATTAAAACAGACCAGATTCCCAGGACTAAGCAGTTAAACTCTCCTATGTATTTATACATTTAAAATTTAATAATAATATCAGTGTGTTCTTAAACACAAACCTTGCCTAATGCACGACTAACAAATTTGGGGATTAAGTGGAAGTTTTCATCTGATGTATCAAATTTTATATGAAAAATAATTATTTTTAATTAATTTTATTTCAAGTGTAAAGAGAGTTTTAATAAAAATCAACTTGGTAACAGTGTTCAGATTCCTTGCTACTATATTAAGGATCAAATATGCATTCCAACCTAAGGTGTGGTACAGATATTCTCCTGGGCAGCCTAAAGAGCCAAACCATGAAACAAGATAATTTCTTAAGAATTTACCCTTTATACGTCAAACACTAAGGTATAAACCCTGGATTTTTATTTATTTATTTTTTATTTTTTATTTTTTTAGATTTTATTTATTTTTTTCACAGAGGGAGAGAGATCACAAGGAGGCAGAGAGGCAGGCAGAGAGAGAGGGGGAAGCAGGCTCCCTGCTGAGCAGAGAGCCCGATGCGGGCCTCGATCCCAGGACGCTGAGATCCTGACCTGAGCCGAAAGCAGAGGCTTTAACCCACTGAGCCACCCAGGCGCCCTAAACCCTGGATTTTTAAATAAAATAATCTTTACTAAAGCACTAATGCATTGTAAGTAAACAGATATTTGACATACAGACATCACTGAAAACTGTATTTTATAACAATAAAGAACATACCACTGTGAGATAGAAAAACACATAGTCAAGGAAGTATCTAATTCTGTTGGAATTAGATTACCTTGAGTGCCAATGTTTCTTCCCTCTACATAAAAGAGACAGATTTTTTTTCTTTCAGCTGATCTAGAGTTATAATACCAGAGTCATTAAATAGCAGACAAAACTTAAAAATAGCATATGTAACACCTCTTGTGGGGTACAGGTCAGCACCACACAAACTCTGTTAATATTTCTACAACAAACTGTGGATCAACACAACAAGTGAGATAAATTTGGTCTATAAATAGACTCTGTTCCGTTTGAGCCATGTTTTGCTGCCAACTGAGTTCAGTCTGGGTTCATTTCTTTCAGTTACTCAATGATAATAAACTCACAGTTAAGCAACACCAGTCTAAGGAAAATAGAGAAGACTCTTACCTTGGCACATAAAACCTCTTTCTTCATAGCCAGCATTGCACGAGCACTTGCCAATGGGTACAAGCCATTCGCCTTCTGTACTGCAGTACATCCTGGGAGGATCTTCCTCCTTAGAATTGTTAACACAAGATCCTCGAACCTCCACCAGGGATTGGGAATCCATGGGTACTGTGTCTGGAAACATAGCCAGATTCTTCACTGTAAATGGGCACTTTTTGAAGTACACTCTCACAGACACCAAGGCAACGCAAGCACCAACATCTTGAAATGCCAAATAAAATCCCTTTTTGTTGACAGGACCTACTTCTCTAACCTCAGTGTTGAGTTTCAGAATACGGTCCCCAAGATCCATTTGGGTGAAACTTTCATCAGCTGCAATGGTGTCAATCTTTGTAAACTGATGTTCTCGAAATTTGACCCCATGATCATCATCAGACTCCATGTAGTACAAGTTGAAAGTCTCCTTGCAAGTTCCCAAAACCAACGGAATGCTATTGCAGTCCCGTAGAGTGAACTTGAGCTCTACGTAGATCTTCTGAGCTGAGTTCCTAGGGACCCAGTTTGTCCTCAGCCAATTATTTTGACTATGATCCATGACATTGCACACCTGGTAAGTCCTGATGGGTGTGTAATGTTCATCAACACCACTGATCTCTTCCCACTGAAGAATTGAAGGAGGAAAAAAATGAGAAGCAGAATTAATGAATGAAGCATAATGAATAATAATGAATACAAAATGAGGGTGTTAATGAAATCACATGATATACAAAATTATTAAAGAGAAACTTCAGTGTTACTCATTAAAGATCATGACATGGAGCAATTCCATAACATTCTTATAGGTAGGTTTACTATTTGCAAGTTTCTCTGAGTTCATTGAAACTAATTTATAATTTTGATGAATACATTTGAATTATACTGTGGTTTGTGGGATATTCAGGAAAAAAGTTGCTTAGCAATTGATTATACCTAGGCAAATATTCCATCATCAAAACCTCGAATCAGTTATCTCAAATAACACTATGAAATGGTTCTGTTGTACAGATGATTAGATTGTGTTTTATTTATTTATTTGTTATTTAAAAAGAGAATGGAAAATACTGCTGCCTAAAATAAATTTTTATTCATCTTTTCCCAGTTTGGTCTAGAATTTAGTAAAATCAGTATCTGGCAAAACAAGGTGAATCTAAATGATGTCATTGCCACAAATCTCCAAGCATAATATTTTTTAACATTCTCAGTCATTTCAAGGAATACATGTTGGTGAACTACAAAAGAAAATTTGAAGTAAAAATACAAACACGCTTCCCCCTGCTAACAAAATAAAAACCTAATAGTTATACACAGAAAATGGAAGATGTAAATGTAGTGAACATTACAGTTCTTAATATTTTTTACTCACATTGAACTTTACACAAGCAAGAAATAAGTGGCTATTTGGGCTTTTGTTATTACAACAGTTAAGGTTATCCTAACATTTCTTTCAATGCAAAAACACTTAAAACGTTTCAAGACTTTTCAGGAAGTCTTTCAGTGAAGCACTGCTTTCTGTGATCCTGAATAGGTTTCGGGAAGCTTTTAAGCTGGCATCATGTGGTTTGTGGTGGTACTTATGATTTGGCAACTATTATACCATCTTTTTCTGTTATACCTGTGTCTACACTTTTTTTTGAGATGCCAAATTTGCCTTGTGCTGCCAGGAAAACCTCTCTTTTGTCATATCATACTTGAATTCAAAGCCTTCTATGGCTGCCCATACAAAAAACTTCAAATGCTTTAGTTTGGTATTGGCATTCTTCCAAAAACTAATTCTGAAATACATTTATGTTTTTCTAAAAGTTTGAATGGAGATTAGAGAACTACATGTTTCACATACTATGTCCTTGGAATGTGAACTTTTTTACTGTTGTCAAAAGCCATGTTAGATCTTTCGTTTATGGCATAACCCCAACTTGATCGTACTCTTCTCTCCTCGAAGCCTTCCATACTCCTACCATTCTTAAGAAAGTTTCTGTACTATATAATCTTTATTTTTCTTCCAATTTTTATTTAAATTCTAGTTAGTTAACATACAGTGCAACATTGGTTTCAGGAGTAGAATTCAGTGATTCATCGTTTATGTACAATAGCCAGGGCTCATCAACCCTCAGTTTATTCTCTATCTTTAAGAGTCTCTTATAGTTTGTTTCGCTGTCTCTTTTTTCTCCCCTCCCATATGTACTATACAACCTTTATTAAATGCCTTATGCATTTATAAATTTAATCCATGATGAATGCTAAAACTAGTTTAATTTTGTTCCATATGTATTTGCTACATTTTGGACCTCTTCATAACCTCCATAATATGCAGCATAAAATTTCATCTTTTGAGAGATGTATAAAAATTATTTCTTCTCACAATATATGTAGGACTCATTCAAGGGAGTACAAATATAAACTTCCTAAATCAGAAGATATTTTAATTTTGAAAATAAATATATAAATAAAATCCTTGTGAAACCCATTGGAAATGCGTTCTAAATTCTTTTCTCCATTAAGAGAGTTAATTATTTTCATCAGGAATAGCAAGTTTTCAATACTTAACTAAGTCAATGGCATTTAAAATATGTGAACATTTTTCTATTTATGTGTATTAAAAACACATAGGAATTCCAATCCATAGCTTCTGGTCACAACATTAAAAAAGAATATTAATTTATTGAATTGATGGTAACCACATGGAAGAACTATAGCATTTATTTGGCCTTTGAACCACATTAGAAAAAATAAATTATTTACATTAGGATGTTTGAATTATCAGATCCAATTTGTAGACCCCACCAATGTGATAAACACAACTTTTAAAAACTTCTTATTCTCCCTTGATCTTCTACTGACCTAAAAACAAAACAAAAGCAAATAGTAAAAAGCATTACTTATGTTAATAACCTTGATCATTCAAGGTCTAGAATATAAGAGAGGCACCCATTTTCTGGAAGAAAAATTGGCTTGACTTAACTGTCACACCAAAAGTCCTAACAAGGAATAAATTTAGACTGTTTTAGAAAACCCTAGACATGATATACAAAATATATCTTAATATAAGAAAAGAAAATGCAGCACCTGTATTTTTAATAACCATTAATACACCATTTTCAAACATCCATTCTATGAACGTATTATATTCAGTGCTTGTAAGAAAAAAAGTGTAAGAGTCTCAGTTCTGATGATTTTACACTGTGTTGCCTTTAATAGTAAAGTCACAGTAGAATTTATATACATGTTCAGTATAAGAAAAATATAGTGAACAGAGTTGGAACTTCAAAAAACTCTGATGTTGAAAAGTCAGTATTATGTGGAATCTTTTTATTGGTACATTAGTTCTATGTAACATTGTAAAGAACTATGACAAAACTAATAAAACTCCAGAGAATAAATGCTTTACATGGACATTTTACAGAAAATTAGGTCATGGATATTATTATTTAAAAACAAATCAGCTGACTTAAAATTTTTTAGGTCAAGGTTTTTTGTTTTTGTTTTGTTTTGTTTTGTTTTGTTTTGAATCAGAATAGATATGAGTTTGTACTTCACTGATGAATTGGTTGTAAACATTCCTGTTATGAACAATATTTTACAAGACATCAAACAGAAGTGATGACCATATAGAGATTTTCATAATTTGATATAAAATACAATTTTAATTATAGAGATCTCACTGTAGTTTAACATTTTTCCTCTCGATGTTAATTTGGCAAGCTATCACAAGTCCTTGAATGCAGAGGTATAAATTGCAAGAGGATAATGCAAACAGCACTATCATGCTTTGCACATATAAGGTTGCAAAGAACAATTATTAATTCATTACTTTTTAATGAAGACCAAATTTCCTGTAAGTGTTGGTGGTTTGCCACCTCAGTCCACTTGCAAAAACAGCAAGTCCCAAGCCCTAGAATTTGCTGGGGACTAAAGACAGTAGAAATAAAATCCCTAAATGAGCATGTTCTCAACTGCAGCAGCAATAGAAATCATTAATTTATGTTGTGGCTGTAATGTTTACACTTTAGAAATTTAAAGAATGCCCATGTTTATCCTTTTTTCCTACTCTAAGAAGCAATGTGCAAGGCTCATAAATTATTAGAAATACTATATTGCCATAGTAATTATCCCAAGGAAAACTTGGGGAAAAAATGGGTCACTGGGCACCTGGGTGGCTCAGTTAGTTAAGCGACTGCCTTCAGCTCAGATCATGATCCTGTCAGGATCCAGTCCCACATTGGGCTCCCTGCTTGGTGGGGAGTCTGCTTCTCCCTTTGATCCTCCCCTCCTTATGCTTTCTTTCTCTCTCTCTCTCATTCTCTCTCTCTCTCTCAAATAAATACATGAAATCTTCAAAAAAAATGGGTGACATTAGAATTGGTGTCATATAGAATCAGGAGGTACAAAGAAAGCATATTTCCCTTCTTTTTCCTAATTAAAAAAAAAAATCTCTGCAAGGGGTTTTCAGCCATAACCCTTCTTCTGCAGAAGGGGATATAGAGCCAGAAAGAAGTCAATTTTTTTCTAAAGTTTAAATTCCCCAAAATTAACAATTCTGATGTTTTAGTCTAATTCCCAGATTCTTACTCTGAGCTTTTATTATTAGACCACAAAAGCCAGAAATGAGTTCCTTGGTTTTTTTTTTTCTTTTTCCAAATTATTACAACCATAAGAAAATCATGTATCCAGACTTTCTCTCCCTAAAAATGTCATTCCGAAACTTATTCCCAGAAGCAGAAACAAGGTGAACCTCCCCACTAACAAAACACAGTGTAGGTTACGAAAGAGACAATTTATATTTTTCTAGATAGAACAGTTCCTTGTCACTGACTGAAACACGTATTTTGGGAGGAAAACATATTTTTTAATAGTTAATCAGCATTTAACCTAATAACTATCATTCTGATAAATCTCAATTATAGTAATTAATGATTTATACTCTATATTAATTACTCTTTTGGATACATTTTTGGTTACTTGCTTAAAGGAAATAAGGAGGGAAATGTTTACATTTTCTTTAAGAGAGGAGAACCTGCAATATATTTGGTACATAGGCTTACACGTACATAGTTTGGGAAATGCTTAAAAAGTAAGAAAAATAATTTTTCATGATTTACCTTATAAGATTTAAAGCCAATTTCTTAGAAATTTACAGATGACAATAAAAAGAAAGTGATCACCGATATTCTTATGTTTACAATATTACATTTCCATTTCAATGGCTAATAAGAAACACACAATCCTAAAAAAAAAAAAAAAGAAACAATCCTGTACTTTGCAAAATGCTAATGATGACTAATCTTGCACTCAATAATTATAATATTAAGTTGATTCATGTTATTCTTTCTCCTCCCATGTTTCTTAGTCCCGTGTTTATTCCCCTTTGTACATGCACAAAGCCATTTCAAAATTCAGTGTTTGTCCTAGAAATATTTGAACATTTACCGTGCATCAACATTTTAAGCATGGATATGCATCATCACTTATTACAGTAAGAATGTCACTGTCAAGTGTGAGGCACAGCTATATCACAAAAATCATTATATTTACATTTATTAATAAATAGTTTTTTAGCCCATTCTGGTCTGAAGAGTGCACACACACACACACACACACACACACACACACACACAGATGTATATTTCTAATAGTATACTGAGGAGTACAATTGTTTTTTTGTTTTGTTTTTAATTTGCTTGCTGTTGATGTCAGTTTTTGGTCAAATCAGAGAATTACATTTGTAACCAGGGGTTGAGGAGAGAGAGACAGGGATTTGATGTTGGAAAGCCAGCATCAGGTAATAGCATTTGGTTAGAGTCTAAGAATAGAAATACCCAAAAGGGGTATGCCTGGGGCGATATGGCTGGAGATCTTTATAAAATGATTACTATGCACTCCCCCAGCTACCTTTAACCCCTAAATATTCTGCATAAAGTTTATTATCTTCAAATTAGAATTGCCTTATTTAAATGGAGAGGACAGCACCCCACTTTGGGTCAAATATACTAAAAAAGAGCTGAAAAACCAGGAAAGGAGTGAAAGGTCAGAGATTATTTTCTTTTTCAAAGATTTCATTTATTTATTTGACAGAGAGAGAGAGCACAAGCAGGGGGAGAGGGAGAGGGAGAAGTTGACTCCCTACTGAGCAGGGAGCCTGATGTGGGGTTTGATCCTAGAACCCTAGCATCATGGGCTGAGTCGAAGGCAGATGCTTAACCAACTGAATCACCCAGGCACTCCTGGCCAGAGATTATTAATAAGGAAAGCCAACAAAAGATTTTAGAGAGTGAGACAGTTAGGACCCAGATGATATAAAAGTCCTGTGCAGAATTCTCAGGAACATTGGATGCACTGTGTTACTTTCTGTAGTTATAAAAAGATGCAGGCTGTTAATGGCAGTGCCTTCAGAAAGTTGGGTGAGGGGGTTGGAGTGGTTCTGCCATAGTCACTTATGGGGCATCTGGGTGGCTCAGTTGGTTAATTGTCTGCCTTCAGCTCAGATCATGATCCCTGGGTCCTGGGATTGAGCCCTGAGTCAGGCTCCTTGCTCAGAATGTAGTCTGCTTCTCTCTCTCCCTCTGCCCCTCCCCCCAGCTTGTGCTTGAGCACTCTCTCTCAAATAAATAAACAAAACCTTCAAAGAAAAGACATGGTCACTTATTTACTTACTCATTATTCTTTCTCCTCTACACAGTCTGGTTGGCTTATCTCCCCCTCTCAAACATCTAGCCCTGTACCTAAAATCAAGTACCCAATTTACTAAATTTAAATATCACAAAATGTGCCTAATATTCAACTTATATAACTAAAAAAGCACAGGAATATGCTTTTGGGTACATAATGCATTGAATTTTAAAAATCAATATTTTATATAGTAATGTCTCAACTATGTCTCAACTATATATGCCCCACTGAGTAAGATAAAACCCATCCCATGTTTATAAACATTTTTGCAATTTTTTTAAAAAAGAAGTGGGAAGTGAATTTCTAGGAACTATGTGTCAGTAGAGTTATAATAAAGATTTTTAGGATAGATGGTGACAAAATTTTGGAAGATGAAGAAAAAGAATCTTAAAGTCTGGGAGATGGTGGGGTGGCAATGGAAAAACTTTCAAAAATGAATCAAAATCCTTAAAGGTCTACCAAAAAGTGAACTTCTAGTCAGAGAAAATGACTTGCAACTGATATGATATACTAAAATATAAAATATACCATGGGGAAATTTATATAAATTGACCATCATCAAAAGTTTTCAATTAAACCTGCTATTTGAATTTATTTTTTTTTTCTGTAAGGAATAAATGTCAATATCAAAGCATATACAAGAAGTGTAATTTACACTATACAGTTGTGATTTTAAGGGTGAAATATTTCTATTTACAATATGAGATATAATTGTAAATACGTTATTCCTAGGACTATAACAATGAAGTATACATTATCTAAAACTTAACTCAGCCAAGAGGTCAATATGGTTAAAAAATAATTTAATAAACCATTTATCTATTCTATAAAATTTGGAAAACTTATTTATATTTATCAGAGGTTTTATCATTCTGTGTTCCTATATATATAACTATATATCTATATATATAGATATATACACAAATGACTTTACTCTTTATGGAATAAATTTCCTTTGAATATTAGGGAGTAGGACATTGAAACTATCATGTTTCCAATTCTTGGAAAAATGTTCAATATGAAATTGTCCAATAAAAAGGTAATTTTAGAATTCAGTATAAGTGCTTGGAAATAATGGGGGGAAATTCCATGCACATTGGCTTAACTTGTCTAGACTGAAAACTGTGCTAAGATGGACATTTACAGAATTATTACAAATGGCCAACTACTTAGAAATTAATGCATAGCAGTGACAGCAGTACATTTCATATCAGTTGTGAGATTCATGTAATTTCCTGCTATGATAATGGGTCACAGCCACAGTAATTCATTGCAATTTACGATATACCTGTGGAGCACTCACAGTGACGGAAATGAAATTAACTCATGTCACTGTAGAACATATGCTAAGTTTTATAGATCTTCAGATAACTAAGTTTGTTTTTAACACAATAAGTATAATTCTTAAGAGCAATTCCCTGAAATGTAAACTGCTTTACAGCAATGATTTTAAAGTTGCAGACTTCTTCAGTTCTTTCCACAGGGAGAGCAACCTTGCTTAAAAGGGACTTTTTAAATTCTTTCTTGAGTATCCTGGGGAGCTCAGATTAAGGCTCTAAACTCTGGACAAAGGGTCCCTGGATTAGAAACCTACCTCTGCTACTTAATAGGAGATTCAACAGATGATGATTTAATTTACAGATCTATAAAATGGAAAAAAATAATAGCAAACTCTGGAGATGTGAATAACAGTGAATTTTTCCATTTAAAAGAGATGTAATAATGTGCAGCACCCAGGAGGCAGTAAACAAATATTTACTACTCCGCCAAAGCTAAATTGGGGCACCTGGGTGGCTCAGTTGGTTAAGCAGCTGCCTTCAGCTCAGGTCCTGATCCCAGGGTCCTGGGATCTAGCCTTGCATTGGACTCCTTGCTTAGCAGGGAGCCTGCTCCCCCTTTTCCCATTGCACCTCCCTCCTCCCCCTGCTCCTGCTTTCTCTCTCTCTCATTTCCTCACTCTCTCTCAAATAAAAAAAAATCTTAAAAAAAAAAACTAAGTTAACAGAAAATGTCATCAGAACACACAGGTTTTTTCCTTATAAAATAATACAAAGATTTATTTAAATTCAGGCTTTCCTTGTTTCCATTTTTTTTTTCACTAGTCTAGTGTTTCTTCAAATTTAAGGTCATCACAATTGTGACAAGTATAGTTGTTTGTTTAACTGTTTTAAAATTCAGTAAATATAATAAACGATACGAGTGAACTGAATATTGGACTAGTTCATATTTTTATTATAAATAAGTCTGCTTTTATCTATGATAAATTTGCTATTCTATATGGAGTAAAAGTTTTGCCCATAATATTCCGCACTTTATCAGGTACTACATATAGTTCTATAATTTTATTAGACATTGCCCTTCAATTCCTTTCACTATTCCTTTTTTAAATATAATCTATCTGGGGGTACCTGGGTGGCTCAGTTGTTAAGCATCTGCCTTGGGTTCAGGTCATGATCCCAGGGTCCTGGGATCAAGCCCCGCATGAGGCTCCCTGCTCACTGGGAAACCTGCTTCTTCCTCTCCCACTCCCCCAGCTTGTGTTCCCTCTCTCGTGTCTCTTTGTGTCAAATAAATAAAATCTTTAAATAAATAAATAAATAAATAAATAAATAAATAAATAAATAAATAAAATCTGCATAACATGTTAACGGTCATATGCTATTTTTTAAAAGATTTACTTGTGTGTGTATGTATGTATGTATGTATGTATGTATGTATTTATTTATTTATTTATTTATTTTTTGGGGGGGAAGGGCAGAGGAAGAGGCAGAGTGAATCTTAAGCAGACAACCTATGAAGCACAGAGCTAGACATAGGACTCGATCTCACAACCCTGAGATCATGACCAGAGCCAAAACCAAGACTCAGATGCTTAACCAACTAAGCCACCAAGTGCCCCATTCATAGTCTATAGTTTAATAAAATAAAAATATATATTATTACTATGCTTTTACTCTATACTGATCAGTGTGTTATATCAATTATCTTATATCTACATAGAAATAATAATAGTTTCACATAGGATTTTTCAGTTGCTTAATAGATGATATTTATAGTTAATAAGTGGTTACATAATTCTCACCTGTTAACGAAGTAAAATAAATATGTATCAAGCACTTACATATGACAAAATTCTTTTCTGGTACTACCATTATGATAAAGATACAAAAGTCATGGTTTCCTGCCCTTGAAAATATTACATTATAAAAACAGAAATATGTGTCTGTAAATCTAACAGTAGATAGTCATTCATTTATTCCACAGAAATCCGCTGTAAGCCAGGTACTCTTCTATGTCCTGGGGACCTCCTCTCCTTCATGAAAAAAATGATAAGAAAGCCACAGTGTTTTCATAAAGATTATGTTCTACTTGAAAGAAAATAAGAAAACAAAGAGTAAGCACACACACACACACACACGCACACAGGAACACACAAAATAGGTGTAGTGGTGATTCTCATTACAAAGAAAAACAGAGATAAAAATAGGTTAAGAGGAGACAGTGTGTTGATTAAGATGGTATTTTCCATGAGGTAACTGGGAATAGGTCTCATTTTTTCAGCCACTTGAATGAAGTGAGAAGCTAAGTCAAGAGAATATCTGCTAATAAAGCATCGCAGGCCGAGAGCACAAACTCCATTGGCTATGAGACCGAGGATGGTGTAAAAATCCAGGCAGAGCACAGAAGCCACTCTGGCTAAAATGAAGTGATCCTGGCATGAAGTGGTGACATACTGGATCAGAGAGGTTGTTGAATATAAAAGCATTTAGGTCCTCATTGACCATGTGAGGGATTTTGGATTTTATTCTCCAAAAAAAAAAAAATGAGAATTTATAAAGGGTTTGGCCAGAAGAGTGACATGGTCTGATTCATGTATTAAAAAGGTTAAGGGCTGCTATGTAGGAAATGAACTGTAAGGAGAAAAGGTCTAAGAAATGAGATCATTAGGAGGTTATTATAATAGCTCAGGAGACAGAGGATAGGATGTTACTGGTAGAGAATATATCAAACTCTGGAATTTTTTTGGTAGTAGAGCCAAAGTACTTGATGATGGATTGAGTGTGGGACATTAGAGGAGGGTGGAGAATGTGATATATCCATCAAAGAATGGCAACCACCAGTGTGAAACCAGAGAAAGAGAAGAGCAGTTAGGAGGTGGCATTTAGGCAAGAAATTTAAACATGAGTGGAATTTTGACTCATAAAAATAGGTGATGATGGAGAAAGAGGGAAAAAAAAACATTCCAGGCACAGGAAGCAAGATGAAAAATGCATATAAACACTAAAATACCAACTGAGTGGTTTTCATGAAGCTGCTGAAGTGAGAGAATGAAGCTTCCTTGATTAATTCAGCATTTACTTACTAAACACTCCTTATACACTAGGGCTTCTATAAGGTGCTGGATTTTTCACAGCAAGCAGAAATGACCTGAAATTCCTCTCCTCAGAGAGTCTTCATTCTAGTGGAAGAAACGGGGTAAGAAACAAACCGAAAAACAGACAAGGTAAAGAGTAAAATTTATGTTTTCTTACCTGGTCATATGTTTTAAGAAGAAACAATAAAGGAAGCAAAGAGACAGTTGTGGGGTGTGGGCAGGGAAGAATTTAAAAACAATAGCCCAGAAAGTCCTCGCCAGAGAGGAGATGTTTAAATAAAGACTGGAAAGGATGGTTCATGCCAGAGGAAGACTTCACTGAGGAGATATTTGAATAAAGAAGTATGGACGCATCAGGAAAGAGCAATCACGGCAAATGAAAAAGAAGTAGAAGTCTCTAAGGAATACATCTGGAGTAAAACACCACGAGGAGTGAGGTATATGTAGTGTGTCCTAGGAAAAGGAACAAAAAGAGTATAGCAGGGGCAAAGTGGGAAAGTTGGAGGAATTAAGGTCCAATTTTGGGATGTGAACAGAGGACCAACATGATTCACATTGGTGAGTCTCAATCTGGCAACTCAATAGGAAATAGTAGAAAATTGGATAAGTGGGAGATGATCCTGTGAACAGTTTGGAATTGGTTTTTTCTCATCATTCAAGAGATTGAAACAAAGATCAGATTTAGGGACATCACTTTGACAAGAGTATTTAGGATGGATTGGAGGAGGTGTGGGGGAGATAATTGGCTTGAGAAAATTAAAAGCCTGAAAATGACTCAGGTTTTAAAGCTAACATTTGATAATCATACAGACCATTTTATGACGATGTTACTAGTAGTGGGCTTTCTCAGAAAAGTATCATTTTGTCCTTTCAAAAGCCCTATGCAGTAGGTGCTATTATCAACTAACTCTACAGAGGAGACAAAGGAAAGCTTAGTAAGAGATTCAACCACTTGGGGCGCCTGGGTGGCTCAGTGGGTTAAAGCCTCTGCCTTCGGCTCAGGTCATGATCTCGGGGTCCTGGGATCAAGGCCCGCATCGGGCTCTCTGCTCCACAGGGAGCCTGCTTCCTCCTCTCTCTGCCTGCCTCTCTGCCTACTTGTAGTCTCTCTCTCTGTGTCAAATAAATAAATAAAAATCTTTAAAAAAAAAAAAAAAAAAGAGATTCAACCACTTGCCCCAAATTGGACAACTGTTAAATGGTGGAGCCTAGACTCAAACTCAGAACTCTTTCATTATAAAGCCTTCCTTATACTCCACTAATCTGTGTTGATGACTTGAAAATAATGTCATTAGCGAGAGGAAGCAATAAAGGTAAGAAAAATTATAGGAAGAAGAGGAGCAGTTTTGTTTAATATAAGCCAAGTTTGTTATGTCAATGTGAAACACAATGACTTTTTCAAAAGTTAGAAAGGTCATTCAGAAGTCAGAGGAAAAAGGGGGTGTAAGAGTAGAAATTCAGAATTTGAAGTTGCATAATTAAAGCTTTGGAAATGCTTACAATGATTAAAAAACAAGAAAAAGTAATTTTAGAGTCCGTATTTGAAATGCTTTATGTTTAGAGGTTAGGAAGAGAAGGATGAGCTGATGAAAGGTATGGAATGTTTATAAAAATTGCTCTTTCAAAGCATCTATATTGAAATCATCGCCACATCACAAAAAGGTTTTTAAGTTAAATATAGTAAATACTGCTTGGAAAGGAGCATTTATAGAGGTAGGATTAAAATAGGAAAAAAAAGTCAAAGATAGCAGGAGAGAATTTCAAGAATTTTTTTATTTAATATGAAGAATAGAAAAAAAAGTATATGGTCTGAAAAGAATAAACTAGTAAACAGAAGGATACTGTTGATTTGGTGACTTATAAAAATGGTTTTGTTTTTCAGGTAGCATAGCTCTTTCCAAAACTTTATGGAATTAAGGAGACCATATAAGAGAAGTTGAGGCAGTAATTGTAATTTAAAAAAAAAAACATTTTATAGTTGAACAGAAAAGATTCAGTGGCTTCCACAGATACAGAGTCTAGAATATCCATTTAACACATAAAGAGACCTTGAGACTTTCTTTACAAGTAAAGAAATTGACATCTGGAGATAAAAACGTCCAATGTCATAATGCTAATAAGGGTCCAACTAGACCAACCAAGATTTGGGTCTTATGCTCCATCTTATATTGGTGTCAATATACCATACTCCCTCTGCAAGACAGAAAGGACTGACTTTAATGTTAGTTTTGGTAGAACACTGATCCATTAGAAACCCATAGAAATTTCAACTGGAAACTCCCTCTTGGTTGTAGGCAAAAGTTAATGGGTTTGAAACAAATGCAGGAGCATGGTATTGCTATAATTTTAGAAGAAACCTGTTGCTTTATTTTATAGTATGTTTAAACATGTTTTGAAATATTAGTATTTTTTTAAAAAAAGCTACATTCTGAAAGACTATTGGAGAATAGACTTAACTCTATTTCAATCCCGACTTAAAGACAACTATAAACCAAATAAATGTAGTAAATATTCCACTATGAAAACTACTGCATGATCATATATGTTCTACAATATATAGTGTATAATTTTTCACAGTCCAAAGTGAATGTGATTAGAAGTAAAAACAATGAAATAAAGTGGAATGCTAAAAACCCAGATGCTCAGGATTAGAGATAAATGTAATGCATGAGATGTTCATAAAATTTTAAGAATGAATGAAAATTTAAACATTTTGAGTATGGAAAAATGGTCAAATATTATTTACCTAATATTCAGATAGAAAGTAAATATGCTGGGAGAAACTTATACAACTAAATGGCATATATTCAGAACATTATTTTGTGTACTAAATTTTTTCAAAGAAAAAGGAATTGATTTAACTAAAAATGAGAAAATTTTCTAATGACAAATTAAGTTGTACAAAATAGGTTTATCAAATTGGAATAATTATTCCCACAGTAATGCTAAGGCCACTATCAATTGGGGAAATAGTTAATAATTACATTCAAAGCAATTTTGAACTAAAAAAAAAACTGAATCCAAAAATCAGTCATAAGTTACCGAATTCTTGTTTTCTTTGTTCACAGTTCAACCATGTATTTGCATGTGGTATCTCAAATGTTCCTTTATCTTATAAATGCCCCACATAAAGAGAAGGTATTCAACAGAATATATTATTCTGTATTTTCAAATATTATATTAACATATACTACAATTTTATGCCATTGTACCTCATTTACTACCAAAACTAATTTTTGTTCAACTTTCTACAAAATATTTCAGAGAATATCCATAGATAAATCCAAAGTTTAAGTATAAATAATAGGTATGCCAAAATATACTTATTTAAAAATATTTTTCTAAATTCTACTTCTAATTATATAACTGGTGACCAGTTCTGATCTCTAGATCAAATGAGGCTAAAGCTGGTATATTTTAAAACAGTTGTCTGTGCTGGATTAACAGCAGGATGCTTCCCAAATGTTATTTTCCTAATACTACATGCCTCCAGAAGCCTTTAGCATCCAGAGCTATTTGGCACTTAAAATGGTAACATGTATCACTTGTTTGCATTATGATCCCCTTCAAAATATAGAACCCAAGTCAATTCTGGGTAATGAATTAGGATTATGGTACTATACCGAGGAAACTATAACCCTAGAGTTTCCAGATTTTTATAAGTACACTTGAAAGAAGATGTTCTGGTGAGATGTCCTAGTCAATCTTATACTCTAGTTATTTGAGGGCTAATTCTTAAATCCCATAACCATCTAGATTTTTATAAATAATTTAGTATTTATGTTACCAGATTTAACATATATATGTGATATGTACTATTTTATTTTATATATATGTGTCTGTGTGTGTGTGTATACACACACACAGACACATATATATATACACACACAGAGTATGGTGGGTTTTTTAAAGATTTTATTTATTTATTTGACACAGAGAGGGAGAGAGATCACAAGTAGGCAGAGAGGCAGGCAGAGAGAGAGGAGGAAGCAGGCTCCCCGCTAAGCAGAGAGCCTGACGCGGGGCTCGATCCCAGGACCCTGAGACCATGACCTGAGCTGAAGGCAGAGGCTTTAACCCACTGAGCCACCCAGGCGCCCCCAGAGTATTGGTTTTATACACGGCATATTTTATTTTACCCTTATCCATTATCATAGTTCATTGCTTTAAAATATTAACCTTGTTATTTTGAAGACAATTAAGTCTTATCCCTATTAATCTAGATTCAAGGGGGCCCTGAGTACAGAATTTTTAATATCAGCAATCATCCAATAGTACTGTAGGTGTCAAATATAAATTAATGAATACTATAATGTGGTTTCTAGAACAAATGCCTAGGATTCTCCTCCTGGATTGTGGTGTTCTTTCACCAAGCTTGACTAGTTCCCAACATAATCAAGCACTGAATGACTTTTTATGAAGTATTTTTCTGAGTTCTTGATATGTGTAATCTAATATAACCATCATAACTATTCTAAAGGTTAAAGGATTATTAATATCTTCTTCCCATCTATGAAGACATTAAACTTCCAAAAGACTACACATGATCTTGTCAACACTCTCTAGGAAGTGACAGGAGATTTGAACTCAGGCACTCTCGTTCACAGATCTCACTCTTCCCACACTTCTCTGTTGATTTGGCTCTGCTTATCTTACTTTTTTTTCCCCTGGTTTTTATCATAATTATTTGGGGGGAGTGGAGTTCCAAAAGACACTTCTCTCCACTCTCCCACTTAAATAGGAATCAAAATTCCTGTTTTCCCTGTTTTGCTGCTTCCCAGTGTCTACTCGCTGGGCCACTCTTTGATCTTTAAGTCCCAATTCCTATGGCACCTTGTCAGTGAAGATTTTTTTTTCCCTTTCCACTAAGCTAAGGCTGAGTCACTTGTTTCTCAGCTCTGCACTCACTTCACTTCCTAAGTAGATCTACTCTTATGTATACTACTTCCTATTGCATTGATTTGCTTAAACATTTTTCTCCAAAGGGGTTACATTTTCCTTGAAGGTAAATTTATGTGATCTTTAGGAGTACAGATTCTCTGTATAGCTGCAGAATCCAGTGGAGTGCTTGAAAATTTATGTATCTGCAGGGGCAGATCATGTGAAAGTATAAAGTTAGCTAGGCACAACTGGGACTCAAAGGAACTATGGTAAACTAGGTAGTACATTGATGGTCTGAAGAAATTCTACTTTAATTTTTCATAAACACTCCTGTCTTCTGGTCTATAATAATATGTAAAAGGGTTCACCTAATAAATATTTGTTCAACTAATGAAAGAAGAACATTAATTTTTCCAATAAAAAGAATAGGAAATGGGTAAGCATTTAATCATGTGTTATGGGCTAAATTGTGTCCTACCACCACCAAATCCATAGTGTTGAAGTTTTAATACCCAGTTCCTCAGGATGAAAGCATATTTGGAGAAAGGTCCTATAAAGAGGTGATAACTTTGGGATCATTAGGGCAGGCTCTAAACCAATATGACATGGTGTCCTCATAAGAAAAGGAAATTTGGACACAGACACAGAGGGAAGACTTTGGGAAGACAGAGCGAGAAGACAGCTATCTATAAGCCAAGGAAAGAGGCCTGGTACAGACCATTTCCTCATCACCCTTGAAGGAACCAACCTTGCCAACACCTTGATCTTGGACTTCTGGCCAGTAAGAAAAGTACATTTCAGTTTCTTATGCCACCCAGTCTGTGGTACTTTGTTATGGAAGCCCTAGCAAAGAATACACCCACATAATAACATTTATGCAAAATTGAAAAGTATAATATTTCAAGTCAATGTATTTTTGGGTGTCCAGTTAATTGGTTGATTTATCATTGTGTTCTCCAAAATTTCTGGTTAAAATGTTTTCATTCATATGCTTGGCAAACAAAGAATTTTGAAGAGAGTTAGAAAAAGAATTTGAGATTTTTTTTTATTATAATAGGGCCACCCCCCGCCCCGCAATTAAATATCTTTATCAGCTTGTCCTAGCAAGGATTAAAAAATAAGGTAAGTTCAGGTAAATGTGACATGATTTCAATGAGATATATAAAATATAAAAACAGAAGCAGATAAACCCTTTAGTTAAAGTAGTCATGGCGTCAGGAAATAGTTAAGTAGTAAAACCTTGAACTGCTACAGATGGAGGATGTTTAATAGTGCTGCACAGGAAGTGTGTTAGAGTCCAAGTTTCTGCACAATGAGTGACCTGTTTTCAACTAAGACCTAATGTTGAAATTATGCTTCCACGTAAAAGTAGCTGAGTTTAAAATTTATTTTTCATTATTATACTTTGGTAGAAAATAGCAGGGCTACTGCACAATGGAAGGCATATATAAATGATAAATTACAGAGCATGCTAGGCAAAATTAATGCTATCTTACTAATTCCATTGTTGAAAATAGAGTACTTAAAATGATATTTTTAAAGAGAGTAGCTGATATAAAAAAACACTGAAGATGAAAGAAAAGGTTCTCTTTTGGAACAAAAGCAACTGAGTCACGGAAGACTGATATAAGGCAATGACCAACTCACAGTAACATCATCTAGAAATCAGGGTTTTTCAATAAGAGAAGCATAGCTCAAAACAGAGCTAGGTCTTTTAGTATAGTTTTCAATACTATACTCGGAATAAAGGATCAGACATGATACCAATGCAATAAAAGTCTGGAGATTAATACCAGAATCCCACTTTGTATCATATAAAGCCTATGGTATACTTCCTACTTTATAATATAAATCAATCCTTGTTTAGTCTTATCCATACTTGAGAAATACTCAAGTTTATTCCCTTCAGAAATTTTCAACATCTTCTAAACAGACTAGAATCTATTAAACCAGTACACTCCACCAAATGAAGAAAGAGTTTCTAGAAGGGGAAGATAAAATGATGACAAGCTTTGTCAAATGCTCTTAGTAACGGAGAAAGGTGAGGGTTGAGGACTGAGTCATTCAATCTGGCAACATGAAAGTCACCAGTGTGCTTGTTATAGAATGACTTTAACTGGCTTATGCCTATCTAGATGTGTTTCATCTATTTGTTTCTTCAGTGACATTTTATTGAAGAAATATTATGTCTTGGTACTAAAGAGGTAATTGTGAAAAATAATGAATCTATTTATTTTCATAATACAAATAATTAAATCAGAAAACAAATGAAAACAAAATGCCCATTAAAATTCTGTATTTCTTCAGATTGCTTGTTTTTATTTAGGATATTCTAATTAAGTAATTTAAAATATATTTAAAATTGTCAAACAAAACAGATGGAGGTGCTAAGAAGTTTCTTTTTTGTTAGTTAATATATAATAGATTTCTTTTCCAACAAGTCAAGAGAATTGCTATATTGCATTCCTCAACCCAATTCTTTAAGTGATGCCACAGAGCTATGTCATGGTCAATTATCTCAGATAAGTGCCTACAGTGACAAAACTGCTGCTTCATTTAGCTTTTTCATACACAGGCAAATGCACACACACAATAGACATCAATAAATATTTTCTATGATATTTACCAATTAATTCTAGGGATACACAGTCGAGCAAAACAAGGGGACAGTTTTTAGAATTATACTGATATTACAAGTCCAAATTAATCATTTCATTTAAATTAATTAATGTTTACTTCATATTTACTTTATTCATAAGTGTTCATGTCACTTTACCAACATTTATCTTCGAATCTTATTCCATGTAATAATATTATACATTTACCTTTTTAAAACACTAATTTGATGTTAAAATAACATGGTAAAGGACTTTTAAAAAGTAATTCAACAAAGGCAAGGTATGCACGTGAAAATAAAAATTTAGTATGTAGTACCCGAAAAGAGTACATTCACAGCGTGAAGTGAAATCTGAACAGTACACTGTTGTTAAGTTCAATATGGTCCACATAAATATGAATAAAGATTTTTAATTTTAATTTAATTAGAAGAGGAAAAATTAAAAAAGCAGCAATCATTTTGTATGGGATAACTCAGAGCTCTACAAAATGGACACATAGAAAATTAAAGATTAAAAGCATAGTTCAGGTAATAAAAAATTCAATAAATTCAACAAACAGGTGCATAACATATCACTTCCTTGGTTTCACGAGTCTTTGAAAAGTTATCTTTCTATACAACGGAATTTTCTATAGAATTCCCTATCCACAACATGTTTTCCTATTGTCATTTACCTAAACATTGAACATACTGTGGAATCAGTACTGCTGAGCTGAATGAAACTGTAAAAAGCACCAGCTGGCTATATTCAGAATGGCACTTGTCCAGGTCTCAAATGTCTTATTTATATACAGTGGAATTCTGCCAGCTGTTTAATATTTAGGGCTAATAAATGTAATTGGCAGTACTATATAAGCACAACTAACAAAATATCAGAAAATACTACTCAATGTGAAGTTTGACTTGTTCTCATTTCACATAATTCAATTTGTGACAGTGGAAAATAAGCAATTTTTCTTTTGAAATAATAAAAAAATTAAAGAAAAAATGTAAACGAAGCTGTAGGTGAGTTGTAAGCTTACCATCTGGTCTATATTTTATTAAACCAGGGGCATATATTGATAGGTAAAGCTTATACCATTATACGGATGAACAGAGGTATTTAGACAGGTCCCTGGGCCTCTCAGACAAGGTAAAGGTTAGTAAGTCCTTGAGGAAGCCACAACCTAGTGTCAAAATAAATTAATATCACATAAAAATACACTGAGATTTTACCAAGAAAGGTTTATATAAAACGTATGATGGAACCTCTAACTGTGCCAATTAAAAACATAACATTGTGATTTGGATTTTTCATTTCTAGAAACAAGCAGTAAGCATGCATCTCTTGATGGAAGGAAAGAAGAAAGGAAGGAAGGAAGGAAGGAAGGAAGGAAGGAAGGAAGAAAGGAAGGAAGGGAGGGAGGGAGGGGAAGAAAGAAAACCTTTCTTAAAGAAAACAAAATAGTAGTATACTTTAAATTTGATTGATAAGAAGGTGAGTGGTGTGCCTGGGTGGTGCAGTGGGTTAAGCATTCAACCCTTGGTTTAGGCTCAGATCGTGACCTTAGGGTCCTAAAGTGGAGTGGTACATAGGGCTCTGTGCTTAGCATGGTGTCTGCTTGAGAATCTCTCTCCCACTCCCTGCCTCTCCTTTTACTCCCTCTCTCTCTCTCTTAAAAAATAAAAAAATCTTTAAATTTGATTGACAAGGTAAACTTCTGCTCAAAATACCAAGACATACTTCACTATTAAGTCATTATTTCATCTAAATTAGCCAAAAAAAAAATGACTGCATCCTGAGAATGACATTATATTAATCCTAAGCCATCATTTGCATAATAGTGTGACCATGTGAACCCAGAATGCTCTGATAGCCAAGGAGTGGAAGGTCAGGGCTATGACTGCAAATACCCACATGAAGTGGAAAATGGAAGAGTATAACTGGAAACCAAACATATTCTTCAAATCCCATCTACTCCACAGTTAGCCCTAAAGAAGACAAAAAAGACATAGTTCTTTACCTAATAGTGAAATATTAGGGAGTAGAGGTGATAAGAAACTAAATAGTTAAGAGATCTGAATTCTAATTCTGCTTCTAGAAATTTCTATGTGACATTTGGTAATTACTAACTACCCTTAAGTCTCTGTATTCTCATCTACTATAGATCAAACATAAGCCCCTTTCTGTATAACTGGGCACTTAAATGCCCAATTCATCCCTAATTAGTGCTGGATCAGCTATCTCACAGATCAACATGTACCTTGGAGACAGAAGCATCACCAAACTTTAGTTTTTTAGTTTTCTTTTTTTTAATTTCCAAAATTTATAAAGATGTTTGAAATATTTAAAATTGAAAAAAATAAGCACAAACAAGCTTTTGTTAAGGGAAAAGTTAAAACTTCACTAACTTTCTTATACTACAGATACTGTTTTTACTTTATTATATATTAAATAAAATCATAATGTTTCAGGATTTTGGTTCTTAATCGTCCCCTGATTACAAGTACACATACATAGACATATGCTGTTTTCATAACACAGTCATGCAGATAAAGGACAAAACTCATATCAGAAGAATAATCTAGAAATAGGAAAAAAGCAGACAATAAAATTGGGTCTTCCATTTTAGACACACAGAAATCAAGAACATGCTGTCCAAACTGAAGATACCAAACTCCCAGATGGCAACAGACACAAGATTTGCATGGGTTTAGACGATTTAATCCTAGAGTAGTAGTTCCTTGCTTGATATCCGAATATCACTGCTACTTTCCCCTTTCCTAGGCCTTTTGTCTTCCCACCTGATTCTCCATCATCATCTCTCTACAAACCACTCAGCCTTACTAGAAAAACTGGGAGAATATGGTAAAACTATTGAATTTCTGAGTTTAGTCTCATTTTATTTTAGCAATCAAAAGGGATACCGGGAAGTCTGGCATGGAAAAATTTGAGTGCCATGAGTGCAGTATCTTTTGTTGATTTTTTTTAAAGAGATTTTCAGCATGTGTTCATATTTTGGATTATACTCCTGAAAAATATAAGAGTTTGGTTGTTCCACTGCTTGTTTTTTTAAAGTCTCCTACTGACTGCTACTTTGTAATTTGTGCGTATGATTATTGAAAGTAGGATCGCTTATGGCATATCGAAACTAAATTCAAAACAACCGGAATGTAATTAGATTAATGCCAATGTAAACCACCAACCCAATGAATAGAGGTCTTTTAAGCACAAATAGAGTGTGATGGTTTTGATACCACATAATCCCTGTGGCCTGGAATCTACTAAGATACCAATGCTGTGAAGGGACCTCCATTTTGATGAAGTCACTCAAACTGATCAACCAGCCAATGAACTACTTTTACATGGTTGTTCTCACATTCCCTTCCTGAATGCATAAATAAATAAATAAATAAATAAATAAATAAATAAATAAATAAATAAATTCTCCCTTAGGGGAACTGCTTACTTTCAGTTTCCAACTATCTGAGATAAAATTGATCATCTTTTGCCAGTGATCTCTGCAACTACTTGGTCTTTGACACATTGGGAGAATACCAACAGTCTGAAAATTCCCAATATTGCTTTGAATCAAGTGAATATTTTAAAAGGAAAGATCAAATCTTTAAGAAGCAGCAAGAAAAACTACTCATTATTTATAAAAATTACACTCTTAAAACATTTTTATATTCATAAGATATTTAATTATTTAAATCTCAATAATTCTATTTAAGCCTCACAGTCTTTTTATAATCATGATTACATTCAAACCTTGAATTTTGCAAAGGAATTCCAGATACGATGCTAGTGTAAAAATCTGTAGCTATTACCTGATTCCTGAAAAAATGACAGCTACTCATCAAATCATTCAAAAAATGTGTAGAAAGATGTATAATTCAGGATTTCTGCTTAAGAAAAAGCCAAATTTTTTAGATACCACCCAAAGATATGATTCAGGGTTGTCTTAGCTCGAGCTGTTACATCAAACTTCCATAGACTATGTGGCTTAAACAACAAATATTCCTTTCTCATGGTTTTAAAATCTGGGAAGCCTAATATTATGGCACCAGCAGGTCCAGAGTCTGGTGAGGATCTACTTTCTGATTTGCAGATAGCCATGTTCACATAGTATCCTCACATGACAGATAGCATCTCTCATGTGTCTTGAAAGTGCATTAATCCTATCCAAGAGAACTCCATCATCATGATCTAGTTACCCTCCAAAGGCCCACCTCCAAATACCATCACATTGGGAACTTAGATTTCAACATATAAATTTTGGGGGAGACAGAGACATTCAGTTCATAGCAAGGACTATCCAAAATGAGATAAATACATCGCAAGTGCTCAGTAAGACATGTGGGGCAGGATGACTACATCAGAAATTCAATTCATGTTTATGTGGTCCTCTTTTTCATTTATATTTAATTTGAATTTTGTGTACAATGTGTTCAGAGGTATGTGTACACATAAATCTATAGATATCTATAAGTATATACCAAATGGAAGCTCAATAATTATTTTAATTATCAGAATATATCATCGAAAACCTTTAATGGGGGAGCCTGGTTGGCTCAGATGGTTAAGCATCTGCCTTCGGCTCAGGTCATGATCTCAGAGTCCTGGGATCAAGCCCCGCATCGGACTCTCAGCTCAGTGGGGAGCCTATTTCTCTCTTTCCCTCTGCCTGCCACGCCCCCTGCTTGTGCTCTCTCTCTCTCACTCTCTGTGTGTGTCAAATAAATAAATAAAATCTTTTAAAAAAAAAAAGCTTTAATGGTTTAAAATTATACTGGGAATCTGACTTCAAAAATTACCTCCCTGAATCTTCAAATTGAAATCACATTTGCAATCAGTTTTCCTTTTTTTTTTTAAGATTTTATTTATTTATTTGACAGAGAAAGAGAGAACACAGTCATGCACAAAAGCAAGGCGAACAGCAGAGAGAGAGGGAGAAGCAGGCTCCCTGCTGAGCAGGGAGCTTGACACAGGGTTTGATCCCAGGACCCTGGCATCATGACCTGAGCTGAAAGCAGACACTTAACTGACTGAGCCACCTGGGCACCCCAAAAGTCAGTTTTCCTTTCAGGTTCAGAAATGTCTGACATTTTAACAAGTTTCAGTGCTTGCTTTTTATATTCCAATCCAAAGACCAAGCTATTTATCACAGATAATTTTCATTCAAAACATTTTAAATCAAAGTAATATATACCATGTGATTCTGGAAAGCATAATGCATGGAGTTTTATATCATATATACATGGTTTTAATCTTTCTATGTTTCTTCATAAAAATGAGTAGGGAACATCTTACTTCCCTGACATTGTTACAAAAGTAGAAAAATGTATTAAGTTTGTATTGTTTATATCTCAATTTTCACATATGTATCACTTCCAGGTAAAGCAGAATATACATCACGCACACACAAAGTTAATACCTATGATTTTTTAAAAACTGTTTAACTTAAGCCATACTTTTTTAATTTGAATTTTGTATATGCATTGACTTTTCATTTAATTTTTCAACAGACTTCACCTTACTCCTTTTTATGTCATAATGTAAGATAAATCTTTTGAAGTTACTGAAATGAGTGGAAATCTATGCAGACTACCTGGAAAGTCAACTGGACATCTATTCAAACTGTAAAATTTCTTACACCAAACTATCAATACATTCCTACCTCTTATTTTTAAAGAACATCCTGATATATTTAAACTCTCCACAAGGAATAGCCGTATTTTCTGTACTACCCAGACTACACCACTAGCAATTATACATTCCCGGACTGATCTTTTGCAGATGTCAAAAAAATTTGATGAAAGAATGTTCTCAGAATGGAGGCATGGTTGAGATAGTAAAGTGCTGCCACTGAGTATGATATGCCCTGACGATAGGAAATAAAGGATGGTATGAGACCCATATTTATTTTTCACTGAAAGGAGGGC
Source organism: Ailurus styani (assembly GCA_002007465.1). Lineage (NCBI taxonomy): Eukaryota > Metazoa > Chordata > Mammalia > Carnivora > Ailuridae > Ailurus > Ailurus styani. The sequence goes on along the minus strand of LNAC01000010.1, from coordinate 4,777,640 downwards.
AGAGGTGGAGGGGGGTGGTAGGGAGCTGATTAAAATCATTAAGAAAAGCAGAGGAAGAAGGAGAAAAGAAATTTGTGATAGTATGGCTGGTAAATAAGAGAAAAATTACAGTAAAAAGAACTAACATAAATAAGAATGGAAATAATAATTATCATTTATCAAATAACCTGTAAGTGCCCACGATGGGCTAAATAGTTTATTTATTTTTTTTTTAAAGATTTTATTTATTTATTTGACACAGTGAGAGAGATTACAAGTAGGCAGAGAGGCAGGCAGAGAGAGAGGGAGAGGAGGAAGCAGGCTCCCTGCTGAGCAGAGAGCCCGATGTGGGCCTCGATCCCAGGACGCTGAGATCATGACCTGAGCCGAAAGCAGAGGCTTTAACCCACTGAGCCACCCAGGCGCCCGGCTAAATAGTTTATATGCAGTATTTCATTAGGCTAAACAACAGTCCTTGAAAAAAGTACCAGTATTTTGCCAAGAAATAATGACGTGAAGAACTGCAAAGCAGGTCTCCTACTGGAGACGTTCACCCGCCATGCTTTGCAGCGCTGGCCTCTTGGGCATGCGCTCTGTGCAGTCGCACAGGACTCCAAGCTTCAGGGCCTGTCCTTGCTTACTGCTCTGGATCACCATCATCGAATTGCTTATAATTTTCAAACAAGGACTTATTTTTTTTTAAATTTACTTATTTATTTATTTAACACAGGGAGAGATCACAAGTAGGCAGAGAGGCAGGCAGAGAGAGAGGAGGAAGCAGGCTCCACGTTGAGCAGGGAGCCCGATGCGGGCCTCGATCCCAGGACCCTGAGATCATGACCTGAGCCGAAGGCAGAGGTTTTAACCCACTGAACCACCCAGGCGCCCCAAACAACGGCTTATTATTATGCCCTGTGCCCCTCAAATTATGTAACTAGCACTGATACCTTATAACACTGGAGGACATATAAGACATGATTATTGACTGTAGCACTAAACATTTAGAAACTTACACAGGTTAAAACACCAGCATGTTAAATGCTTCAACATATCTCTCCACTATCATTTCTATTATATTGTATTTTATTTTATTTTTTCATTTTATTTGGTTGTACCCTCCTGTCAGCTAGTTATTGATTAGCTTCTAAAGAGATCTATTTGAATGTCTAGCTGTCTCCTCAAAAATTTCCATCAGTCTATGAAACCGAACTATATGACACAGTATAGAACAGCTATCTTTTGTTGTAAGAAAAATATTCTTCAGTAGAAATCAGAAGAGTCAGACAGCATGGCATTATTCATTTATCAAATGTATCTTTGCTATGTTTTCTCAGCTAGATTCCTTAGGAATTCTTCTGTGTTCTTCAGAATTCCTACTACAACTTGAGAACAAGGCAGACATCCAATAAATACACATAAATTCACTGAAAGTTTAAAAAAGAATGAACTGTCATATAAAGAGAAACAAGTAGAATAAGGGAGTAGATATATTAAAACTAGAAGATCATTTCAAGTATGTCAAACACAAATTGCTTGATTATAAGAGTACTTGGGCTTAAGTCAAAAGAAGCCTTTTCAAAATTATAAAAACAAATTTTAATTTCTATATGTTAAAGAGTATGGAAAATGTTCCATTTAAAATGGTTAACCACTCATTTGGCTTGTCCATATTTTGTTCAAAAGGATGTGACAAAACCTCTTCTTCTAATTTTTTTTTCTTTTTAACTCTTGTGGAAATTATTTTGGCTCCTCCTACATAACTAAGTCTTAACAAATTACATAGACAGAACTTGCTGGAGTATTTCCATATGCATTTCACTTACCAAAAAAAATTTTTTTTTCATGTAAAGCATAGGTTTACCACCTCAGCATTTCATGGAAATAAGTTTTTTTTCCCTTAAAAAATAATGACAGAGAAAAATAAATGACAAAGCTGGAGTCAAGGAATCTTGGAAACAGTCCAATTGTTTTATCAGCTGCACCACAAGGCAAGCAAACCTTAACCTCATTTGGCCTTATAATGCTACTAAAATGCTGCTTTTCATACTCTGCATTTTGCATATATGAGCAAACTCTGCTCCTCAGTTTAATTTGCTGATTACTGTAAAATAAGCATAATGTCAAAACAACATTTGACCCAAAGCATCATAAAGCTGTGGCTTTCTAACCAGTGCTCCTGTCTCATGCTAGTCAGTAAATATACACACTATAAATTTAAGGGTATGGTCTCATCTTTCTCTTTGGGGAATTGAGCATACAGCCTTGAAAATCAAGAGAAACTAACTCCTGATTCAGTTTACAGTAGAGTGGAAAACTTACAGAAGAAAGAAACACCAGGTTTGGAATTGTATAAATACCAATGTCTAAACATTTCACATTCAAACCTGGTCTATCTAAGATATTTTAGATATATGGAAGGAAAAGAAGGACCTTAATGGAGATCATTTTTTGAACATTTAGCTGTTTTGACATCTTATATAGTTGGTATACTGTGCATTTCTGAATTTTTAGAGAGAAATTATTCACTGTGTTCTAGAAAAACATTAAAACAAAAGAACAGGTTTTCCCAACATTCTCAACCTACACATCACATTGTTTTACTGTAACTTTTCTATTTGTTGATAACAAGAATACAAAGGAATAAATAAACCCCACTTGAGCTACATTTCTGCATATCCAGACATTTAAATTATTTAGCTTCTCTCAGGGTATTAAAAAAAAAAATCTGCTCTCAGCGAGACACTGATTTCATGCTGTGACAAGCTCAAAAATGAAAACAACTACACAGATGAGAGGGTTTTTCACTAAACCGCAGCACTAAGCACAAATGAAATCCTGCTGGGAACATGTATCTACAAGTGTGAGTGTGTTTGACTTGGTAACACACGTTTGTGACTCTATGTGTTAATAGGAAAATGTAAAAAAAGGAGCTAGACAAGGATTTCATTGTCCATGTTTCTTGAAGATCTTTTTTTTTTCTTTTTTAGTTTAAAAATGCTGGCAACATTTAAACATAACACTTAGCATTGGCTCAAAGGCTGTCTTCACTACATTTAACCATACAGTTCCCTACACTGCCCCATCAGTGACCTCAGCCCAAACAAAAAAGATGAGAGAAGATCTGAACTTTATGCTTTTACATTCCTCTTGGACTAGTCTGGACCAAAGATCATAAAGAGACTCAGTATGGATCATATAATTTCTTTCTTCTTCGATGATGCAGTATTCATTCTATTACATAAGAAATAAAGTCAGACCATAACTCCTTTTTAAGGTTCTCCTCCTTTTTCTTTAATTGGACTTATTTAAAACTCCTTCTCTGATAACCCTGTCTAAACCCCACTCTCATGTGATAATTAAGGGAAGAATCAAAGATACAGAGATCAGTATTACATTAGGAGAAGTGTTAGAAAGAAACTTAGTAATTAGTCTTCCTAATTATTTCTATTTCCAATATCACTTGACAATTTTTTGTTTAGATATCTGGAAAACATAAAAATGCACATGAAATAACTCAACATTGAAAGAAACCAAAATCATGTTCCTAAAATGGTTGGTTAGGGGATAAAGAAATTCTTCAAGTTAAAAAGAGGAGAATGTAAATTAATTTTATAATAAAATATAAGTGATATATTTTGGATCCCTTGTTTTTACTAAAAGATCACACTGTAGTAATAGATTACACCTATAGTTTTTATACCATGACTAATTTATTTTACTATTTTATTATGGTATGATATATTATGGCCAAAACAAAAAAATTTATGACCTTAAACATACAGAAATTGTTTGCTTCAAGATTCAGATGCTACTAGTAAGTAACAATTGATATAAAACATATCTTTTATTTTTCTTTATTTATCCTAAATATTTGATATGAAATTGTTATTTATATCAGCAAATAGAAGTTAAAGTATTCAAAATGATTTTAAAAAGTGGATCCTTTAACATGTCTTAAAATATTAATATTTTAAATATTAAATTGTACCATTCAGAAATAATAAATAATCCTAACTTCAATATCCCTAAAATATATTTTTCTTAATGCACCTAAAATAGTTAATGCAAGATCTGTCCTAATCCACAAACTTCAAAAATAATGTACCATCTACAGTGTTAAATAATGGATTCACAGGGGCCATATTCCCCAAGGTCCAAAAGTTTAGAACAGAGTTTCTTTCAAGATAGTTGGTGCATCTTTGCAATGATGTCTGAATCCGCAGACAGTTTTCACTTCTAATTCTTAAACCAACTATAAAATGTGTAAAATTATAAGTTCTTTAATAAAATTCCTTTATGCATTAGTCTCATCTATCTACAAATGAAAAGGAATATCCAGATAGAAATCATATGTATTTATAAGTTGTAATAAATAACTTAAAAAATGAACTGAAATGTTGACATATAAAAAGGGCTACATGTGGGGACCTGGGTGGCTCAGTCAGGTAAGCATCTGCCTTCAGTTCAGGTCATGATCCTGGGGTCCTGGGATCAAGCCTAGCATTGGGCTCCCTGCTCAGCAAGGAGCCTGCTTCTTTCTCTCCCTTCTTGTGCTTTCTTTCTCTTGCTCTGGCAAATAAATAAGTAAAATCTTAAAAACAAAAACAACAACAAAAACCTACATGTGCCTCTTGATTATAGGCTTTCAAAATACTATTCACTCTTAATTAACAATAATTTATGGATAATAATGCTAGAGGAACTGCACCTTTAGGTGGTTTAATAGAATAATTATTCTTAATATTTCAAGACTGTCCATATTCAAGATGAAATTTCAATATTGGTAAAATATTGTTTTTAATATTTTGGTAAAATCCTAAATAGAAGTCTATTTCAGTAAATACATAGCAATATAGTCTACCTCTTGGGATTTTCCTCCAACATGTTGGTTCCTTTTAGGGGGTATTGTTTTTGTTATCTTTAGACATTATATTTTTGTTTTGTGCCTCAAGCTTCTTTGGGAAAGTCTGGGTTGAATAAATTAATCAGTCAGTAACATTTCCTTGAATAGCATGCTATCTAGATAGGACAGAAATAAAACAAGAAAGGGAAAGAGATGTAAGAAAGAGGAAATACAGTAGGACAGTAGCAAACAGTGAATACAAATATAAAACACATGGGATATTGTTGACAAGACCACAGTTTAAATTACCCAGAGGGAAATGTACAGAGCGCTGTGATAAAACAGTGCATTTAATTTGCAATCACTAATTTGAATTATCTAACTTGAATATCTGCTTTTTAAAAATTTTCTGGCATTTTCAGTGGCTTTTCAAATCCCTTTGTAACAAACGAAATCTTAAACCTAATTGATGACTTCAAAAAATGTTGATAAAAATGAAATCTCAAGGAGAAATGGAGAAAGGTAGCCCTTCACATCTGCAGTGCAGTGTGCTGTCAGCCTGTGTCAGTCTTTAAAGTGGCTGACAAAAATCTTACCAATGGGAGAGAAAACATCAAACCAGAAGAGAGAAGGCAGATGTATGAGAGATAAAATATATGTCTATATATTTTTTGTTTGTGTTAGAGTTCCAAATGTGGACAGGCAATGTAAGGCATCAGACTTGCATTCACTCCTGGAAGGCCCCCAGAGATTTCAACACTCCGTTGTCAGTATACACCAAGGCATACGCAACACCCAGTATTCAACTGTTGGCGGATAGCTGACTGGTTCTGCACATGCTTAGAGGTAAAACTGTTTGTTAAGACCCCAAATCAGATATAAGAAGAAAAACTACTTTTACGATACTTAGGAAAATTCCAAATGATTATGAGAAGTGATAGACATAAGATGTACACACACACACACACACACACACACACACACGAGCCCTTTAATGATATGCTACATGTAGGTGTTTTGGTTTTGCAAATTAGTTGTTCATCAGTGTCCAGAAAAATATTGTGCATGTATGAGTGATATGTCTCATATCCGTGTTTTGTGTGTATTTGTTGTTGTAGGAGTGTCTGAAAGACTAAAAGCAAAATCTGTATTTTTTTTTAATTTTATTTTATTTTTATCTTTTAAGAAAAGGCAGACTGACATATTCAGCACCTCATTTGGAGGTGTCTGTGGCCTTGGAAGGTTGACTACCCTATGTTCTCCTACAAATGGACCTTGAAAGTTTGTTTGGAGGTTCTAGCAGGGGAGCACAGCTACTCGTATACCCTTGACTGAAGGACAGTCCTCCTATCTGAGAAGGTTGTCCCTTTCACCTGCACGCAGCTTCTGGAGGGAGGCACACAGGGAGGGGAGGGGAGGGGGGGACCCAGGCTCAGCCAGATCAGCCAAATCAGCTCTGGCGATCAGTGGCGCCTCAGATATCCAGCCAGGTTGTCCTCACACCCGGTCTTTATTTTAATTAACATACAAAATTGAAATTATATGTTTTGAAAGTCATTTTTGGATTTTATTTATTCGCCTCATGACATTTTCCTATGGGTACATTCAAGATAACTTCCATGTGATTTATACAACAAATTCTAACAGTGACAAATATTTTATTATGTATTTATTTATATACTTACAATTAAGTACACTTATAAGACTCCTTGTTGTAAGCAATATTTAAGGCATCTAACATTTAAGTGCTTTACAAAGCATTGTCACATGCAACTGTGTGAGACATGTAGTAATACTCTCATTCTACAGGTGAGTCTGAAATTGACCAGAATCACCAGAATGATTAAATGAGTAGGACAAGATTAAAAAGAGTAAATGGTAATACAGTATCTCCAAGTCAAATTTTCAAACTTGGACACCCATAATCTCCTTATTGTGCTATGTTTCTGATATCCTCAAATTGAAATATATTGAGCTCTGCATCACAAATACAAAAATGGGATGGAAACTGCTAGAAGAAGATTTGGGTTCTGAATTAGAATATTGAAAGTATCTCTCAAAAACGAATATAGAACTTTCACCTAAATTAAGAGGTTGCATTCAAGATAGCATCAGCTAGAGGCAGTGGTGACCACCAAACAACACAACTGAAGAAAACAAACAAAACAAATTAAGCCTAATCAGAAGGAGAAATTAAGTCCTGGAGAACAGAACTATCTTGCCCTTTTCCTCTTCCTTCACCTCCTTCTCTTCTCTTCTCTCCTCTCCTCCATCTCTTCCCCCTCCTCCTCCATCTTCTCTTTTTAAACACTAGAAGTATCAGAACATAAAAGAACCAGAATAGAATTACAGGCGTGGTTCAGAAATCAAAAGGAAATTTTTAGATAGCAACCTTTCGATTAAGGAAAATATTTTAACCAACTTGTAGAAATGACATATTTAAAATGGAATAATTTTGTGAACTAATATTTAGGAATAGTGATATTAAAATTTATGAGAAGGAAACAAAATTTTACTAACGCATTCAAAAATCTTTAAAAGTCAAGATTTTAACATCGCTTAAAATAAACCTCCACATACTAAAATATATATATTTGTCCATTCATGTGTTTTAGTATTTAAAAGTGATGTGCTTTAAGGAATGATCAGTAACTATACTGCACCTGTAAATCACAACTTTAAATGAATAGTTTAAAGTTGTCTAGAGCTTGTACTTGGAATGGATCTTGCAATCTGAGCATGGCTGGTATAAAATATATCATAAAATATTGACACTTTTCCAACTTAAAAGGGTGCCAAATTTTCCTGGAGCAAATTGTACTTGTAAACACCAATCATTTTTACAACACTTTAAATTATCAAGTGTTGGCACTTGTGACCCAATTTGTTTAAGCGTTATTTTGGATCACATCAAATAAAAAGGGCATATTTTCAAAGACAACATTCTACTGCCAAATACAACCTACTCATGTTTATTTCTTCAGGTGAAAGGTTCAGGGTCAAATTTTAAAAAGGCTATCACCTTTTTTTCCCTTACGAAACCCTTACAAAACCTATTGTCATCATATTTTCAAAGCTTGGTTTAATTAAAAAAGAATGATACAGAATGAGAGAATGTTACTATTATATGCTTCTAATTAAACGGAGACAAAACTAGCATCACAAAATGCCATCATTTTTTTGTTTTGCAAATATTATTGTCAGATTTAAAAGCTTAACGTGATATTTTTTAATGTAGGACCAGAAACTTGCAATTATTTGCATTTGATTAAATTCGCTACTGTAAGTTCTTTCCAAATTTCCTACTTTATGATGTATTGTCACCTCTACAAATATCATACTGTAATATTTGTTTCATAAGTTTATCTGATGCTTAAGAAAAAAAAGAAAAGAACTTTCCATCAAGATATGTACTTCTGGGCACCTGGGTGGCTCAGTGGGTTAAAGCCTCTGCTTTCGGCTCAGGTCAGCGTCCTGGGCCCACATCAGGCTCTCTGCTCAGTGGGGAGCCTGCTTCCTCCTCTCTCTGTCTCTCTGCCTACTTGTAATCTCTCTCCCTGTGTCAAATAAATAAATAAAATCTTAAAAAAAAAAGGATATGTACTTCTGAGACTGCTAGCTCTAGCTGATAACTTGAAAATTAGGGTATTAACGAATTCTGATTTACATTCAAGACAGGAATTCCTAGAAAAAAAAATGACAGACTTCTAGATTATAGTGCAAATATACTCTCTCTAAATCAATCCATAAGTTTACTTCCTGAAGTGATAAGCAAATTATATAAGTGCGCACACTGTTTAGAAATGGATTAAAAAACAAACCCAAAAAGACCCAATCTATCTCAGATAATAAGTTCATTGCATGTATCTGCAAATAATCTACAGTCATACTTCACATGATACAGTACTTGGTTATTAAGTGTAAAGTAGCAAAGGCTACATACAAAAAAATCTCATCACTTTTTGTCAATGAATACATTTATATATACATATATATATGTGTGTGTATGTATATTACCTACATACATATGAAACGGTTTTATAGATTCTGAATCCTCAGTGCTTTTTATAAATTTAAAAACACTTATATAATAGCTTTTTCATTAAGATTTTTTTAACTTGTAAAAATCATTCAAAACCTTTAATGAATTTATAATCCCAAATTGGTCAGGTCACTTTGATCATTAAGATAATCTAAAATGCCTCAAAATATTGTTTCACAGCATTTCCTTTTGTTTCCAGTATAAAGAAGAAAGCAAGACAATTTTATACCTATCACAGCACATAATTACATAGTAATTGATGTCCTATTTTTATTAACAATATGGAATAGATCACCTTTCTGAGTGAAATATTAATGGTCCCTTGTTTTCTTTCTAACGTTATTATTTCATATAAAATCAGTCCAGTGATAGGGAATATTTTCTTCCTCTTACAGTTTTTTTTCCCCCCAGCAATGTGCATACATATTATTCTAATAGCTTCCAATGGATCCACTTGAGTGACCAATGGAAAGGTTAAGTTAGAGTAAGAGAAAGCATTGCAACTAATTAATATGTCAGAGGAGTATAGCCCTAGCCAAAAGAGTTAATGAAGCTTGCTAAGGACACATGTGGGCCTTTTGTAACGCAAGCCTGACTGTACAGCCTAGTTAGGTTAAATTGTCTGTCAGTTACTGGCCAGTTGGCCACCACCTGGCTGCCTAGGCCAGTCTTTCCCCCATCCCCAACAGCCCTCTTCCCAGCTCTCAATGGCAAGCTGCTGCCACTAAACATCTAGAAGCCTCTGACAAGGTTTGGGCACACAATGGGCTCCTGACAAGTGAATGAAGGGCCAGGGTGACACTCTGAATGGGGAAGATTTTCCCCATTTAGACTCATAATGTTCACAACAACACTCATAAAAAAAAAAAAAAAAAAACACATCATCCTTGGTGTCAGGCCATTAACATTTATAACAATATGCTAATAACCTTCTAGATTACTTTCAGTTTCCAAGGACATTTAAATACATGAATTGATGGCCTCAAAACTTAAAGGGAGTGGTGAGGGAGGAAAGAGGAAGGGGTAGTTGGTTAGGGAGGAGGAAGAAACAACAAGCAAATGGTAGAAATTACAATCTATCTCACAGAAAACTACCTTCCACCCAAACAGAGGGCTTCTGTCTATGGAAAGATTATTGTTCAGGCTCACGCAATGCCCCTAGGGAAATGTAATCAATGATATGCACATCTCTATGAGCCTGGCATTTAAACATGACTTGTGATCAGAAGGTAAATCCTGATTCGAACTATTTTTAAGCCAAGCCATGGCTCTTTGGTTTTGTGGTTATGTATTACCCTTCTTTCAACGGCCTCCTTCGGCTGCATTTCCAGAGTACTCCAGGTAGAGCTTTGAACATCTGCCCAAATAACAGATTTTTTTTTCAGTATTGTAAAATAGTATATCACAGGAAAAAATAATGACATTTAGAAATAGGCCCTGTCCAAGGTTGTACCCTGAAGCAATTAAGAAATTAGTGGATAATTCTGGATAAATTATAAAGGACGTTTTCTTCCCCATTACTTTATGGTTTGCCATTTTCTTATAATAAAAGAGACGGGAGATAGAATTTTTAATATTACGTCTCACCATATTCACTCAATATAAGCCTCAAAATTAAGTATCAATTTATGTTATAAGAAAAACACCTACCATATACACCACCTGCTATACTGTACGTCAGAATCCATCATTTCTGCCTTAAAGAAAGACAGCAACTCTTTCTTTAGTGCTGATTAGTGATATCCAATCAATTTGAAAAATTGCTGCTCCCATAGATTTCAATATTGGGATGCTGCCATGAAATTGAATTTGCCTGACTTCCAATGAGAAAAGGTGTTTGAAAAATATGATGTACTTATTTTAAATCCTGTCACAAGGGACTTAACAGAAGTAGGTAAGCCTCTCCCATAACATTTCACTACAATTTAGTGGGTAAAATGCTTCCTTTTTTCTATAGTTTTGAAACAAGTCTCACACATCTGGAGCATCAAAATTTGCATGTAACACAGAGGCTAATTTATACCCATCTGCAAATACAATACCCAGGTGATGCTAAACAGAACCCCTTTTTGTAGGATTAAATCTGTTAGAAATTGTGCTTCCCCATCCCGCTAAGCAAAAGAATCAGATGGTAATCCTTGAAACATAGCTATAAAAAGTACAAATTTGCTTTTCATGCTGTAAACATCTTTTATTTTTAATGACTCCTTAGACAACTAAATACTAAAATTAACTCTAGGTAATATTAACAAAAATAACAATAGCAATGTGCATTCACATGCTATTTGGCGATATTTCGATTTAGGATTCAGTATATCTATTTGGGCTTGGGATTCCTTTGTCTACCTTCTTGTTCTATTTTCCTTAGAGTTGTCACGGGGGACATGGAAGAACAGTATAGAAGACACCAGTTTATATGCCATTAGCTCCCTGGCCATGCTTTGTCCCCAAAGTGTGCCTATTTGAAGGATCAGTGGATATCTCTACTGCCAGAGTACTGCTGTTCCATTTCTATCAGGACAGAGAGCTAGAGCAGGAGACTGTCTTTGAAGGTTTGGATCAGTGAAATCCACATAATAAACTACTTATGAGGGAAAGGGAATAGAATAAGCCAAGTATCCCCACATTTAAACTTAATTCTACTTCTGTGATTAAATCTTCCTTTAATGAGGAAATTTTTAAATATAATATTAATATTAATTTAAATGTTAATGATGTTAATGTTGATATTAGAATTTATTGACTTCCAAATTACTCATTTGGCTCTTTCCATCACCACCAGCAACCCTGGGACACCCTAATTAACAAAATTTTTCAGCAAAAGTAGACTCAGTACTACAATTTCTATCAGAAAATGTGACTCAAAAACCAAAGTGAAGGCATAAAGTAGCATTTACATCCCACTAAAACTGAAGTTGTGTTACATTTGGGTTTTAAACCAAAGAATAAAATGCCAAGAGGAATAACTTGAGAGAAACCTTTCTTTTTATAGCCTTGTGATCCTGCAAAAACATATTTTTCAAGTTCAGGGACACAGAATTCTGACATAATATGGTATCTAATAATACACAGGAAGAACTGTTATGGTCACACATGATTTTGTTTTCTCTTCATTTGGGGTATGAGTTACATAAAAGAATTGTTTTACATATAACAATCAACAAATGAGTAAATATAACTTACGTGCAGATTATTTGAGTCTAGTTTATTTTACATATAAAAGGCAAGATCATTTAAATAATTTTGTCATAATTAAAGGTAATATAAGATAATACAACTGAATCAGATGTAGCACTGAGGAAGCAGGGCTAAGATAAATGAAGATGAATATATGACATCTGTAAGAAAAAAATTACACTGCAAGTTTGGATGTCTTAAAAAATATTTTTAAAAGAGAGAAAATAGCATATATAATTAGAGTGATAAAATTCAACTAGGACATTTTTCAAAGGTCGTCTGGAAATTTCATCTTTTTATACTTTTAAGTTACTTCATGTCTTTAGAAAAAGGAAGTCTAATTTTGCATTCAGATGACTTAAGTGGGCTGAGACTTTTTCACTAAAACAAAGATTGGCTGTTTGTACAAACCTCCAGCCAAGAGGCAATTGTTGTCTCCAGACAGAGACAATTGTTGGTGTTTATTCTACTGAAAAATGTGAATATATGGTGTTTCTGAGTATTTGCTTAATTAAAAAAAAGCTTAATGGGCAATGAATTAAAAAGATAAATCCATGAAACTCCTTTTCTTTAAATTTTCTGATAGTTTTATCTTCTAATGGTGTACTAGATTTACCATTTTCTATTTCAACACATTTATATATTACAATCATTGAAATATATCACAGTGAAATTTGTTATATATTATTATACATACAGATAGGTTTTCTTTACCCTGCAATAGGAATTTAGCATGTAGCTAAATATCTGTTTTATTCTTACTTTCTAAAACAGATGTGCAGGAAGAAATTACCAAGTATTCTTATGTACTGTTTAAAATCCCTGAACTTCAAAAAGCATTGCATTTAGTTTATTATCAATACACTTTTTCCCCCTTAACTACAGTTTTGATTTAATATACTAAATTCTGAAAAAGTTTCCATGAAATTAAAACTGAAAAAGTGTTTCTTAATTACCGCAAAATGATGTTTAGTTTATATTTACCATGGTTCTAATTCTCAATATTAAGCGTGCAAAAATTAGATATAAAAAAATTAGGAATTTAGAAGTTCTATAGCAACAAATGTTCTTTTTTCATTTTGTTTTTTGTTTGTTTCTTAATCATAGTCTCTTTAGTGGTTGAGGTCTTTGCAGTATGATTTAAGAAACAACCTACGAAAATCACACATGTGCGTGCATGCACACACACACACACACACAACGAACTTTCCACTTTGAGAGATCCAATAACAAAACACCACAGTTGCCAAAGTTATCTGCTTCCTATCAAGACCCATGTTTGGCACAAGAAGTATTCAATTCATTCATCATTGTCAATGCACTAGTACACTAATTATTTCAAATTGTTTCCTCAGCCAGAGGTCTAGGACAAATCAAGCAAGCCAAAAATAGCAGTTATGAATAATTATGCATAATTTACCTCAAGGCCTGGGCCAGTCTATCATTAAAACTTTTACTTGCCACACTGTGATCTCTGCTAATTGCAAACTTTAAAATTAGTTCAAGGTTGTCTTTTTATCCAGTGCCAACCTCAAACCCTCTTCCTAGTCACTTTCTGTTATTTTGAACACTTCAAATAAAATGTCATCAGAATTTAGTAAAGAATATATATATAAAATGAAAGATGGAAATTAGTGGAGAAGGTATTGTTCCCACCTTTTGAAATGCTCAAATATGTTCACAAATGGTATAAAGATGAGGGGTTAGAAGTCAAAATATGGTAATGACCTAGGGGTGGGAATTCCATCCTGTTTGAAAAGAGAAGAAAGGGCTTTAGCAATGTGCAAATATTTCTCTTCAGCGGCAAGTTAGTCTTCAGACATTCACTAAACTCTCCTAAGAAAGGGAATCTTGACATTCTGCTGTTCACTAGAAAGTTCCCAGCGTACTTTGACTTTGACCTTCATTTAAGACAAAAATTGAGATACCCAAGTCTGTTAACACTGATACCAGGATTTCTAACAGTTCCTTTCAACTATGCAGTAAGTATAACACACAACTAAAGATGATGCATTTTAATTTCTATTTATCCTTTGTAATGTGACTTCTCCCACTTAGGCAAAACACTACATTTAGGCAAGACACTACATTTTACCTCCTCATTTCTCCCCATTTCCCTATCCATGTTGCATCTTGTAGTTATACCTTATCTTCCTATTGAAGGAAAACATTAAATAAAGAAAAAAATAAATGTGATATTTTAAATAACCTGTCCTTCACTTTTCCAATTTTACTTCAATTTTAACTTTTTTTTCTCCCAGGCCCTTGATTTTAGGCCATGAAAACATATATCACTAAGCTGTCATCCTCCTGAATTATTTTCTTTGTGTGAAATAAAGGATGCTCCATTTCACCTCAGACACATTTTGAGGCGAAATGGGCCAATTTGTAGGAATGTTTTTCCTGGCTATGACCTGTCAGATAAATGCCCACTCCACCCCTTTTTAATAACACATTATACTTCCTGGGTTTCTGTGCTTGTGTTTCTGTGCTGTTTGTTAACCGATGCTCTCAGAGAATCATCCACGCAAGACACCTCTTCAATATTGCCAGGTCAATTCACTCAAAGCATGAGTACTATCTGGGGCCTCCCGAAACCTCATCCAAAATATTTTGAAAGTCTGAGGTTTCTGCTAAAATGGTTCTTTGGAAAACTGGTTGTATGTAGATGGTTCCAAGAAGCATAAGAAAAAAGGAGAGCAAATCTGAGGAAACTGGTGAATTTGGAGAAGAAAAGGAAAAGCCTTGAGACGGAAGCTAAAAGATTTATCTTGAACATTCCAAAGAATTCTGCTGTTTTTTATTGACATTGTTTTTAGTCTTTCTGTGCTAAAGAGAATCTTGTAATATGGCTGTTAAGATGGTACCAGAGTGAAAATCATAAAACTGTTGTTATCATACCTTGGATTTGTGTTGCCTCCAAAGTTACAGATAGCCAATACCTTGCCTGGCCTCCCAGTGTGCCTCAAATTACCTCAAGCAATAATGGATTGAGTGAATGCTTATGTTGAAAAGAGATTACACGAGCTGTGTATATTTTGTTCTTCCTCACAGAAATCTTATAACTTGGTGAATAATAAAAGAAAAACTTGAACAAAAAATAAATAAGTGAAGGAGAAGATAGGGAAGAAATAGAAGATATACAGGGATGGTTGCTAAGTGCCGTCTAGAGAGTGGGTGGGGGAGGGGCACCTGACATTTCAGCTGAGAACTAGACCCACAGGATGATAACATGGAGGTCTTAAAATGGCAAGGGACTCAGGATTCAAAATCAGATCACTGAGGTTCAAGTTCTGCCACTTACATGCTGTTCATTAGACTTTTGGAAGGTTACTTTCTCTGGCCTCAGTTTTGTCATCTGTAAAATGAAGAAGATGACAGCACCTAAAACCATAGGGCGAACGGCATCTGAAGAACCAGGGGAAAGTGTTCTGGGAAAATGAAAACACAGGAATGAGAGCCCTAAAAGGGGGCAAACCTTTGGTGCTCCTGAGAAACGGAAAATTGCCCAGGGTGACCACAGCACAATCTGGCAAAGATGAGCTTTGAGAGCAGCAGAAGCCTAATTATCCAAGGCCTAGGCAGCCTTGGAAAGGAGTCTGGATTTTGCTCTCTGTGCAAAAGCTGATGTTTGTTCTTCCTCAGAAGACGTGTATGTAAGTATTCAAGATAACAGAGTGTAGAAAGGGATGATGTGAAATGGGGCCTTCTCTTTTCACTTTGAAAAGTAATAACATTAAAAATTAAACCAGGATTAACATAAGATTTGCATTTTAAATACATCACTTTGACTGCAATAGAAAGATTTTAAAGGGGAAGCTAACAGGAAGAGTAGTGACATTTTTACTACCTGCGTGAGAACAGTTAAGAGATGGTGGTCTGGACTGTGGTGGCAGCACTGGGGATGGAAAGAATTTGACCAATGTGAAATGTGCTTGCATTGCACTGCATTTATTAAAAATAATTTATATTAAAAATGTTATTTCCATGGAAATGATTTTATATGCCGATAATACACATCGGGTGCATTGTATAGTATAGTGTTTCATTTTAATTCTGAAGAAGATCAGTTTTAGCTAAGGCATTGGCAGACTGTTTTATTCTTAAATGAAGGTTCTTCGTTTTCTTCTCCAGCTTTCCCAGCTTTTCAACTGTTACTAGAAAGGACACTAGCCTGGCTTTTCCCATGGATCCCAGTGGGATTGTTTAGAATGAGTCAGAATCCCTTACAGAATGTCTCCTGTATTAATCTGTTTTCTGTTACTAATCCTTCATTGATTACAAATAGAAGTGACAGAAAGACTGTAAGGGGCCCCTGCAATCTTTAAAAGCCAAGTTTCTGAGGTATATGAGAATCCCAAGTCAACAACATTGCACTCAAAGACATTTTGAGTAGCATTACTGATGGTTTCTGTGTAATTCTGTAAATTAAATTTCAGTTATGTACCTTGATTAGAATCAGTTTACTCCTTCTATTAAATATGTCCATAGTCCCTGAAATATACTACATGGCTATTCTGCTTGGTGTTCTTAGGCAATTGCATACCAACATACAGTCTGTTAGCATAATTTGATGCTCTCAGGAGAGCAAATGGGAAGAAAAGCATATGCATTCATTGAATAATTTGGACATCATTTCCATTGCCTACTTATGTTTTTTTTTCCCCATGAAAGGAAAGGATGACAAAGGCATCTATGATTTTTGTGTTAGGAAATTTCTAGTAAGTCAGAAGAAGTCAAGAAAAACTAATGGGATTCACACGCAAGAAAAAATATGGGTAGAAAAAGACGTAATGAGCAGAAGAAGCTATGGATGTCAAGAATAAGGAGGGGTCACATGTAGGAATGAGTTCTGGAAAATGTCTCCCAACAAAGTTTTCCTACTTGATTCAAGCAATGACATACACTATACAACAGTTCCTCAACTTTTCTTTGGGAGTGTGGGGCCAGAACTAGATTTTGTCTAGGCTTTCTGGCAGGTCCATGTATCTCTAGAATAATTATTTTTCTGTGCTCCTTTCTGTCTGAAATGTCACCTCTGTCTGAACAATTCAGTATCATTATTGAATTAATTTGAGTTGTTTCTATCCCCTTGTTACTATTTGATACCATTTTCCATCGTGGTTTGGTGTTTTAACTACTTTCCATCCCAAACTATGTACAGCCAAATGCTAAAATATCCCCTTCTTACATCTGCCTCTAATTCACCTGGATGAACCTACCAGACTTCCATACTGACCTTAAATAGGGATCCTTTATCTTAGATCATGTGTGTGTGTGTGTGTGTGTGTGTGTGTGTGTGTGTGTGTGTGTGTCTTCTCCCCAGTCCATCAATCTTGGAAGAACTCTTGTCCTCTCCATTGATTCATATTTGTCCAGGAGTGTTACATTTTTCTGTAGCACTCAGCTGTAGCAGAGACAAGCAGGCCAGGCTAGAAACCAAGAAACCTGAGAATCTCCCAATTCTTAGTAATGGAGTTCAAGTACCTACAACTAGTATCTGTTTAGGGTATTTAAAGTGTCTCATCCCTTTCTTTCCATTGGAGAATATATTAGAGAATAAAGACATTCATGAAAATCCTACATTTCATTTTTTATGTCATAAACACATAACACATATTTGGCGTTATAAAACAAGAGTAGAATAGAATAACATTAGAATAGAATAGAATAGAATAGAAAAAAGGTTAGCTTAGTAAGTCAGCAGTCATATAAATGAGATGTTTTGAGAAAGTTTCCTTATTCTATCCCTTCACCTTTCCCCCATCAAAAAATAAAAATGTTATATTTCAAACAAAAAGTTAATCAAGTTATTATTACCCATAAAAGATGCAAGTCATCATTATTGAAACCTCATTGTGAAGTCTCAAAAAAAGTAAGCTAGAGAATAACATGATTGAACACTTCTATTTATATAAAAAGGCGGATTATATTTAAATTTACACTCTTACACAATTCTTACATATAAATACACAATGAAAAACATGAATGGCCTCTGGAGCAAAGAAAAAGTGTCCTACTAGCAGAGTGGAGTGAACCATATGAATGTATTACCTATTTAAAACTCCTTTTACTCTAGGTTTCTGATAAATCATGGTTCTTCATCCAATGTACAGTTTGAGGAGACCAAACCGATTTCCATGGTGACACTAAGGGGGCATTTTCCTTTTCTAATTGTCTCACTAGAGCTCAGTGGAGTTTTCTAGAAGCTCTATGATATGTCATGACATCATAACTTTAATGTTAACATCTAGTAAGCTTATTGTTATTTTTTTAGATGAATTAGTAACTTATTTAAATCTCTCAGTTTAACTCCTATTAGAGTAATTATTGTGGACATAACCTATATAAAAACAATAATTTTTAAGGTCATAAAGGGGTCCTGAGACCAAAAAGTGGGAGAATCACTATGACATAGCCGTTAAGAAAGAAAAATGTTTGCAACATAGAAACATTTGAGGTTGTGAGATGGAAGCAGTTGGTAAAGTGAGGAGAGAACAGCAAAAAAAAACCAAAAAAACAAAAAAACAAAAACTCTTCACTGCTGGATTTGCTATAAAGAGCCTGTGAAACACTCACCAAAAAGATACACCAAGTTTTAACAACACTGGAGAAAGCTTATGCTACAACATCAATTAGGGATGGGAATAAACAGGATACGAGTTTGGCTGTACAACGCAATCTTGGCTATGTTGAAAGAAGTGTACAGAAAGAAGAAAAGAACAAAATAGACCCAAATCCAAATGTTGGTTTTCTCTGAGCATTTAGTATGCAAAGCCATTTGTTATTTACTTATGAACACTCATTTACAATTAGTTACCTATAAATATTGATTCATTTTATAATCTTAAAAACTTCTCATAGGGCCTTCACATGAAGTCTTATTTTATTCTCCTCTAACAAACTAGCAGAGAAAGGACCTGAATATGGCCATCACTTCATGTAAGAAACTGTTATTAACAAATACCCCATACTGCATTTTTTATCATTCCATACTGCTTATCAAACATTAACATATTATACAATTGACTTATTTATGATACATATTGTCTGTCTTCCCTTGAAGGAAGGTGATATCCATTAAGATTGATCCATAAGATTACCAACTTCTATATTATATTTATACTCATTTGCTGTATTTGCTACGTGCCTCTGCCTGGTAGTATGAAAGAAAACTGGTTACCAATATTTTTTTTTAATTCAAACTCCTGGAGAATATATGATTTTAGGACAAAGTTCTTAAGGTGTTATGTTAATTGCAATATTCATTTATATATACCCAAATATAGTATAACCTTTCAATTTTTGGAGAAACCCTCCCACATCCCAGAAGAAAGGAAAGAAGGGAAGGAAGGGGGAGAAAGAAGGGGGGAGGAGGAGAGAGAGCAGAAAATAAAGAAATATAACCAAAACCTATGTAAAGTCTAGTGTTTGGTTTCTTAACAAATTATGCTTACATCCAACACCAAATCTCACAAATCACTGTGGGAAGCTAACACTTTATTACACTGATACTTGGATGTACTCTAAGATAACAACTCACACTATAAAAATAATTAAAGCAATAGTATTAAGGATGCAAAGATATTTATTTATCCACTTCGGACTCCCAGGAGCTGAGCTACTTTCCTACATTGGGATACACAACCATCAGATGCTCCCCACTTATTGTCTGTGGCTCCAATTGGCAGCTGGTGCTTGGCTCATCCAATACTCCTGGCTAGGACTATGAAACAAGAGTAAGAGAGAGTGGAAGATTTATTCTTGTGGCAGTGGCCTCACAATGCACCCAGGTTCCTTCGGCAGTGCGGTTGGTAGGTACCAGCCAGAACCTAAATAAAGGTGATGACTACAAGAACCCCACCACTGGATTCTGCTGCTGCTTGCTGTTGTCCTCAGTGGACCCTCCCCAACTTGGATCCTGTTGCTTTTGAGTTGGGTTGTCAGGTCTTGCTGATGTTCCTTTCATTAAGTTTCTTTTCTGACTAAATCAGCCTGAATGAACTTCCGGTACTTATAACTAAGAACTCTGATTGATAAAATGAGTATCTAATTTGGTATAAAGATTCTAGCATGGTATAAATTGATCAGGACTATAGAATTGACATTAAAATTAAACCCTAGTATATCAGAATGCATAGTAGATGTTTGATAAATATTGACTTAATGAATCTGTGAAATCTCATTAGAAACATTTGATCAATATGCCAGCCATTAGTACAAAATGAACTAATATTCATTTATATATACCCAAATATTACCCAAATATATTTCTAATAAGAAATCATTAAATAAATAATGCATATACTCTTAAAAAGAAACGGGCAATGTTATTGATAGTATCCTTGCCCTACAAAAATGTATTATTTAGGCAAATAACAAGAAAAAAACCCATTTCCTTTCTTCTCTCCCCATTCTATTTTTAAGAGGTTTTTTAATTTATATAAGGAAATTAAGGGCAAGTGCATTTATATTTTTCCTGTGCAATGGCCTATGAAATGTTCATTCTTTTCAGATAGAATTGATTTTAAATTTGAAAACTAGCTCGATCCAGTCCTCTGTTGGTACTCTTCACTAAAGAGTGTTTTTTGGAACATTGGCATCCTTTGTAATATTAAGCTATTGGTAAGAAGAAAAGCCCATTGTAAAATATGTTGAGAAAGAGCCGGTTTATAAAAAAGCAAATCATATCTCTTTAAAACAGGACTTTTCAAAATCTTTAAAATATTAATGTTTTGTTATGAATCTGGAAGAAGACATGACAAGTAGCATTTTGTAAACTTATTTTACCTTATATAAAATTTTAACCTTAATGTTTTTTGGAGTAATACATGGTCTTCTGATGGGCAAACCTGGGAATTCTTGACCAAATAATGAAGCCAACCAATAAATTGCATGTTTTTTAATCTCCTTTTAATATATAATAAAAATTAAAACCCCACCAACTTATAACTGTTCCCTAATTGAGAACTAAGAGACAAGGTCTTATAATTAGAAACCATATATCTTCTACCATTAGCATTCAAGGTAATGCTCACTGGAGTGATAAATCCAGTAGTGACATATCCATTTTTTTTTAAATGGTTTAGAATGTTCTGGAGTCAAGCTCCTTAGGTTTAAACTCTGTTTCCACCATGTACTAGTTGTATGACCTTGAATGATTTACTTACCTTCACTGTATTTTAATTTTCTCATCTATAAAATGATAATAGAATGTGTCTCGTAGGATTATCATGTGGATTAAACAAATTAATATTATAAAGCATTGGTATATACTGAACCATAGAGTGTGTGTCTCACCACCATCAGTCTTTTATATTACTTTCTCAGGCTTTTCTCTGTCAACCCCAGTTAAAATTTCAACCCTACTCAAGGACTCTCCCTATTTCCTTGCTTTAATTTTAATTTTTTATTTTTCTCCATAGCATATGCTGCCATCTAAACACCACATATATAAGTTTGTTTATTGTCTATTTTCCCCACTTTCCAGAACCAATACTATTTATCACTGTATCTCCAGAGACCTATAGAGGCAACTTCTGGTATTAGTCACCTGTAGGATAATTGTGAAATTAATACATGGACATCATCAGTCTCCAGAGGGTTTCATCTCTGCTTTGGGGTCCCCATGGCCTGTCTTTATCCCCCCAATCCTACCCTTTTACAACATCCATCTGCCTGCAGCAGCATGGTTACTCAGATAACCATGAACTTAAGCACATATTCCAGAACCCAAAGGAAATCAGGAAAAAAACACCTAAAAGAAATGTGATATTCTATGCAACTTGTTCCTCTTCCTTTTCCATCAACTTTGCAAGAGATCTGGTTTTGTGAAGAAACGCCATAGGAATGTGCTACAGGTGTTATGGATAACAGCTGAAGCAGGAGTAAGTGTGTGTAGTAATAAAGGTCAAATAGAACTTGTTTTAATTTAGTAAACTTAGAAGATTATTTGAAATCTGCATTAAGGATAACTAGAAATTGTTTTTAATGAAGACATCTTCTTTAATCTTAATTTTTCTCAAGTAAAACTTGGGAATAAGAGATTCAACCAGAAAAGGCTGGAATTCAGTTGGCCACGACTAGGACACCGGATCACAGTACCTTAGAGTCCTGGCTTCTATCCCAGGAGAAACCTTCACTTCATCACATTTTCAACCTTGTATGTCTGTAAACCAGAACTGTCCACGAAAGTTTATTCTATTCCTTCAGCTTTTGCACTCTACACATTAGGAGTCAGACACCTTGTTTCAGCCACATTATCTGGCTTCATTTGTGCACTGATGCTGTGTCAATTTTGAAACCTGTCCAGGCAACAAGAGGTGTCCTGTTTTCTGTCCTAGGCCATCTGGCTGCCCTTAGTTACAATTTGTTCAGGGAAAAAAAAATGTGTAGTGGACATAAGAGTGACTATAAAGAGAAAAACGAATGTGATGTTACCAAAAGAAATCAGAAAAATTATATATTTAGGACTTTCATAGTCTACTTTTTTAAAATAAAATGTTGCTGCTCAGTCTGGCATTATAATGCTGTTTTAGCTTTTGAATATTAATTTGCGTTGATAATTTGCCAACTAAGTTCATTCTTATTTTTGCCTCAGCAACAAAGTTTTCATTAAGAGTAGTGGAAGAAAATAGCACATGTTAGAAAACCAGTCCTTGAAGCTTACCTCACAGTGGAATAAAAAAACAAAAACAATAGATTATCTTTTCTGCCAGCATCCCAGCCATCTGAAGCAGGGACTTGGGCCTAATTTTGAGAAAAGCACAACAAATCACTCTTCCACACACCCACACAGAATAAGAGGAAAATCCCTAACTATATCCCAAGGAACTTGCTTTAAAAATGAATTTCATTTATTGAAGATCAGGTAAAAATAAGAGTGCTTGACCCTTATTTTGTAACATGGTCTCAAGTTTTTCATTTTCATCTACTTTCTTCTCGTTTAGTACAAGGAAGTCCTTGATTTCTGTCATCCAAATAAACCTGATGTGAGGAACACCCAGATAGAAAAGTGCTTTTATGAAAAACAAAAGTCACATGAAAGCAGTTAAGACAAGTTTGGACACAATTTTTCTACCCTGAAAAGTCTAGGTTTGTCCTTGTCCTAATGTCCAAGTCATTAGTCTTGTCCTGATAAGATATTTGGTACTCGTGTTTTTGTTTGTTCATTCATAACATACTCTGGGACTTGCATATAAACTGTATCTTCTTCTCAACAGCCTCCAGTCAATATGTCCCTCCAAGTGACTAAGCTGACTAGTTTAACAATCACCACACTGTTCATCCCATAAAGATTGTTATTTCTTTTCCTTTAGATACTTACAATCTGTTTCTTGTAAAGTTGAAAGGAGGTTGTTTTCTCATGTTGAAAGAACTGACAGCTGTAATTACTCCTACCACTGCAGCAAGACTTGGTTCCCAACATCCAACTACATACTGTAGAAAGCATGAATCTGTTCAATGTTTTCAAAGATGAGAAAGGGTAATCTCAGAAAAGAAAAATCACTAACACCATATTTTCACTCTCTCAAGAAAATGCAAGCCTCAACAGGTATATAAGATTTTTTCAAATTAAACTTGTTAAAATATAATTGTAAAACTGTGCCTATTTTGTTGTACTTTTTTCTTTTACAAATTATTTCTGTGAAGTCTAGTACTATGAAAAAGTATTGATCCTCTTCCTTTATAGGATTTCTAGTAACAGTCCAAAAGCCACTCTTAAAATCAAAATGAACTGCTATCATAGGTGATCTAATCTGAAATCTTATTTAAAACTTTGTTTACCTTTTCCTCTGTCATAGCATCCTTCTGGTTAGTATCATGTTCAAAATTAATGCATTGTTGGAAAGATTAAATGAAGTAATACATATAACATATGCTGTCAGTGCCCCGTACAATGTAAGCACTCACCAAATGTGATTTCATAATCTTACTAACATAACTAGAAAAACTAATTTATGTTTCCTAAACTTTGAGAACTGTTTTAAATGACAGATTAGGTGAAACCACAGTTACAATTCAATAAAGAATTTCTAAACTACTAAAGTTGAAGAATATAAATGTAATTATTGATATTTTAGAATACTTATTATTACTTACCAATTCTACATATATTTCTGTGTCTATTTGCTCCAAAACTCCTCTAACCTGAGAATCATGCCATATATTCATCTTTTCATATTTAATGTATCATACCATCAGACACAATTATAGGAAGTGTTTAATAGATTCTGCTTTGAACAGACTTAGATTCAAGAATTAGATTAAAGAATTCTTTAATGAAATTTCATCTTTAGAAAACAAAAATATTCCAAACCTTTTAATACACTTCTCTCTATTCATTAATTCCCTTTTCTACATTCTATGGATGAAAGAACCAAAATGTAATGATTAAAATTATATGTAGTTTTTTGAGTAAGAGTATTACTAAAAAGCAGATAAGACTGTTATTTATGAAGGATTTTAGGTAAAGCCTGGTCTTTTTAGTTCAATAAAGAGAAGCTAAAAATATAATAAAATTATTCTGTAGTTATCTAGGATTTAAAGCTTACATAGAAACTCTTGTCAATGGATTGTAAACAAATTTATCACATTTTACAATTATGATTGCTCTACTTTAACAATCATTTTATAAATGCTCTTAGACACTTTAGTGTGGCGTAACGAAGTTGGCCTACTGAGCGTGTCATTTATCTTTGGATGAAGTATATAGAACTGCCTAATGTCTCACATAAAAGATTGATTTTTTTTAAAGCTCCATTCTTTTTTAAATTGTTATCTTTTTGATTCTGAAAATTTTCGATTATACTCTTCATTTGTTTGACCAATTGACCAATTACAGACAGTTGTTCACTAAATGGCCACCAAATGATTGACATTTTTTTTACAGGATTTAAAAAATTAACCTAGCTTGATCAAAGGATTGAAAATACTTTTCATTATAGCCACGCATTACACAAAGCAATTTCAGAAACTAGGGCCCAAAACAGTATTTTCAAAATCAATAAAAGATGACAATTCTCTGTACTCCATTAACACGTCTTTTTTAGCATCATATAAGCACACACATAGGCCACTGATACTAATGACATTTTCTGAATAATTCATAGGGGGAAGAGACTATTTTCTATATTTATTAATTTATTGATGCATTCGACAAATATTTGTTGAATGCTCCCCTTGTGTCAGATCTTGTCTGGGTGCTGGGAATAAACTGAAAAACAAAAGGGCCCCAAAAGGCCTGCCCTACCTTTCCAAAGGGAAGTAGATTAACAGTAAAAATAATAATAATAATATCTTATAGAGAATGTCAGAAGGTGACAAATGTTACAGAGATGATAAAAGTAGAAAGTGCCCCATGGAATTTGGGGGAAGGGAAGAAATGAAATTTATAATAGAGTGATCAAGGCAACCTTACTGAGAGGCTGGCATTTGAAGGTAGAAGAAATGAAGGATAAGAGAGGGAGAACCTCAGTGCGATGGGCTGCATTTGCAGGTAGAAAGATGAGTAGATGTTGCCACTCAGAGATGAAAGCCGACCTGACTTGTCAACGGTCACTGCAGAAGCCAGCCGGGATGGAGTGACATGAAGAAGGGGAGAAGATAAGACCATTAGTAACACTGGGGGGAAATCATCTGGACCTTATAGATAATTCTGACACCTTTGGCTTTCTGAGTGGGTTGGAAAACCACTGCAGGGTTGGGGGTGACCAGGGACATTTTAACAGGTTCACTTGATGTCAAAAATTGACCGTAAACTGTAATGGGACAAAGACAGAAATAGGAAACTGAACTTTTACAACAATCCAAGCAAAAAAAGATGGTGGTATCCTGCTAGGGTGGTAGCAGCAAAGATGGTAAGAAATGATTATATTCTTGATATAGTTTAAAGGGAGAACCAACAAAATTTACCACCAATGCAAGTGAAATGTGAAAATAAAACAAAACAAAAGAAAGTCAGAGTTGATTCCAAAGTGTTTGGCCTGATCACCTGGAAGGAGAAAGTGGCCACGGACTGACATGAGGAAGACCACAGGAGAAGTATATTTTGTGGATCAGATAGGGAGAGAAAGAGAAAATCAGTTTTTATTTTTTACTTTTTAAAAAATATTTTATGTATGTATTTGTCAGCGAGCGAGCGCAAGCAGGCAGAGTGGCAGGCAGAGGCAGACAGGGAAGCAGGCTCCTTGCTGAGCAGGGAGGCCGATGCAGGACTCTATCTCAGGACTCTGGGATCATGACCTAAGCCTAAGGCAGCCACTTTACCTACTGAACCACGCAGGCGTCCCAAAAATCAGTTTTTAATAAGCTTGATTTGAGATGAAGATGTTAAGAAGAAAGTTGAACACACGAATCTCCATTTTGGAGAAGTGTGGAAACAAAAAGGCAACAGCAAAGTCAAAGGAGCCACAGATGTGAGGAAAAAAAAAAAGTCAACAGAAAAGGTATTTCATGAGTCCAGTGAAATGAATATGCAACATTCCTGTCTTCTCTTAGACCTATACACACTCTTCAAGGCAAAGCTGAACTTGGAACTCTGAGTGCCTCTTTCCCTAATCACCCCAGTTCATTACAGAGCTCTTCAGTTTCTAAACATCTGTGGCTTTTGTTACAGACATAGGCCAGTTAGTTATCAGCATACAGCGTGGTGATTATGACAGCTGTGCGTATTTAAATATACTTTATTCTAATCATCTATTCTTAGTTTTCTCCACTCAGCTATTGTAATTTATAAATATACACATAATATTTATAAGAAACAGACAATAAGATAATTGGATAATTTTACAGATAGATAACAAAAACCTAACTTTGAGAGACTTGTTCTAAACTTACCCAGGAAATTGGTATCAAAAATGTTGGAATTTAGTTCCTAGCTCATAATGAATCTTTTCAAACTGCTTTTAACATATGCATAGGCTTATGTTCTCTCTTTTATTTGAAATACACGAACAATTGTTTTGTGATTTTTCTTTTTTTTTTAAGATTTTATTTATTTATTTGTCAGAGAGAGACATCACAAGTAGGCAGAGAGGCAGGCAGAGAAAGAGGGGGAAGCAGGCTCCCCACTGAGCAGGGAGACTGATGCGGGGCTCAATCCCAGGACCCTGAGATCATGGCCTGAGATGAAGGCAGAGGCTTAACCCACTAAGCCACCCAGGCACCCCTGTTTTGTGATTTTTCACATCTAATTTGATATTAAGTGTATACCTATAATCGTAAAAATAGTTTTCATTCTCTATTATATTGCATTTAGTTTCTGCAAAACGATTCAACTGGATAGAAAATGAAAGCACGCTCTTTCAGAAAATTAAAATTAAGTTTCTGAAGGTTAAAATGATAAATGAAAAAATAATGCTGTGAATTCCAGTATTTTTTTTATATGTAACAGTATGTATTCCATTAGTCCTCCCTAAAATGTTTAACAGTATGAACACTTTAGGTCCTGAGGATTATTCATAAAAACAGATGAGTAAAATCACCTAGACATCTTGAATGGTCCTGACCCTAAGTTAAAACTTCCATATGTGAAAGGAGGTTGGGGGTGGAGGAGAAGGGTCTGTGCAGTTTCTGAGAGCCTTTAATCATAATAAGAAACAGCATGAGGAGGTCGTTTTAGGTTTACCAGAAGTAGACAACTAGAGTATTTTGTTAATTCTAATGTATAGTTGACTTATGTATGTTGTGTTGTCTCTGATTATTCACTGATCTAGAGATAGGATTTGGGATTGTAATCAGATAAACAAAGAACACATGCATACAAATTAATACAGACACCATAATGATGGCTACTTTTGTGATCCAGAGAAAAATGAATTAAAATACCCAGGACAATATGTGAAGTAATGTAAACAAATCCACTTTATAATCTCAAGGTGGAAGAGAAGTCTTTATCCAATGAAAAATTCCAATCAAACATTTCATTTTTAATATTTATAACATGGGATAGCTATGATTTTAAGAAAAAGCAGAACTTTCAGCCTCTTACTATTTTTTTTAGATTTTTAAATTTTTTTAACATATAATGTATTATTTGTTTCAGGGGTACAGGTCTGTGATTCATCAGTCTTACTCAATTCACAGCACTCACCATAGCACATACCCTCCCCAATGTCCATCACCCCAGCCATCCTCTTACTATTTTTAAGAATGTGGATACACCACTGCAAACAGAATTTGTAATAATATTGGTTTTACCTTCCCTTGGGCTTCAGGATGTATCAGACGATAAAATGGATTTGAATATTTCATGATCATTTAATTTCTGTATTTTTTTAACTTCTATTATTTATAATATCATGCTTATGTACAAAATGTAGACTATGTTTATTTATATATGTCCTCATATCAGACTTAGGTTTGACTAAAATAAGATACAATTTTTATATTAGTTGGGGATTATATTCTACTGGTAGTGACAGAACCTGAAAAATCTTCATGAATATACAAGGTCTAATTTTTTCATATGAAGAGTTTTTCATATGAAGAGCTGCTATGGCAGCTCCCTGAAATCATCAGCGAGCTAACTCCTCCTAGCTCCTCACCACACTGCCCCCAGGATGCAGCTCTCATCCCTATATCTCAAGATGTCTGTTTAGTGCCACTCATTACCCAAATGCTTACATCACATGGGTCCACACTTTGTCATATGGACACACTTTGATAGAAGCTGGGAAATGGATTCCTTCAGAGGGACACAGTGTCAGTCTGAATAAAATAGGGATTCTTATCATTAGCATAAAGGACTGAATAGATTTCGGGGTAGATAATTAGACACAGACGAATTTCAGTGGCACACATTCCAGCCAAGTTGACTAGATCCACCCCTCTGCTGTTTCCATGAATCGTCAATTGCCCCATTCCTCCTACGATACTTAATTTGTTCATAATATTTCCTTCATTAACAAAGTTAAAGCATTGAGCATGTCTTCTGCCATAGGGTTCACTCCTTAGTGTAATACAGGAAAAGGAGGTAGAACTGGTACAAATTTATGAACAGCAACTCTCAGACTAAAAATGTCACACTTATGAGTGTCCAACAGATACGTACATATTAATCTGTCACTTTGTTTTATATGAGAGAAGTAATTAATCATATAAAAAACATAATGGATCTTTAAGTTGATAACTAGTAAACACTTCACTCACATAAACTGTTAATCTGTTATCAATATTTTGAAGCTTTCTCAAAGGTGTATATTTGCATTTGGGGAAGTTAAATGTATTCTTAAAATGTGGAAATGACCATTGGTCATAAAATGAATGAAGCCATCTATTACCTACACTATGAGGCTTCTAAAACAAGGTACAAAGGTCCCTGCTATTGATATTTGTTTTAGTCTTTTTAAAATTCTCCTTTTTTCAGTATTTAATGTATATTATTATCTATCTATACATATAAAATATAAACAATTTACATATACACTAGAAATGTGTGTCAAATTTTGCTGTCAAAATTTCTTAAAGACCACTGATGATTTCATATCTTGATTAAAATTCAAGGCATTTGTTCAACTGATCAAATATACCCCATGGAAGTTTAGTTGTTTGTTACAACTTTGCCTTTCATGTCTGCAGTATATACTGTGTAATTAGACATAATTGGATAGAGCATGTGCCTAGTTAGTCATGAGGACATTGGCGTGGCACCAATATCCCCTAAGAATCATATCCTTTTCTATCCCAACTGTGTTACTGAGAGACACTATAGACACAAGGAAGTGGGTATCTAGCAACAGAACCTTTGAAATATCTACACCTGTAACATGGTATCTAAACCTGAGAACAAGCTAGTACTTATGCATTGGAGTATATTCCAGTATCTTGTAAATTCTATTACAAATTTTATTCCTTTATCCTAGGGGCAGAGAGGAGGACAGAAAAATCCACCTAAAATTTCCTATTAATTCATAACAATCACCCTTCCTTTTTCTATCACATATTGACATACAAGTAAACGCTCCTGCATTTAAAGTATATTAAGTTACTCCTTTTTATTTTAAAAATAGTTAATATCATTGGTTATCACTTGTTACAAAATTCTGCCTTTAACATCGTGGATTACATCAGAATCCTACATTACTATTTTATGTTTTTATAATATGTCTTGCTGAATGGCAAAATTCTGAATTATTGAATGAAATGTTAAAGATTTATCGATAGGTTTAGAAAGTATTTCTTCATTTTTAAAGCTATTTGCGGAATAGTGAGCAGATAGTCCAGATTTCCCATGAAACTTCCTTTACCATACCCCTGTTATTATTTAATGTATTACATTAGTGTGATACATTTGTTAAAACTGATTAAAATGTATTAACTTGCTTTTTATAACTTCTATAGTTTTATAAAGACCTACAACTTTTATATTTTCTGTAGCATTTCTGTAGTACCTTTTTTAATCTTCCTATGCATTTAATGTGGGTAGTTACAGAAGTACACACTAACCAAACAAAGTTCATGACCGGTGTCTGATGGATGATGTAGCATTTCTATATGACCAGTTTTAATGGTTTTCTGTTTCGGAAAAAGAAATCCAGAAGATGACTGGTGTGTTAAAATAGTGATTGTTCTACCTTCAAGTTAATACCTTAAAAAAATGTGTGGCACTGCCTCAGTAAATAGAGTATTTTCAGTAAATATTTATAGAATAAATGAATAATTTTCAAGGGCAAAACTTCATACAAGCTTTAAATCTGTATCCATAAAATCACGCCAGACACACCTGGTTTTAGGAAGAAACCAATACTCCACAAAGACCACCTAATTCTAGAAGAATTTTACGATTATTTGACATGGTATTCTCTATTTCAATAGACTCCTGAGGTATTAGGGACCTAGCTGCAATTTCTCTGTCCCTTTTAAAGGACTACAATCCCTACATCATTATGTGCTGGCTTCGAATTTTGCATTATGCCATCCCAGCTTCTAGTGACTCAGTACTTTCAGGCCCTAATATTGATGTACGTCTTCACAATTATTTCACAATATATTATGACTTTAAGTAAATTCTATTTTCTATTTGCAAATACCTAATTTAGGTAGTTTCTGTGAAAAACAGTGATTTTTTTCTCTTCCTCTCCAGACAGAAGTGCAAGTGACATGAGTTGAAGATAACTCAGATGCATCCGCCAACCATTTCTACAAGTGAAATGACAGACCTTTCCTGAGAGGGGTAGGTTGCAAAAGCAATATCGGATTAAATTAATCTTCAATAATTTTCAAACAGAGTCATTTTGATTGTCCTAAAAGTGACACATATTTTTTTTAAAACACATGTCTCCTATTTAAAAGGCACTAATTTTTTCTGACCATTTTTCAACCTTTAAAAATAAGAAACCTAGAGAAAACTAAATTTAAATTCAGTTTGGGCTTCTGTTCCATGAAAGATGGAAACATTTGTGTAACTTCTGATATTTGGCATATCATCTTAATTTATTCATAAGTTCTTTTCATGTGGTCTTAAATAAAATTTACTTAGCACTTCCTATCTTCCCTGCTCATCAATAAAATTTTTAAATGCAGTAAAATAATAAGGGAAAGAGAAATGGTGGGAGAGAGAGTCTTTTCTGTAAAATAGTAAATCCGCAGCTACTAATCCTCACTATTTTTTTAAGACACTGTAAAAACAAATATAGTTGAATATGCTCTTATTCTTTATTGTGATCTTTTAATTGACTGTATTATATGACCATGTTTTCATTTTAAAATATTTTAGCTTTCCAATAATTAGTAAATAAACATGTGTGCACATGTATATATGTGGTATTAATTGATATTTGCATAATATCTTAATCACGCAAGGTCATTTATTCTTCCGTAAATTATTAGTGCACTTCGGGTACACAGCTTATCATTTCTCCCAAATGGCTTCTTCCTTTTCATGTTTATTGAACTCTCTTACCTCATGCTTCATCCCTTGTTTTTCCTTAACTTTTCTAAGCTAAAACATAAATTTCTATTTTGGTTTCCTCCTTTTTTTTTTAAATATCAACTACAGCATGGTATCAAGTGAGCTGGTTGAGTTTTACTAAGGTTATTCTTTGTTAATATGTGAGTCATTTCATTATTTCAACTTAGTCAGCAGTCATCGTTTCTATCTTTATACCAGCATCCTTTTCTGCCCCATGTTATACTTCTTGGGAAAAGGCCCTCATGGGTGAGAATCAATCATAAGGTCAGGTTCAGTAGAAATAAGTCTTTAATTTTCAAAATTACCACCTGTTTCATTTTTAACACTGTATCTCTTTTTTTTATTATTTTGATGTTAATTTTTCTTCCTTCATTCAATTACTTATTTAATTTTATTTCTTTATTATTTAAGCCAAAGTTCTTTTTACATAAAGCTCCTTTTTTCAGTTATGCTGTCTGGACTAAAATCTAGGAACAGTTAAGATGGAGAAAAAAAAATTTATCCTACACATATTTAAGAAAAAATCCTCAGTAAATAGTGAACAATTGAATATGAAAAACAGAAACAACAAATCAGAATTGATTCAAAGGTTTTTATCAAGTGACTAAGTAGATATTTAATGCATTATCTGGGATACATATTTTAGAAGGAAGAGTAAATTTTTAAAATATGAGGTATTTGAATCAATTTATTCGGTGAGGAGGATGCAAGGTATTGAATATTATCCATTTAGACAAACTGATGAAGAAAATGTTGTAAGATCTTCTAAACATCTGCATAATAAAAACCATTCTACCTTATTTTAAGTAATTTGGATAAGAATTGAGATCACAGAACATATCTGCCTGAAAGTTGACTGTGTCCACATAAGAGAATGGTTTTAAGAATGTTTATATAAGTGGTATTATTATTTTTAAAAAAAGCAAAGGTTTTTATATGTTTACCTGAAGAATCTCACATAAGAAAAAAATTTTTATATATCTTGTGTGTGTCTGTGTTCACCTATGTGTGCATATACACACAATCAACTAAAATAAACTATTTCTAATGCATTTGATTTAAAGAAAATGAAACAAATTCATTTGGAGCAAAAGTTTGAGAACAGTGATTTTAGGCAAAAAATATCAGTTTCCAAATCTTCTCCCTTTCCCTCCTACTCTCTTTTTCAAATAAACTATCAGAAAAAAAAGTTCTTTACAAGAATCTTTTTTTTTCTTTAGTGAAGGAAAAGAAACATATCTATATAAAGGTAGATTTAATTTTATGTTTATTTTGTGAGATACTCTATTAAATCTTGTAACATTATCAAATACTTGCTATTGATAATATAAAAAAGATATGATTGCTATTCCCTAACTTGTTTTAAATTTTACAACCAAAATCAGTCTACCAATTTTTTTTATTTCAATTAGACTGTGCCTATTCTACTTTTTTTCTCACTTTTAATTAAATGCTCATTGCCTAATAACTAGCTTTGGAAATTGAGAAGTATAAATAATTACAATTCATCATCACTACAGACAAAATGTGTTTGGAAGATGAGGAACTAACAATATTTGAGACTCTAAGTAAAAATAAATAATTGGATGGTATTATAAAATTAACAAAAAATGTAGAATTAATCATGTCTTACAAATGATAATATGCAAAGAAATAAATATCTTCACATGTTCATATATTTCCTGAGTAAACTATTCAAAGGTTTGTTGTAACTTCAGACCAAGGATTAGGAAAGAAAACCAGATTCAAAAAAGAAGCAGTCCTCAATAAGTTCAAAATAGAAATAGAAAATGGACAAAGACTTGTTTGGTAAACTCAGAATGCAAAAGGCCATGTGTAAAACTAGAAGTGTATGTAGAAAGTCGAAGCAAGTACAAAACATCATCATACATGGAGGAACCTTAAATTCATATTGCTAAGTGAAGGAAACCAGTCTGACAAACATAGATACAATATTATTCCAGCTCTATGACTTTCTGGAAAGGGCAGAACTATAGAGATAGTAAAAAGATGGGTGTTGCCCCAAGAAAGGGAAAGGGATGACTAGATGGAACACAGGGGATTTTTAGGGCAGTGAAACTGTTCTGTATGATACTGAAATGGTAGATAAATATGTTATGCATTTGTCAAAATCTAGAGAAATGTATGATACAAATAGTGCATTCTTTTTTTTTTTTTTTTTTTTTAAGATTTTTT